>JAWWEU010000037.1:4478550-4530911 GCA_035583155.1 Acropternis orthonyx | reverse complement strand
TACTTTGCTACAATTTTTTTTGGACAGCAAAATTTTTGGAAAAAACATTATTTTTTTTTTTTTTTTTTTTTTACCCCCCAACAATGAACAAAGCCTTTAATTCCATTAAACTATAGCCCAGGATTACAACCACCTATTTTGGGAATAGTGTCTTTTAGGGAGGGAAAAAAAAGAATCTGATCCATTTTATTTTGTTCTTCAGTATTTAAAAATGGTAGATGTGCACACTGCATGTTGAGTGGGCTCAGGAAACAGTATAAATGTTTAGAAAATACTGTTGCTTTACACGGTACCAAAGATGTCTCTTTATTAGAGCTCTACTCCTATAAGGAACAATATGGAGAAATACAGAGATAACAGCCCTTGTGGAGAGAAAAATGGCAAAGCGAAAGAAAGAATATTTTAGATATTTAGTTAGAAAATCCTTTCCTTCATCCCCCTCCTCAAACAGTTGCTTTTTTGGCAAAAATAGCACCCAGCATGTTCTGACTGAAATGGAAATATTTCAGTCTGGAGAGAAGTTATTGTGATACCTCCTGGGAACTGCTGCTTGGAAAGTTGGTGTCTCCAACCTGTTCCCTGTCCAGAGTGACTCCCAGCTCCTGCTGTGTCCCACAGAACACCACAATTCCCCCTCACAGCCATGGAGGCAGTTGTGTTCCCTGGTAAATGCAGTCTGAAAGGAATTTGGTTCCCAGTGCACAAGGGGAGTGTGGGATCCTGACACCACCTGTGCTCTGGCACTTGGGATAATGATACTGATATTTCAGGTAAACAGCTTTTTCTATGGAGAGAAAGGAGCTGAGGTTCAGCTTGGACATGAGGAAGAGTTTCTTCACTGAAAGAGTGGTCAGGCATTGGAAGGGAATGCCCATGGAAGTGATGGAGTCCCCATCCCTGGAGTGTTCACGGAAGAACTAGATATGGCACTCAGTGTTCTGGTCTAGTTGACAAGGTGGTGATCAGTCCAAGGTTGGACTAGATGATCTTGGAGGTCTCTTCTGACCTCAGTAATTCTATGAAAATATTTTTTATCAAGAACAAAACAATTGGGTTGTTAATTTTCTCCCCTCTATTCTCTCCACTGTAAAAGAAAAATTGTTAATTTAGGTGAGAAGCATCTGGGATGGGGATGGTTTCTTAATGTTTGTGTGGTGCTTTGCACAGTGAGGGTCTGATGGTGATTGGTCCCTCTGAGCTCCTGTGAGAATTTATGGTTTACCATGCAGATCTAATCCTGTATTCCAGAGAGACCTTCAGTTCTTTCCCTGTGAAGCAGGGAGAGACTGTGAAACCAGTCATATCTTCCAGAAAAGCCACAGCGAACATGATCAGAGAATCACTTAGGCTGGAAAAGACCTCTAAGATTGCATTCACCCATCTACCTGTCACTGCCAAGTCTACCACTAAACAGTGTCCTTAAGTGCCATATATGAAGTGGAAAGAAAACAAGAGGCCCTGTCATTTCTTGGGGAATTGGATGTGGGTAGTGTTGGAGCTGAGGAAGAAGGGACCAGCCAATCCACGTAGGGAGGAGAGCTAAGGGCAAGTTCCATGTGTCATCTGCTGGTGGATTGTCTCCTTGGAAAGGAAATGTGGTGGGAATGCAGCTTTGAGGTGTCATGTTGGTACTATTTCCACGAGGATAGCTGTGTGAAGGTGGAGAATGACAGGAGCAGGCAGCTCAAAGCCAAAACTTGGTAGGGCTGGGAGGTCCTCTAGAACCCAGAAGATTTGAGGGTCACCTGTGAGGTTTGATGGCCATAGCTGTTGATCTTCTCGAGAAGCCACCAAAGCTGCTCTCCAGCAGGAGCTCCTAGGATGGAAACTTAAGGGGTGGGTGTCCACAGGCAGGTCCTCTGAAGCCTACCACACACCCTGGCATCCACTGTTTTGTGTATCAGAGGGATAAGTCTCTGCTTTCTCCCAGTCCAGGTTTCTTTTGTTGCTCATGCACAACCTGGCCTTCAGTTCTGGGAAAAATCTGCCTGACCAGAGAGCCCAAGTGGGTGGGAAGCTGTGCTCCTGCTGGGATAAGCTGCTGGGCTTCCAGGGGATGAAACCCCACCTTTGGAATAGGTTTTTCATGGAAAGCCACCAGTGCCCAGGGTTTGGAAAGCTTTCATGGCACAATGAGAGACACATTTATTTGGTTTTGAGCTCCTGGGTGTTTTCCCCCTTCATTAGAGCTCGGTTGCTGATGCTTCTGGCAGCCACCACAGCAGTGGTTTGGATGAAAGCTGCCTGCTGTGAGTAGGTTTATATAATTGCTATTGTTAAATCTTGTAAAGAAGTTCTGAATTCTACAGTGATAGGTCCTCTCTAAGGGGCATAATTGGAGATTCAGGACTCTTCCTCTTTATGTAACTAGCCAGGTGAGCCTGTTGATGGGATTTAAGGATCTGTCCTTGCTCCAGCATAATGATTTTGGGCAGGTGGGTAGGGTACCTCACAGCCAGCTTGGTCCACTTGTTACAGCCTCAAAGGAGAAACCTTGACTTGGAATCTAGGCTCTGGTTTGTGGCTGCTCTGAGCCAGGTGACTCTCTGCTACCTGATCTTTATGCATTTGAGCAAGTCTTTTGTTTCAGGAAACATCCAGCTGTTTCGGAGACAGCCCAGGAGGAGGTTTGTACCTCTTCTGAAGTCTCTGAAACCCCCTACTCAGCTTCAGTTCTTTCCCCTGCTGAGCAGGAATAGTCTTGTTCAGCCACGCTACTGATGTGCTTGGAGAAATGTCTCCAAAAGACAATGTAGAGGCTTGTAGAAGAGGGGATTTCCAGGCACTGTTGACAAAGCATCCCTACTTCAAACCAGAGCTCAGAGCAAGGGAACAATCCTGACTTGCCATTAGGGCTCACCCTCCCAGCCTGGCTCTGCCGAGGCTCTGGCTCTGGTGTGCATCAAATCTCAGTGATTTATTTATTTCTCTTTTCTGAGCACTCCGGAGTGGAGCTTGTTCTGTGGTCCAGGGATTCCCCATCCGGGACAATAAGGCTGACAGACCCTGGGGAAAGGAATGGGAACAACTACCATAAGGGGAAAAAATAAACCTAAATATTTAATCCATCTCCAAGTCGAGTTGGCAGAAACGAGGTTTTTATTTACATGCATATGCACATTCACGTATACATTATAAATAGTATGCAGTTTATAAATCCTATAATATGTAAATATAAATCCTGTGTATTTTGCTATAACTGCATATCTATTTTAAGTATGGATGTAAAACAGCAGTTGTGGTGGAAGAGGCATGAATCTAAAAGGAAAGGTACTAAAAGGGAAGGGAATAATGAGTTCTGCATGGATAAAGTGTGACGGGTCTGCAGACTCCTGGGAGGGATGTCTCTATTTTCCTGAAAGCCTAAACAAACACCATGACACTAATGTGCTGCCTTCATTTATTAATTCACTGATCTATTTATTAATTGATTGCTGTTCTAACTTGTTTTATTTTTCATTTCTCTGCTTTTAGTAAAGAGTACCCAGTTGTTCCCAGGAGCACAGTGAGACAAAAAGTGTCCTCGAATCACAGCCCCTTCAGTGGCGAGACCAGGGTCCTTTCTGCCTCCTCCAACCTGGGCTCCCAGTACCAGTGTGAGAACGGGGTGTCGAGCACCTCCCAGGACCTGCTACAGCCTGCCAACCCCTACCCGATCTCCCAGGAGCACAGCCAGATCTACCACTGCACCAAGAGAAAAGGTCAGAGCTTGGCTGCTCCCCGCTCCTCGCTTTCCCCCTCCTAACATGACTGTCAGCGTTGATTCCTGATGTTTCTCCTTGCCCACAGGCTGGACAGCCCCAGCCTGTTTTACAGCGACACTGGGTGATGTGGTTGTGTGCTGAAGATGGGCAGCCCCCCTAGGCTGGACTGGGAGACTCCTCTCAGCCCTCATTAGCCTAAAATCCCATCTCCACCGCTGGGCTGGGAGCTGGGCTGAGCTGTTTAGAGGGGTGACAGAGCCTTTCACCCATGGTGAATCCACATTTGGAAAGATAGCTGGTGCCAGAGATAAAGATGACTTATCTTTCTCCGTAGTCCCTCAGACAGGGTTAATCTCCAAGTGGAGATACCTTGACACTTTGCATTTTGCGCAGTTTTCAACTCAGGGTCTCCCAGCTGGGAGACAGTTTTCTGTCTGCAAAAACCAATTCCACTTAAATGCTTGTTCTAATGAACAGTGCCTGGGATTGAAAATCATGATATCCATGTTCCTTCCCCTTTGGTGTGACTGACCTGCTTTGACAGAGCTTGAGGGATCAAACTGTGAGGGCTTTACACTGACTGCTCAGCTCGTCCTGGCGTGAAGAGCCCCATGACAGCGATGGGATAATTGTTTTGGGCAGGAGTGAGTGGTTTGTGGTTGCTGCCTCCCTCTCCCAAAGCAATGGGAATGCAGAAACACTTGTAGGACTGAGAGAGCAAAAGCCTCAGATCAGTTCTACTCTGGATACTCAGAAGAGAACAGGGAATTTCCAGTGCTGAATGCAACAAGGAGTGACAGGAGATGGTTACTGTTGACCCCTATTCCCTTTTCTCAGGATTTAGTCTATGCTGCACTGGAAAAGCTAACAGAAGTCAGCAAGCACCATGGCATTTGAGCGCACCAAGAATTTCTCCAGCCTGGTAGCCTCTCCCCACAGCAGATCCCTTCCTGCTTCCCTGCACTGTCCTATCAGTCAGACACATGTCATTATTTTTAGTAACATAACCCTGGGGCACTGGGATGTGCAGACACACAGTCTAAGGTAGCGGATGCTGGGAAGTGCTGGCAGAGGAGGCAGGAGGGCAGTGGAAATCTCTCTCTTGTCCTTGGTGAATCCCCTGAATATTGTAAGAGCACGTGCGTTCTGTACAGGTATATATGCAAAACCAAAACAGCTGGGGAATCCCAATATTTTCCTAAATAGTGGAAAACAGTGGTGTCATTTTCTGCCCTCTCCAGCAGACCAGGTGACCCTCATGCTCACATAGGATGTGTTGGAGCTGGGTTTAGCGATGGTGATGCTAGACTTGAGCTAGACAAAAGGTAGGCAATAAGGAGATGCAGCAGGCTCCCAATGTGTCCCCTAGGTCAGAGATGTTTTGCCCCTGGACTGCTGCGAGGTGCTGGAACACGGCCAGGTTGCTGCAAAGCCCCACTGTTCACCATGGCATCCCTCAGCCTGTGATCCATCCTCAGTGCTCCTTTGCCCTGGGAGCTGAGCTTTCACTGCTCCTCTTCTTCCCCTTTGCAAAACCTAACCAAAACAAGCTGGCCTGAATGGCAACAAACCCTTTGGACAATCTCTGACTGCTGCGTGTCCTCACACCGCAGGGCAATTCATCATTCGCCTCCACATTGTAACGTGATAAGGAATCAACAGAGGTTTCCTTCCAGTTTTGGGATTCCCGCTAAGTGGTGTCTCCATGGGTGGTTTCCCTCAATCCCCCAATTATCTCACTTCCTCTTATTGTCACGAAAGAGACGACTATCTGCCCTGTAATAAGTTCTCTGGCCCCTTTTGGCCTGCGTGGCCCTCACAAAAGTGCAGGAGACTGGCAAAGGGAGCCCTTGTCTGCCCATCAGCCCCCTCATTATCTCCACGATGGCTTGAGTGGCACAAGCAGTTAAGGGCCTTTTATCAAAGCCGCCAAATGCTTTAATGAAAGAGAAGCAGTGTCCTGTCCGATACCACCGGCTTCTTCCCTTGAGTTGCACATCCCCGGAGCTCGAGTCTCTGCTTTTCTTCCCTGTGCCTTTCCTCCCTCCCTCCCCATGCATTCAGTAAATCGAAAACAGCCACCAGGGCTTAAAGAAAAGAAACACAAAGTTAATGGGAAACAGAGAGCCAGCGTAAGCTGCCAAGCAGCTCTTTGCAAAGTGAAATTAATTAAAAAAAAAAAAAAAAAAAAGAGTCACTAGAGATGAGCAATTCTGTTTGGATAAATCAGAACGTGATCCAAGGTCGCATCTCGGACTCTGACTGAGCACAGCACTTTCTGCTAGCACCAAGCAAGGATCTTTCTTTGACTTGGGAAAATAACCTGACATATAATGTTCCTCTTTTTTGCTTATCCAGCCTCTCATTTCTGAGCTTTCCCTCACAGCTTTCCCTCCTGCCTTCCTACAATTCTGCATAACTCTTACCAAGCCTTGCCATCTAAGAAAACCTGAAAGCAAGAGTGTGATTGTTCCTATTGCCCCTCTGTCCATTGTCTGGACTGGAAGTCTTACTGATTTTGTTGGATTATCCACTCCCCAAACATTGACTCCTCCTCAGTCAGTTTAGGATTTATCTCAAGCGGATTATTTCCTGTTTGCAAGGCAGTGGTTACGGATAAGTGCTCCTGAGGGCAGAGGGCAACTCAACTGGGTTTGCCACCAGCTGGTGTCTGCATCTTCTGTAGGAAACTCAACCACTGTTTTTCCAAGCGAATCTCTCCTTGGAGCTCCTTCCATCTTGGACATCTCACGAGGTTTCTCTGTATTCTTTTCAGTTGGGTCAAGCCTCAGTTTAGGCTCAGTTAGGAACAGGTCTGTGTTCAAGCAACTCAAAGGAACCTTATTCAACTTCTTCCTTGGTGACCTCAGACAAAGATCATGCTCTGTGGTTGACAGTGTTGTTCTTAGCTGTCAAGTAAAGATGGATTCACCGTGGAGATCTGATATGGAGTTACATTAGGGGAGAGCAGCAGGACTGTGAGGGGATGTTATCTCTGAAGGCTCCTCTGGTTCAGGGAGGTGATGCTCTTCTGGGTGAGGAAGGAAGGAAGGAAGGACACATCCCAGAGTTCCAAATCTGGCAGTTACTGGAATGCAGGTGGGAGTGCAGGGTCACAGCATTGGGAATGACCCCAGTGTGCTGCAACAGGGTCGCTGCTCCAGGCACAGGGAATGGTGATAATCACCCTGTGTTGTAACCCAGCTCCACACTGAGGCTGCTTATGGCATGTGACAAAGTCACTGGTCTGGAGAGGATGGATTAACTCCCATCCTGTATCTTACTGAGGAGTGGCCTCAGTTCTTGATGTGGATTTTCAGGCTTCAACGAAGAGCTTTGTCTTTTTTACTAGTTGTTCTCCACCTCTCTCTCTCATTGTTGTGCTTGGAGAAGCCCAAAAAGGTTTGCCAGCAGGCAGTTTGGTTTGTGTCTTTCATTTAGCCCCACATCTCAGTTAGGGTGTTGGGGGTTGTTTTCCTTGGTATTACCCTCTTCCTCAGATTTCCTGTGGACTAAATAGTCATCCCTCTAAACCTCTGCTCCCTCCCAGCCTTACACAATCACAACGACTTGGCAGATTTCTGGGATGTTTGTGATGCTGGACAGGAGGCAACTGGAACAGCCTCTCCCTGGGGAGGTTGTAAAAGTTTTCGTGTTGGCATTCTGAGGGAGAAGAGGGATGTGGCAGAATCCACTGGCTCCAACCAGTGAGGACTGTATCCTTCAGCCACCCAACCTGGACATGACACCATGGGGAAGAATTTATCTTTCATCTCCTTCCTGTGCTAATGAGGTTGGTGGAGGTGCAGCAATGCCTTTCCTCCTTCTCCTCAAGAACGGGCACCATTAGTGTGGACAGACCTCTTTGTTGACTGATTCCTTTCACATCTCACCTAGCTTTTCTTTCATTCAAAGAATCTGTAGGATGAACTGCAGGTATGGGATGTCTTCTTGGAGGACGTGCTGCTCATCCTGCTGATGTTAGGAGATGCCATGAGTTGGCCAAGGCTTGCGCTGTGCTGCAGCTGGAGGTGTTTGCAGCTTGGACAGATGCAGAGCAAGGTGTCTCCTGGGGCAAAAGGAGCCTGCCTGCATGGTGAGGAGCTCTTCAGTGGGCTGGTGTGCACCCAGCTTTTGCTGTGCAGCCACATTTCCTGTGGCACAGTAGTTTCAGCAGCTTTGTCTCTGCCTTTTGAGGAAGGGCTGAGGGAGTCGGGCCTGTTGGGTCTTGAGAGATGATTGAGAGGGGAACTCCTATATGTCTGTCAGTGCCTGTAGGGAGGGGTCAGAGGATGGACCGGGCTCTGCTCGGGGGTGCCCAGCAATGGGACAAGAGACAATGGGCAGGAATTGATGCCCAGGAAGTTCCACCTGAACGTGAGGAAGACCTTTTTTACTGTGCAGTGACTGAGCACTGAACAGATTGCCCAGCGAGGGTGTGAAGTCTCCCTCACTGGACATATTCCAGGACTGTCTGGATGCAACCTTGGGCCATTCTCCCTCACTGGAGATATTCCAGAACCATCTGGACACAATCCTGTGCCATGTGCTTAGGGATGACCCTGTCTGAGCAGGGAGGTGGGACCAGATGACCCACTGTGCTCCCTTCCAACCTGACACATTCTGTGATCTCGCTCTGCCATCAGAGGTGCCTCCTGTGCCTCAATAGGCAGTGCTGACAACTCTCTACCTCTGGAAGAGGTTCCACCTTTTGATGTTGGATTGTTGCTTCCCTACAGCCCTTTGTGTTATGTTTCCCTGCAGTGTAACACATCCGTACCTCAAGTGGTGCAATAGCTGGAATAACTGGCGTGTCTTAGATTCCATGTCCTAGGATACATGTGTTGTTTACCCTTTAGGGATGTTCATTTTGATTGAATCTGCCTTTTTGTTTTCTTCTTGGACACCCCTTGTCAGCCTTGCACCCTGGTATTGCCTATTCAGGCTCATGCTAGATTCATGCTAGAGTCCAGACTGGATAAAACAACAGTGTTGGTGATAATTACCCATTGTGTCTCCCTCACAAAGTTGGGATGAACCTCCTGTAATGCCCTGGAAGTGTGGGTAAGCTTTGAAAACTAAACCCCTTGGGTCCCATTCCCCATTGTCTTCTGTCCTGGGGAGTTGACTGTCATGAATCAAAAAGGAGCTCTCCTGATTTACACCAGGGGAAGAGGTGGGCTCAGTGTGCCCCCTGAAGTCCAGAGACCTTACATGTTTGCATTTCATTCTGGATGACCCTAATCTTGGACTTGGGAAAATTCCATGTAAAGAGCCGTTTGTGTGGTATTTACAACCCAGCTGGAAGTAGTAAATACCGGAAATCTTGGAACTGCTTCTGCTCTCGCGCAAGCTCCTTCATTAGATAGACCATCAAATTCCTTGTGAGGGAGCCAGTTTCCACCCCATTCTGCAGGCTCAGTTTTTCTTGGATACACTCTGGAGCAGCTTCTCCCTGGCACTGGCAGCTTCCCCTGCTTGGCAGAGCTTTCTGCTATTTGAGGTTTGTGCAGTATGGAGGGGCTTGGTCACAGGAGCTGATTTCCACCCCTGGCTTTCAAGAATACCAACAAAAGTGGAGGATGGTCAGCACCTCCCAGGATGGGGAGCACCTCCCAGATGTGCCCAGCATCTCCCAGCTGTGCCCAGCACAACCAAGGGCTCAGTGGCAACTGGAAAAGGACAATGAATTGTCATCAGGGAACCAACATCAAGAATCAAACCAAGAGCAGGCAGTTAACTATCTCCCATTTCCTGCTTACACTGACGTTAAGGAGGTGGGAGGACCTTCAGGGAGAGGATTATGGGCTTGAGATGGACTGTCCAGGCTCCAGAACTGGTGGGGATGAATTTAAACTGCAGCCATAAGCATTGTGTGAGAGATCTGTTCGTCTTGTTCTCCTTTTGCCATTCTTTTGCTTGTAGATGTCCCCTTTCCCCCCTTAGATCTGTTCCACACACTGTGAGGATGCCCTTTACCTGCTCTGTGCTGGCTCTTGTCTCCCCTGCAAGGAGTGGTGGGACAATGCCAGGTCAGACTAGAGAGCCTGGACCAGTGTAAATCCATCAGCTGGCACCAGCTGAGGCTCTCTGGTCTGCATCATCCCACCTAATGATGCAGACAGACTTCTTCTCTCTTTGAGGTTACAGAGAAGGGGGAAATTACCATGAAGAGGAGCCAGAGGGCAGGCAAAAGCTGTTAGGGCAGGATGTAATCCTTTGTTAGTGACTATGTCCTCTCAGGAGATGGGTACGGGGTCCTTACACATCTTAAAATCTGGAGTGATGGTGACCTTTCCACATACAACCTCAGAGAGCCTGGCTGTAGATAGACCAGCAGAACAATGATGGGAGCTTGCAGAGGCAGAGAGGGCATCTAGAGGGTTTGAACTGAAACCCTGGCTAGTTTTGTTTTCTTCTCTTCACCTGTGATGAATCCTGTAAGTGGCTCCATAGCCCTGCAGCTCTCCCTGGCTGTGCTGTGGCAGGCAGTGAAATGTCTGGGCTAAATGGAAAAATCAGCAGCCTCAGGTTGTAAGTCAGGCAGTTTTGCACAACAGAAAAACAGAGCTTGACTGGTTTGTGTTGTATATTTAAAAAAATAAAACCAAAATAAACAGTCAGACCCCAAGCCAATGATTTCTAATGCCAGCAGAGCGATGTGGTTTAATGCTGAAAACTTTATTAGCAGAACAATACTGCATTTTACAAGACATTGTTTTTCCACCCCAGCATTTCTTATTACTCAGTGATGGGTTAGGGATCTAAAACTTTTACGCTGTCTGTAAAAGCTGGAGCTCAGGCTGGTCTTCCAGATGTACCTCCTGTGATAGAGCTGTGATCAGAAGAGAGGTTAGACCTGTTCTTCCAGCTTTTGTCTTTCAGGGCACTACATCCTCTCCGCTGCTCCCACATGAAATGGACCTGAGCAGGATTAAGGAGGGTGACACACTTCTGCATCTCTCTGCTTATTGTTTCAGCTGCTTTAAAGATGGGATAGCATTGCCCACTTATTCCATTCTACTTTCCATCCCAATTTAAAGGGAAGGAAGAGGAGGAAGGTGACTTAATAGTCAGGGCTCTGATGAACAAGCCAGATTTTGCTGTTGTCAGGAAGAAAGAATGGAATGAGACTGTGGTTTTCCACTGAATTTATGGGCAGCTGCTGTTACAAAGCCAAAGGACACGTAGGGGAATGTCCCCACGGTGTGTACCTCAGTACTTGCTGCTTTCTGGGATTATTGGACCAAGATGAACAAGCTGGACTTGGAAGACACCTGGGTGGGAATAATGGGTTATTTTATATGCAGTGTGTGTGCAGCTTCCAGGAGAACACACATGGATGTTTGTAACAGTAAGGATGTGTGCATGGCTGTGTTTACAAGAAACCAAAGGTGCCTGTGCTGCCCACCTGCACCTCCTGAAGGTGAGACAAGAGCACTCATATTAGAGCAGCCTGGCAGCATCACCCGTGCATCCTGTGGGGCAGATGCTCTTAGTCCTCCTTCTTGTAGAATTGGTTTATTTTTTCCCCTTTGTGTTTTGGGGGTGAAAAAATTTACAGCTCAAAACATGTTGGTTGAGAAAATTTGAAAAGGGTAATTTTGTGTGGTATTCTTTCAAAATTTACCCATGTTGAAAAGGTGCAACCAGGAGAGCTCTAACAAAGTGGGATGTTTTTCTTGCCTGCATCAGAAATCTTGTTTTTGAAGCAGCAGCAAAGTTAATCCGTATCAGAACAAGCTCCCCTTCCCCTGCCACGCTGTCCTTAAAATCTCTTGGTGAAGTGCTCGTCCCTGGGAACTTTGCCATCCATTTCAGCAGAGCTGGATTTCATTTGATGACCCTGTGAATGAATAAATAAATGTGCATTCATTTATTCATTTTGCTCCACCCTAGAGATTTCACCTAAATTGTTTATCTCCTTCCCTCTGTTGGCCCGGGATGCTGCAGGAAACAAAGAGCTCTGCAAGATGTGCCATGTTGTTTCTAGCTGTGAAATTTACTTTTCTTTTTTGTTCCCCTTGGCTCCAGCACACAGCCCTGTGTGGATTTATGGGCCCAGCTGCCTTGGCACAGCTGAAAACCGGGGCTGTAAAACTCCAAGTCTGATTGTCTCAACTGTGCCATCGCTGATGTTCTCCTGGGGGGGGATTTTTATTGTGATCTCCTTTCCTGTCTTTTATCATGCAAATGTGTCATTGTAAAGGTTTTTAGTTAACAGCATCAGCTCTGAGCCTCTTGGGTGGGAGTGGGGACCACTGTTGGGTGCAGGGGCCTGCAGGGAGATGTTACTCCTCCGGTTACTGTGGTGGCAGCAGAGAGGAGATGAGGAGCTTGTGGAGTTGTGAGGGACATCAAGCAAGCTAAGCCTCAGGATCCCTCCAGCATCTTACAGCCTTAATTTTCCTCCCAGAGCTCCTGGCTAATCCCTTCCCCTGTCCAGCAGGCAGGGCCAAGGGCAGAACTTGTTTTCAGCAGAATTGATTCAGATCAGTTCCAAGGAAATGATGGGGATTTACACTGAGAGGAGTGTGCTTGGTAAAATGAGGATTGCGGAGAGGGAGGTTCAGCTGAGGGCACGGTATTGTTCGCTACCAGGAGTTTTCTGTCCCAACAGATGAGGAATGTTCCACCACCGAGCACCCCTACAAGAAGCCCTACATGGAAACCTCTCCAGCAGACGAGGATCCTTTCTACAGGTCCAGTTACCCCCAGCAGCAGGGACTGAACACTTCATACAGGACTGAGTCAGCCCAGCGCCAAGCATGTATGTATGCCAGCTCTGCTCCCCCCACGGACCCCGTGCCCAGCCTGGAAGACATCAGCTGTAACACGTGGCCGAGCGTGCCATCCTACAGCAGTTGCACAGTGTCTGCCATGCAGCCCATGGACAGGTTACCCTACCAGCATTTCTCTGCCCACTTCACCTCGGGGCCGCTCATGCCCCGCCTCGGCAGCGTGGCCAACCACACCTCCCCCCAAATAGGAGACACCCACAGCATGTTCCAGCACCAGACCTCTGTTTCTCACCAGCCCATCGTCCGGCAGTGTGGACCTCAAACCGGCATCCAGTCCCCCCCCAGCAGCCTACAGCCCGCCGAGTTCCTCTATTCCCACGGCGTGCCTCGAACCCTTTCGCCCCACCAGTACCACTCTGTGCACGGCGTGGGCATGGTGCCAGAGTGGAGCGAGAACAGCTAACAAGGGAACTGCAAGAGCATCGGCCATGGGAAAACTAAAGAAAAAAAAAAAGTGGGAAAAGGAAAAGGAAAAAAAACCCCACACCCTGTCAATTTAAAAAAAAACCAAACAAGAATATTTTGCAAGGCTCCGTTATGTGAATGTTCACCGATAGCACTCGAGAAGGATGGACACTGACTGAAACCACGGATGAAACAGGCAACAGCCTCGGTGTGACTTGCCCCCCCTCCCCCCCTTTTTTTTCTTTTGTTTGAAAAGAAGAATCAACAGATTGGCACAATTCTCCCCCGCCACGGTCCCACCCAGTTTGTGTTGCTGCCACTACCAGCCCCGTGCCCTTGTCCCCCCCATCCTCCTGCTCTTTTTGTTCTCCAAGGGACATCAAACTCCCGCTGCCTTTCTCAACACGGTCAGAAAGCTTGAAAGAAAACAACTAGGATGTTACTCTTTTTTTTTTTTTTTTTTTTTTTTTTTGTGGTGTTGATGTTGACAATGTTATATAATAAATAATAATATATATTTTTTTCCTTTCAGTTTTCTCAGAAAAAAAAAAAAAAGAGAAAAAAGACACCAGCCCTTTTTACCAAGGGTGGAATTTGGAGTGGTGTTTCTTTTTTTTTGTTGTTTTTTTTTTGTTTGTTTGTTTTGTTTTGTTTTTTTTTGTTACTATTAACCTTGTTACTTTCCAACAGAAAGAGGTACTGTGAACCCACAGATAAGAAAATCCAGTACCTACCTCACCCAGACATTGTACCAAGAGTGAAATCGCTCCCACAGGGAGCTCTGTTTCCTTATAAATGCCCTCAAAACACACCTCTGCAGGAACTGTCCCCCATAAACTCATCTCCTTTCCCACTTGCTTGTAATTCTCTCTCTCTCCTTTCCTCCCCTTATCCTGCTCTTTCCTGGTCCATCAGCTGGTTCTGACGGAAGCACGGGGTTATTTCCAAGCTTGAAAACATCCACAGTTTGACTCCTGCTGAATTTTTCCCGGCGTGTGGGAAGCGAGGCTCTGAGCCAGCTGCCACAGGAGGGACGAGGGGGGAGAGGATGCAGGCAGGGAAAGGGAAAAATTTGCTCATAAAAATGATGATGATGCTTGTTTGCAATCCCTGACATTTTCATTTTATCCCGTGTTCCTTTTCTTCCTCTCCAAAACAAAAAAAAAGAAGAAAAAGGGATACCAACCTGAGTATGTGAAGTGAGATATTAAATGTGTTCAAAAGGGGCAGAAAATGACCATGAGAGGCTGGGAGCGGGGGAGGCAAGAAGAGAAGAAAAAGCAAATGTGTGTAAGTAAAAATGTCCACTGCAGAATTTTTCAGGTGTAAAGTTCCCTGGTCCTATTTATTTATACGTGGGAGTTCCAATAACTCATAGTATGTCACAAAGCCAGCAAAGCAGCTGATTCAAAGAGGTTAACATTTTTATTGAAATGGAAGTTTGCTTTCTTTTCTTCTTCTTTTTTTTTTCTCTCTCCAAGCTGTGCACACTTATATAATTTACATATATTTTTAATTAAAAGTAATTCTAATTAATAAAAGAGGTATACCTGTGTGTCAGCCACTGGGAATGAGGGTGTGAATGTGTGGGAATGCTGGTATGTGTGTGGGAAGGAATATAGACAGCTATCCAAAGCCACATAGCTAAGGAGAAGAAATAATCCCTACCTGGATATAATTTCCCATTTTTGTGTGCTGATTTATGTCTAATAAATACCACACGCTCTCCCCAGTGCAAGGGACCTTCCCCCTTATTTTTAATAGGTTTTTTTTGTTTGGAGGTCATTTTTCTTGGGTTTTTTCCCTACTTGATGGCTATATATTTAATTTTTATTAATTTCTGGTGTAGCACAGGAGGCACAACACCCCAGTGGGGGAGGGGGTGGTGGGCTGAGCTTGAGGTTGCTGTGCTTGGGGCTGCCTTGGTCCCCCAAGTCCTTCCCACCCATCGTGTCTCCAGGGTTTGTGCTCTCCTGGAGTCGCTTTCCCATCAAGGCAGATTGAAAAGTGACCTTGGGAATACCTCAGGTGGGTGCTGGGGTGGCACTGGGAAACCCTGGTGGAGGTGGAGCTATACCCTGTTCCCGTGAAGGTGAGGTTGGGGTGAGATGTTTGGCCCAGGGGAGCCTGGTTGTGTCCCAACCTCAACAAAGGAAAGAGGGGGATGCTTTGGGGGTTGGAAACAAGGTGAGAAAATCAGCTCCAGAAAAATAAAGAGATGAGCAGCCCATCAGAAAGGTCTCCTCTGTCTGGCTGGTGAGCCATGGCCACCTCAGGAAGAGCATGGCTAGGTCCTGGGAAGGAAACAAGGAGGTATTCCCAGGCTGCCCCACGGAGAGCAGCTCCTTTGCCCGTGGCCAGCAGCCTTGGTGGCCTCCTGAGCACCAGAGGTCCAGGGACACCTTGCAAAGGCACAGCAAGCAAGCAGGACTAGCAGAGTCCCTTCACAGGTGATGCTTCCCCCTTTGCTGTTCCATGGCAGGTGGGACCTGGAGGGTGGGATCTTCTGGGACTATCCCAGCGCTGGCTACAACACAGCTTTCTTCCCTCAGGTGTCTCTGCTTTTACTGTCTTCCGCTTGCAACAACTGGGTGCCATAAATGTTGGGTTAGACACAGCCAGAACGTGGTGCTGTGCTACTCCAGAAGCTCGCTCTGGCCACATTTTCAGGCAGAAGGAGATGTAGGCACCACATAAACCTGCTGTGGGCATGGCTGGGGCCTCAAGTCCTACACAGAGCTGTTGGTCTTTGGGAATTACCCAAAGGTTGCCTTGCTCAGCGAATCACACGCGGTTGGCCAAGATTGATGGCCAAGTAAATAGCATTTTGAGTTCAGGAACAAAAAACAATACACTGTATTTAGCTGTCAGTTACATTGTACTTTCTAGGCTTTGTTATTCCACTGCTAATCATGTAATCATCTAATCACCATATGGTAATTTACATGTAATTAAATGGTCAGTGGTTACTCTGTAAGTAAAGAGGTCTTACTAGTAATATGTGCCATGGCATCTCAAAGAGGATTAAGGAAACTAAACTCACATGGTAAATTACTTCTTAAGCTTTGGAAGGAAAGCCTCAAGCTGTCATCTAGACTGATTTCTCTGAGCTCCTCATGTTTGTTTTTTGGCTCTTTGGGGTTAGGCTGAGACTCTTTGTTGGAGTCTGTGATGGCACGATGGGTTTTGGCTGCTAAAAGGCCAGGTAGGTCCCTGAGGATACAACCTTGTGGAGCCACGTTGCCATGAGGAGCAAGGAGGCCATCAGTGGCAGCAGGATGGACCTGCCACATCAGCAAAACCTGGGATGAGGGCAAAGGTAGATGGGAAGATGTGATATGCCCTTTTCCTCCTCTTCTCAAGGAGTTTATTACTGCCTCGATATGGCATTTCTGGGCTTTAGCCTTGCTGGAGCCCAGTTGCGCCATGTGAGCCCAGGCTGCTCTTCCATTTGAGCGGGAAGGCCTGTGAGGAGTCAGAGAGGACATGAAAGCAAAATGTGGCTTGTTCAAAGGGTCCATGGTGACTCTCAGCCTGGATGAGAAGATGCCTGGTCCACGTTGAGCCTTGAGAAGCAGCTTGTGCGTCCTCCCACCTGCTCCAAAACAACAGCAGGAGCAGCCAAGAAGAAGGTTGTCCTCTCCCTTTGGTTGTGATTTTATGTTCCAAAGTGCCTGATGTGATTTCTCTAACTTCTTTTCTTATGGACTTATTCCTTAGCCAAATATGATAAGGATGTTGATAAAAAGAAACCAACAAACAACAAAATTAGGGAAAAATCATGCAGGAGTTACTGCCATTGTAAGAACTGGACAAAAGAGGTTGCAAAATTCACCCTACTCAGAGATTAAAGTGGCAATTCATTACTGTGAGGGTGGGCAGGCCCTGGCACAGGTTGCCCAGAGAAGTTGTGGGCACCCCATCCCTGGAAGTGTTGAAGGCCAGGTTGGACGAGGATCTGAGCAACCTGGTCTGGTGAAAGGTGTCCCTGCCCACAGCAGGAGGGTTGAAACTAGATGATCTTTAAGGTCCCTTCCAACTCAGGCCATTCTACGATTCATAATAAGAAGCCTTGGAACATGGGGAAGGCCATCCCAGTGTGGTACAGGGGACCCAGCACAGTCACCACCAGCCTTTCCCTTCTTGCCTACAAGTCCCAGGAACCATAAAATAATACTCAGCATTGCCTGGTGGTTTCCCATAAGCGCCACTGAGGGTGCTGGGCTGGATCTGTGGTGCTTCTGCCACAGACCTGAGGACAGGGATGAAGGAAAATTCCAGGAGAGCTGGACTTGCTGGGAGATCAAACTTGTCCCCAGGTGAGGAGGGAGATGTGCTCTGAAGGAATCTCCAGTGGAGAAGGAGGGCTGGTGAGGTGGGTGGACAAGGGAATGGTGGCCCATCCTCCTCCTCATGGGCAGGGGACCTCCTTGCCTCAAACGTCTCCTTTTTTGGTGAGGAGCCTTGGGGCAAGTTTGCTGCTTTGACAGCGTGGAAAGTAGCCGTGAAACATCACCAGGCAGAAGAAAAACAGGGCTTTATAGATGAACCGTAATAAATAAGTGCAGGCTGTGCAATTCCTTCAAGCAGACAAACAGAGAAAAAACCAAACCTCTGCTAAAAAACATCTTTTAAAGACTGAACACGAACTCCCAGGCTGTGGTCACAATGCTGTTTTCTCAGCTGCCTTCCTGGGCTAAAATACTCTCTTGCAGTTACCGTGGCTGGTACCTGGGGAGGCTGTGGATGCCCTGAGAGGCACAGAGAGCTCTTTGTCTGCCCCTATCAACTCACCTCCACATGTCAAATTTCAACAGCTCTGATGCTGAGTGGGTTTTGAAGGTGGCTTTCCCCTGCCGTGGTACTTGCCGGGATCAGCAACCCCCCAAATTTGGGCTGGAAGTTTTTTCCTTAGGGACAGGGGTGCATGAGAGGGGCAAAGCCACCCCTGTGCTTCTCAGTGCTGCTCCATCTGCATGCTCAGGGCAGAGCCAACCTCCCAAAAACTGCCTTGAGGGCTGAGGGGAAAAAATACCCCAAAGGCCTCAGGATCCTTGTACATAAATCCAGCCCACGATATCATAGACTTTACGGTGCTGCCAACTCTGACAATTTTATGGTGGGTCTCATGTGATTTGCAAAAGCGTGGCTTATTTTTTTCCTCTTAATATTTCCAATTCCTGGAGCCCCGTGATTATATGAGACTCTCAGAGGATTCTGAGTCTTCTACTCACCTTGTTGGATTTTTGAATATACAGTAAAGTTGGAAACGTTACTGAAGAGAAAAGTGAGGCCGAGAAAAGGTGGGACTAGAACTCATCATCAGCCAGAAAGTATTTGATTTTTTATTTACTTGTTTTTGATATTTTTCTCTGAGAAAGTGAATGTCTTTGCTGCATTTTTTTTTGCTAATAAATATTGCAACGTTTGAAGCGAATGGTAAACTTTCAAAGAGTGGTTTGAACAGATTCTTACCTCCAAAAAAAAAGGAGAAAGACTGTTCACACTTAGATTTTACTCTTTCAAAATTTCAAAGGAAATTTTCCAACCTGAAGTCATTTCAGAGTGAAATACTGACGTGTTCCACTTGGAAACCACCACATTCAGTGGGTCCAATATCTTTTACTTCCTTTGTTTGGTGAAACAAATCCTTCAGACTCAGTGGATGGTTCTGACTGTGCTTTGCTGGGGGTTTTGAAGGTGCAGGTCCCTGCACCTGTGAGGACTCTGCTACAGAAAAAGAGAGTTAAAATTAGCAAGTGTTTGCCATGGTTCCCCTATGAGATAAATAAAGCTGATAAATAAAGTCCAACAGCTTCGCTGCCAATCAGCAGGGCCGGTGGCAGGGTGATGCTGCTTGTTTGAGCATCCTGGTTGTTAAAACCTCCCTTCTTCTGGCAACACTTGGGCAAAGCCCAACTGCCCATCAGCAGGAGAGAGTGCTGAGGGCTCTGCTGGTGCCCTGTGTTAGGCAGCAGCAGCTGGGGATGCTCTCCAAGGCTTCCCACCTGCATCATTTCTGCCTGGATGAGCCCTCCCACCACAGGGATTCAAGGCAGAGGCAAGACCAGGCTTGGACTTTGCCATGTAGCTTTGGTATTGGCAGTTTGCAGTGATGTTATTGGTTCAGCAGCGCTGTTGGTCTTGGGAGCACATTTAAGCAGTTAAGCAAGTGGAAAAAAAAAAATTGGGGATGCACTGAGGAGCTGAAACTTGGTTGTTGCGGATGTGTTTCTGTGTAACCTGTGCATTGCTCTCACTCAGGGTGTATAACATGCCCCAAGTCAGTAGTGGCTTGGCCCCTGCTTGAGACTGAAGAAATTATTTGTAATTTGCCTTAAGGCAAAAAATGTTGCTTGAATTCTGAACAGAAAGTACAGCCTTAAATTGGAATGGGAAAGGGACAGACACCTGCAGCAGTGTGTGGTGGACTTTTCAATAACAAGGGTCTGAGGACTCCAGGGGTACTTATATCCATAAGTGCTGGTGTTGAGATGGGGTTTTTTTGAGTCAGGTCAAAAAACTATATTATTATTTTTCATCATTGTGGTCATAATGCTGCTCTTTCTCTGTTTTGTGTGAGCTGGCATGTGGAGAATGCCTTTGCCAAGGTGTGTCTGTGTCACCGTGGTGCTCTGTGCTGCTGTGATATCCCCATCATTGGCTCCAGGGATCCCAAAGTCATCAATATTTCACTTCAGCTTTTACTTAGATCTGAATTGCTATGAATCAGAAATTTGTTTCCTGTCCCTGGGGTTTCCAGGGACACATTCTAATGAAAAGGTAATGAGGCTGTCACGATGCAGTACTAGTTCCTCTTTTCCTGATGCTGGTGTGTGAATTCCTACTGCATCCTTTGCAAACGCGTCCCTGGACCTTCTGTCTGCACCAGGCTTTGCCTTTGAAATTCATGAGATTCCGGCCATCCCACTTCTCCAGCTTCCTGAGATCCATCTAAGCAGCAGCTCTTCCTTCCAGTGTGTGAGTGGCTCCCTCAGTTTGGTATCACCTGTGAACTTGGTGAGAGCGTGCTCTGTCCTGCCATCCCAGTCTTTAATATATGAAGATATTAAAACACACTGGTGCCAACACTGATCCTTGAGTAGCCAACCACAGGTTGGACTTTTTTGCTGCTAATTATTACCCTTTGCATCTCATGGCCTAGTCAATTTTCTACCCATCTTGTCTCTTTATCCAGCCCACACCTCATCAATCTGGACTTGGGGAACACTGTGGGAGATTTTTAAAGGCTATTGCAGGTCTTGATGTTCATCAGAAACTTAGACTGGGGAGTGTCCCAGCATTTTCCATCTCTAGATCACTGCAAACCTGAGGATGTCTGTGTGCACCTTCTTCATCAGAGCTGCTAATTAGAAACGCTGCGGCCCATTAACACACAGGATGGTTTTTGTGGGGCACATACCTGGGGAACGCAAGCCCAGTTGAATCCTGGTTGAAAAACTAAGCTAGTATGATGTATTTGCCGCTGTTCCAGCAGTGTTGGCTGCCCTGCCTGAGCTTGGCTCTTGGCATGCCTGGGCAGGGAAGGCGAGGTAATTCCAGACTTGGAGAGCTTTTAAATTAAGGCAGAGGGTCAGTGGCCCACAGATGGGCCATGATGCTGTGAGCAGTTTGGAGCTGGTCAGTGGTGAGCTGTGAGTTGTACACAGACACTTTAACAGCCTCACTGAGTGACAGGCACCAATATTGTGATTGGGTTGATGCCAGTCAAGGTGGTGATGACAAACCCAGCTGGCCAGTGACTGCAGCCCTTGCCTACGTGGGGAGCAAAGAATAAAACTCTGTTTTGGTTCATTTCCAAGTGTCCTGTGCTGGGATTGTGCAGCAAGGGAGGGAGGCAGCACCACCAGCTCATAGCCAGGGGTACAAGCTACAGGTTAAGGCAACTTTGTGCTGCTGAGTGACCTTCAAAGCCTCAAAAAACACTTTGCCAAAGAAATTAAATGCCTCTATTGGACTGATGTGGATAACTGTGCTTTTGTGGGTGTGTTTAACCAGCACCAAAACACTGCTGAGGCTTGAATGACATCACTTGCTTAGCTTACAAAGAAGTAATTGTGCTTTCCCCTCCATTTGTAAACCAATCACCTGAATCAATAAAGTCTGTTTCTATGTACAGCGTATCCCAGAATAGGAAGCAGCAAAGCTGCTTGATTTTTGGCATAAAACATCCTGCTGGGATGGGAGGTGAGGGTAGTCCTCATGATGGTTGTTGAATCCTTCTGTAAGGTCAATTTTACATAATCTGCCCCCTTTTTTTTTTTTGCTGGAAAAGAGACAGTTCTTTCCTCATGCCACTCCACCATCCCAAGATGTTGCTCAGCACTAATCAGTATTCAAAAGAAAAACCAAACATGGAAAGTCAGGGCCAGGAAACAAAAGGGTCACCCCATTTCTATCTGTTATAGCATTAAAAAAAAAGGGAAAGGCTACAGTATTTCCCTAATGTCTGTCATCCAGACATTCAGTGTATGCCAGTATTTGAAGATTCTTACCCATCAGGAAGTGAGCATGTCTGAGCAGGATTATCACCATCCCAGGACATTGCTGAGCCTTATTTTTGAGGTTGGTTTGCTTGGAATTTAGTCCTATTGGCACAGCTGTAATAAAGTACAGGAAAGCTGTGTGTGAGTTGTCCTTTCTCATCTGATTGTGGCAGCTTTTAGGAATATCTTAACAACCTGATCAATTATTGATGGGTGGGGCAAGTACCCTGTTGGATCATTAGCTGGGTCCAGCTGCTGCTCTTTGCAGGAGGACAGAATTCCAAGAGCAGGAGAGGCAGCCTGAGAGGTGCAGCTGCCTGAGATGTTACAGTAGCTATATATAACCTAAATTAGGGCTTAATTTGAAGCCAAATCTGGGGAGTCAGTGAGCCAGGAAAAGTTTAACTAGAGAATGAACTAGCTTGGGAAGCTCTCCAAGTGCAATGATTGACTTACTGAGGACCCACAACAATATTCAACCTGAAATCTTTAATTATTCCTTTTATTTTTGTTTTGTTTTGATGAAGGTGTTTGAATTTTGCTCATGAAGGTGAAGAGCACCCAAGAGACAGCTGCACTGACTTGATAAGGCTCATTTCTTTAGAAGATTAAGCTACAACAAACTGTCTGGACCAACTAGCCCTGAACCAAAAGGTTTTATCCATGAGTCTTGTCCATAGTGTGGCTGCTATTGGGGATTCCAAGAGGAATATTCCTTTAGAGAGGTTACATATGTGCCCATGCAGGGCCAGGCTGGAAAAAGAGTCTTGTGGGGTTTGTTTTTCTGGCTCAATCCATCCTGATGAAATTCAGTGTAGTGGAAATGTATTAATTGAATCCTGTGCTGTTGGGACTCTGTTCTCCTTCAAGACAGAGGAGTGGGATAACTGGGGAATAAGTTATTTGTACATGAATGATAACAGAAAGCACAGCCATTGTCCAGACCTGGCTTGTGCAATTTATTGCCTGCACCATCTGGGATTCAACCAAGGACATGATACTTGCCTGGGGGCGAGGGATTAAATGATGGGATACAAAGAAGAAAGTGGCCAAAAGAGGGATTTCCCGCCCCCACCCCCCCACCATCCCAGACTCCAGTAAAAGACAAGCAAACATTGCTCTCTCCTCACACCTCGGAGTGACCCCGGCAGTGCCAGCGGGGGAGATGCTCCCTCGAATCCCAACCTTTCCAAAGCACTTAGTGCTGCTGCTCGTGGCAAGGGAGCAGCTCCTCGGTGACACAACCCTGAGCTGTTCTCTGCTCCCATTGCTCGTGCTAGTGCTGAAGGGCCTCTTTATTAGTGTCATTGATGACCATGACCTTTATGTTCGGTCTGTGCCAGAGTTCACGGTGCTCCCCCACGCCGGGGAGGAATCCGGCTGGGAGACCTGGCAGTGTTTCTTCCCTATCCAGGTTTTCAGTGGGATGGAAAAATCCTCAGGGCTACCTGCCTCCATTTCTTGAAGCAAAGGAGATGAGGGGAAATGGAAGAAAATCCCTTACATTGCTGCAATTTTTGAGACATAAAAGCTTCTCTTTGAGAGCAAATACTTTTTTCTTTCTTTTTTCTCTTCCCGCCCCCCCCCCTCCCACCTTCTCATGGCATTAGGGCTCAAGAAATTCCTTGGAAAATAATTTGTCAAAGCCCTGACTGATCAAAGACATATATAAAAGAACCCTTTTTTTTAAAGGGGAAAAAAATCCCCCTCCGAGCTCAGAATGAATTGGCAATTCATTTACCAACTGTCAGATAAAGTAGCTCAATCCCTATCACGTCTTTAGCTGGAGCTGTGGCCAGAAGGAAGCAATTCTCGGCCCACTGTGCGTACATGTTTGGGGTATGTTAGTGATTAGGGTATTCCTGCCTGGGGGATGCAGAAAGATATGACTCAGATTCACAAAAGAGCCATAAATCTCCCTCCTTTTATTCAAAATGTGTGTTTTATAGCTATTTCCTGGCCAATTTCTGCCTCGAATAAATATGTAACATATCTCTGTGTATATAGTTTTTTAAATCTGAGTGTTGGGCTTCCTCTCAGGAGTGAACTATCTGCTCAGAACAGCAGAGAACCACACTCAAACCTTTCCTTTCATTCCCAGAAAAAGCCCTCACTGAACCTCAGTTGCTTGAGCAGTGTCCTGGTGGCACCTGCTCCTCTTCTTCTTCTGCTCTGGGGTGACCTGGAAAGGGACTGGGTGGGAGATGTGGTCTGAAGGACACCAAAATGTCATCCAGGCCCCAAGGCAGATTGAAAACTGAAATTCTTGGTCTGAAGGCTCCGGAAGGGTTTTAGTGATCCCAGCCATGAGCCAGGCTTCACACAGCACTGGACTTGAATGTCAACAGCAAGGGAAGCCCTGTAGGTGCTCTGCTGACATCCCATGACTGGGTTGATGCTCACCCAGGAGCTGGGCTTGCAGAATGTTGGATTCTGCCTGTGTCTGCCGCTGAAATCATGTCTAGGTCCCAATTTGTTGGTGAAATTCTACTACCAGCTCACGGTACCTGTGGGACTGCCTCTCCCATCTCAAGAGCAGCATCATCCATGCAGCTCTCCCCCTCCTTAACCTCCCACCCCACGTCCCTTCCAACCAGCTCGGTGTCTCCCATTTTATTGCTCCCACACCCTCTTTTCCACCCCTGTTTCCTGAGTGCCATTTCTGACTGGATGATACAGAAAGGACAATGTAGACCTGAAGGAAAAGGCAGGAGGAGATGGACAGTGTTGCAGAAGGAAGGCAAGACAGGAGTATTTATCTGTTCTTAGGTGCCTATCACAGGCTGCATGAATAGAAATGCCCAATGTCTTTAAACTGTGTTATCTTTGGGCACTGGTGGGCTGTAATTCTTCACTGAAATCATCTGAAGTAGCTGAGAAATGCTCACCAGGAACACACTGAACTATTTGCTCCTCAAGTTTAGCCAGATGTGGAGTTCCAGGAAGAAGGAAGAACAACAGGAACAGTTCTGCTCTTGGAGAGTAATACCACTAAGCTTTCCATCAGTGTCCTGTTCTTCCAAGTCACGCAGAAGGCTGACTCCCTTCAGTAAAACAACAGGAAAACCCATCCTCTTTGCAAGGAAAGCAGTAAATTTTGGGGTCTGGCATTGCTGGCACTTTATTTTTAGCTCTTCCTTCTAATCCTTTAAGCCTGTAGTTCCTTTCTGTTTCCTTTTCCCCTAAACCAGGAGCTGCAATCATTTGGCCCGGTTTCAAAGTCTCAAAGCCAATGGCAAACCTCCCAGATGCCATGCCAGAGCAGTCTGGTAGGGGCCTAAGGTTTATCTCATGGAGGGTTTGATCTCAAGGCTGCTGAAGTTGGTGGGAATCTTACCACTAACCCTCAGGAGCTTTTTTTACCGTGCCCTCAAACATACCCAGCCTATCTGGCAGTATCCTGAGTGTGCATGTTATTTAAAAATAACACGTGTGATTGCAAGAAACAGTCTCAAAATGTTTCCTAAACTTTGGTCTAAGGCTAGAATTGGTCTCATACACACAGTGTGCTGCCTGGAATAAAAGACAGAGCAAGAAAGACATAGCAGATTAATGGCCAGAGATGATGGGAATTTCTTCCAAAGGTGAGTGGCAGAGGGAAACATCATTCACTGGAGTGAAATCTGTGTCATACATGTGCTTTGGACGCTCTTCAGGGGAGAGACACCACCAGGCTGTTTTTCTCTGCTGTTCTTTGCTGCTGCTCAATAATCTATGGAATGATCTGGGCTTCTCATTGCATGTTTAGACCCTTCCATGAGCCATTCCCTACGGGTGAATAGTCCTGTGACTCTCAGTGGCAGGAGATATTTATTCCCTTGAATTATTTACCTCTCCTATTGCTACTACCTCTGCATCAGTCACTGCTGATATTCGTGTCATTTATTAGCAGAGGAAACAACTTCTGGGGATCTCTCAAGTGTTGGGGTTAGTAATTCTGTACCTGAGGTGACAGTTTGATTTCAAAGAAGGAAACAGCAGATCTGAAACCCTCCAGACGAGTTTCTCTCAGCTCTGGCTGCAGCTTTTTGCTTCATTTTTTTTTTTTCTTCCTCTCCATGATATCTCCTTTTAAGGTTCCCTCATGTAAACATTTATAAGCACATGATGGTTTTAACAATGATTCATCCTATTAAAGTCCAAGTGGCTACTCACAGGATGGTTTCCAGAACTAGGCAATAGATATAAAAAGGGCAGGGACCATGACTTTGCTGCGTTATCTCAAGTGCTTAATACTTCAGGCACAACAGGCTCAATTTCAGAGGAGCTGCTCTCCCTTGCCTGTATTTTGAAGCTGTTTAGAAACATGTTTTATACCTTTTTTTTTTCCTCTAGGAAATCCTCTGTATTTAAACAACCCAAATAGGCTCAGACTGTTGGGGAAGCCCAAGGTTTTCAGGCAGCTCCAGTGCTAGTATAGACCAGGGCTCTCATGTAAATGGTCCTGGGAGAAGAAGAGTGGGATGTGACTTTCTGCATAACAGGATTTTTATCAGCCAGAAAAAAATAGTCAAGCTGACACAGGCCAGTTTTCCAGTTTTGCACCCAAACGGATTGTTTCAGCGCAGCAATAGAGAGATACAACATAGCAAACGGGATTTTTGGGCCTGATTTGTGACATTTACTGTGTTTTGCCCAGCCCCAAAGCTCAGCTGTGGAAGGGCTGTGGAGGGATGTGGCTGATCCCCCGCTCAGCACAGGGATTTGGGAAGCTACTGGCTCTGCATGGGGACCACGTGCTGCCCTGGAGAAGGCACTTGGCTCTTGGGGCTGCCTTCAAGCACTTCAAATACCACTGTGAAGTGGCCTGTGTACCCAGAGGGCTCTGTGGCCCTGCGCTGGGACCTCCATCTGTCTGGGAGAGCTCAGGTGCTGTCACAGTGATTCCCTATCTGGCCATGTCACAGCACATCCCAACACTGTGAGAGTCCTCCAGGAGCCTGATGAAGATATGGAAAAGCCAGGGAGGAAGGAGGAGAGGCAGCCCTGGACTCTATCTTGATTTCTTTTTGTGGACAAACCACCAAAGTTGCCTCAGGAATGGGTTTTCTTGGGGGTTTTGGGATGGGTTGGTTTTTATGGTTTTGGGGTCCTTTTTTTGTTGTTGTTGTTGTGGTGGTGGTGTGTATTTTTTTGGGGTGGAGAGGGGAAGGTTGTGGGGTGTTTTTGGTGCTACCTTGTGCATTTAGGCAGAGAGCCTCAGAGGAAATTCAGGGCATGACTCTGGGGTCTTTTCCAAGCACCCATGACCTTCTCTGCCCGTTCCCTCAGCTGGCTGGACGTCAGCCAGCTCTGCACTACAGACCATGTGGCTTTGTCATTGTGCTGCTAAGCCTGGGCTCTCACCAAAAATAGGGCTTAGAAATGCATTCAATGCTTTTCTTAATGACTTCAAAAAAAAAAAAAAAAGTGAAATGCAGTAGGTTTTTACAAACAGTATGTTTTTCATGTGAGTCTCAGATGAAAGTCAAGAAAAAATTGTCCAAAACCGAATCTGTGGCAAAATGAATCCTTTTCGTTACAAGATGAGTCAATGCAGAGAAATGTTTCACTGTTTTAATGATTTATCAACTGTCTTCAAATATAGCAGGTAAATTAAGTTTAAAAATTATCATTCTGTTGAAAAATCACATTTTTTTTTTCTTGAGAAAAAAAATGGTTCAAGAGAAAAAGCTTTCTCTGGGTACCAGGGTAGGGCTTCTGGAGATATGGAGCTTCATGCTGTGGTGATAGGGAAAAGAAGTGAAGTGAGCTGATTATTTACACATATATCTCTGTGTGTGTATATAAAAGGTATTTTTAATACCTATAAAATATTTTTAGTCTGCTTGACTGATGGGCAACCAAGCTCTAAGGTAGGGATGCCAACCAACATGGTTTCGCTGGGGGAGTTCCTACCTCATCAGACATTTGAAGGTATCTCTGGGCCCACTGAGGCTTCTGTAAAAAGAAAAGTGGTATCAGGATGTTACCAGGGAGAAAACACAAAACCCGAAGTCCCTGAGTGTGGCCAGGCAGTTGCTTCAGAAAAAAAAAAATAGAGTTTCCAGGAAAAGCCTCAAGATGTTCGTGGTAAGGCTGAGTGAGGGAACACCTGGGGAAGATTGATTAAGAGACAGCCAATGTGTGCATGTGATTTATGAGGAGTGGTCCTGGCTTTAGTAGGAGTTCTTTGGAGATATTGCTGCTATGGTGCAGGACAAAAAAACTCCGGGATGCAATATAGTTACCAGATTGTCAAACATCACTTGATAAAGTTCCACAAGTGAGATTATTAACTTAGCGAGGGAGAAACAAAATATGAGGTTAAATAAGCTGTGGGGCAGGAACCTGCTTTGAGAGACTGGAATTCTCTCTGTGCATCCAACTCTATATATATATGTGTGTGTATATTTATATATATCTATATGTCCATCTGTCTGTCCATCTATTTACTCACTTATCAGCCAATCCTGGTGCTTATTCCTGCCATCTGGGAGCAATTCAGGAGGAATGGCTGCTTCAGCTGAGAGGAGAATATTCCAGGCACTCACTCCCAGGATTCCCCTTTGAACCTGAGTTTTCTTATTCAAGCAGAGGAGCTGCTTCCCTGTGTGTTGGGTGGTGGAGCTGGAATCAGGGGCTGGTGTTTTGAGCTCCAGAGACTGGTGAGTACCCTGTGGCAGTGGGCACTTGGCTGGGAATCGCGAGGCAAAGCTGGGTATGACCTGGGGGGTTGTACCCCAGTGACTGTGAGTTCAGTGTCTCTCTCTTCCCTAGTCCACTGTGGCTTTGTGGATCTTTCTCCCGTGCCCATCCACACTGGCTCCCCTTGGAGTAAATGCAATGGCAGAAATAACATTGGAAATGAGAAAAAACGTGGTTGGGCTGTACTCTCATCCCATCTCTGCCCCCCTCCTTCTCCTGAGGGGCTTTCACCACCTCCTTTTTCTCTCCCACTACCATCAGTTTGATCTGCCGTCTGTCCAGAGTCTCTGAAAAGTTTCCCAACACAAGAGTGAGGGTCAAGCCCTTCCAGAGCTCCCAGAGAACAACAGCCACAAATGGGAAACCACAGCTCTGATAAATCCTCCTCTTTTAAGTGCTTATACTCTGTCCAAGGCACCAAAGCCCTCATTTTAAGATGTGATGAACAACTAGACCATGCCTGAAAGATGGCTGAATGAATACACAGTGTTTTCCACTTGGATAAAGACAGGGGAGAAGATAAGAGAAGTTGATAACTTTGGCTTTTGGAGTGATCAATGGCCTCAAGATATGTCTTATTAATGTTGGCAAAATGAAGGATTCTGTACATCCCTGGAGCTTGCAATGTCTGAGAGTCTGGAATGTGCAGCCCTGTATTTACTGCCTTTCAAATGCATCAGTGGAGTTTTCTGTAATGTAATCTCTGGGTTTATTTGTTTTTATGTCATTTTGAATTCTCTGGGGAATAACAATGACTGAACTGCATTCCCTCTCCTTTGATAAGGTGGTATCTTTTGGAATTTCACATTTGGAGGTGAAGCTTTGAAAGATGTGTACAAAAGGGAGTGAGGCAGGGAGACAGGCAGTTTTGTAGACTCTGCTTCTGCTCTTACTCAAGACAAGGTACCAATCTCTTGCTTTCTTTTCTGCTCTCCAGAGCCCAAGCAACAAGATCTCTTTCATTCCTGGTCAATAATCACTCTTGGCACAAAAATGTGCACTTCTGAAACCATACAATGAGACATCAGAATGCTTTTTAGATCATATTGAGAAGCCAGATTATTAGAACAAAAGAGAAAGGAGGAAGGCATAAAGCCTTCTCATAAATCCCAGAAAATCTTTTGGTGCCTTCAGCTCTAAAGCTACAATGGGGTAAAAACCACAGCTAGAAAAAGAATATGGGACACTCCTTCCCTGAAGCAAGGACTCAGCTGGGAACTGAGACCAGATACAGTTATAGCATCACCTTGGGATGCCAAAATATTGACTGCCTTCATTTATGGTTTTAAGGAAGGATATTGCTGTCCTAGGGACTGGAGCAATCAGGATAAGTCCACTTCCAAGGAATTCTCTTTGAGGGGCTACCTAAACCCCTAAACTGAGGTTTTTCAAATTAGGAAGGGTCAATGGCTCATATTTTTACTGGGGAGGCTTAAAGTCAGTGGAATCATTAGCCAAAAGGGAATTCCAGACAAAGCCCTTCCCTGGCAGGACTATCACTGATGGAGGCAGTTGCCAAGAAGGCCACAAAGGCCTCATGTGATTTTAAGACCCAGTTTGACATTTTTTTATAGAGAAAGAACTGTGTGTGGGAAGTTCAGAGGGAAAGGAGTGAAAGTGGGGTGGGGGGTGAATAAGTAAGTGGGAACAGGGACAGGTTTTGGGGCCTCACAACCCTTTTTGAGGATTCTCTGTAGGGCTGTTTCCTGGGATCTATGTCCTGATCTCCCCAATTCTGACCTGAAAGGGAATTTTCCTGCAAACTGCTCTGGTTTGTTGTGTATGAAGCTGCCTTGAAGAGAAGCCTGGGAAGAGCAGGTCCAAATGGAGCAGAGACCATAAGCTTGTGTGGGGAAAATGTGAGCTGCATCTTGTTCTTGCATCCAGCTGTTCCATATTCCTACAAGCATCGTGATCATCAACCTGCTGAAAAAGATGCTAAATCCCAAAAATATTATTGGGAGCCTTTACCTTGCATAGGCTGTACCAGAATTTGCAGCACTCTTCCAGGGCAGAACGGGATGGCTGGCAGTGTGACCCCATCCCCAAGCATGTTTTCCTTGAAAATTAACTCCATCCAAGCCAAAAACCATCCCAGGTTGAAAACAATACCTCTAGAGAGATCAGCTCTTCTTCCAGTCAGGGCTGGGAGTCCTTGTCATCTAATTTTAGCTATTCAAAATTTAGTCATTGATTTTAAACTACCCAAGCAGGCTTTTCTTTAAGCAGCATTCATGTCCTTTGGCTCCCAGAGATGCTGCAGGTCAGCAGAAAGTCCAGATAAAGTGTGCCGTTGCAGGGATGCCCCAACAGAGCAAGACAATGCTCTGGCTTTGGGTGAGGACAGGCAGTTGGCACAGAGCCAGATTTCTGTTCTGAGCCTCTCATATGCCTAGACAGAAAGATAAACAGAAATAGGAAACAGGCTGGATCAACAGAAAAGCAGCTTCTATTCTGATATTTACTCTTGGTGGTGGTTACATTCCTTTAAAGCCAAGAGCAAGTCATCAACAAGACAATAAAAGTCACAGCAACAATAAAAAAAACCCTCCACCAGGCCTGTTTCCTAACTCCTGCTTTGGCTTGGGCTGTCTGCTGCCTGCTCCTTGTGTTATAGCCCTGCTGGCAAGTGATAAGGAGCACACAACCTCCTGTACTTTAAAGTGCACTAGAAATAGAAAGAGAGATACAAGGCTACAAAAGGAGCCCGCCTGGCCTCAGGCTTCCCCCAGGGCTGGCTTTGTGGTTCAGCACCCAGGAGCCCCCTGCAGCATTTCAGATCAAGAACTAATTGTCTGTTCTGTCTGATGGACAGCGGGTCGATCTGCTGCTCAAAACTGAGACATCTCTCCTGTAACTGAATTTGCTGTGATTGAGGCATCAGTGAGGTAAACAGCACGTGTGCCATTGGCACAACTGTGTTTGAAGCCCTTTGGTACAGAATCTCCTTTTCATTTTAGGTATAAGGTAGCTGTGGACTTCTCAGTGTTAGAAAAATGATGGATTATATACAGAATATATGGGTTATATGGTGGATTATATGCAGAATATACGGAAGAATTTCTTTCCTGTAAGGGTGGGCGGGCCCTGGCACAGGTTGGGCAGAGAAGCTGTGGCTGCCCCATCCCTGGGAGTGTCCAAGGGCAGGTTGGACGGGGCTTGGAGCAACCTGGGCTGGTGGGAGGTGTCCCTGCCCGTGGCAGGGGGTGGCACTGGATGGGCTTTAAGGTCCCTCCCAACCCAAACCATCCTGTGATTCTATTGATTCTTTAGCAGAAAGTTCCATGGATCATCCAGGCATAATGAAAAAAGACAAACTCCTCCTCCTGTTTGGAAGGGATGAGGTTTGGGTGGCTTGTGGGCCATCAGATGTGGCCCCTCCTGGGCTCTTTGCCTTTTCTTACTGCTCATTTCGCAGATGAGAAATCCATTCCAAGCCAGCATCTCCAGAGACTGGCCAGCCAGCTAGATGATGGAGCAGGGAACTTTTCCAGCAGATGTGGGCTTGGGCTTGCAAGACCAGTGTGAGGGTATCAGATACTCTATTTTCCCTGTATTTGCTGAGGTACTTGAGAGAGGGAAATGCCCTCTGTAAAGCCCACAGACGAGCCTTAGACCAGCAAAAACCCTAAATACCTAACAACAAACATTTACTTTGACCTCAAGGGATCACCCAGACTTCAGCCACGAGGTAAATGAAGATGAGATTGTGGTGTTTTCTTGTGCGAGTTGGCTACTGCTGTGAAACCAGCTCTGATGTTGGACACGTGCTGAGCTCACACCACTGTGTCTGCACCGGAACTGCTCTGATGCAGCACATGCTCAACTGGGGGTTCTCATTTTTTGGCACTGAATTTAGTTATGCACCTGCTCAGCTGGTTTCCAGAGGTGGACCCAGGACTTCAGTAGCTACATGGGAATATTTAATCCCCATTTTCCACCCCACTCACACATATGAGCTTTTACCCTCCAAAACAAACATCATGCAAGATGAGGACTGCTTTCCATGAAGAGTTTTGCTCTGTTTTCGAAGAAGAGACCTGGGAAAACCTGTGGAAACTTTCTTGTTGGCCCAAGTGAATTGAGAGAAAGAAAACATTGCTTCAGAATCAAAAAGTGAAATGTTTCTGGTTTTTCTTGCATTCAGAGATGACCATGAAAAGCAATTTATGAGGGAAAGGGGAACGGCTGTCTGTAGAAACCACAAAAAAAGCTTTCTAGGACCTGGCTCAAATCTTGCTGTGCTTGGATCAACTGCTGATTCACAACCTGGATGTCAACAAGAGTCAGGCGTGATCAGCTGTTCTGCAAGATTGACCATATACTGTGGGACATGGGAAGGGGGTCTATCCTTGAAATCCACTGTTGGATGGGCCAACAAAGAGGCAACTGCTGTTTGATCAGAATTAGTTCAGCCTGGATCTGAGCTCGTTAAATCTCTGCTAAAATCCAAGCTTGTTCTTCCTCTTGTGCCCCTCCCCAGATCAAAGGCGGGGGAATAAAATAAAAGGAAGTGGTTGAAATAGTCTTTAAAAAGGAAATTCTTGTCTAACTCTAGGTTGTAGCAGGGGCTGTGTGTTCTCCGTGGGGCGATGATAGAATCTACCATGCCTGGGAAAGACATTGGCTGTTTTGAATCTAGCACTGAAGACTTCCTCCCATCTGGCCCCAAAAAGGGAGATAAAAAAGAAGTGTTTTTGTGCATGGAAAGGGTGGCTCGTTACACAGGAGGAATCATGTCCTGGCTGCTTTGGGAGGCAGGATGTCGGTCTCGGAAGGCCAAGCGTTTACTTTGGAAAAGCAAGCTCCAAGTTTCTCATCTACACATGGATGTGCTTCACCTCCCTCTTTTCCTCCAGTCCCCTCCTCTTTTGTGCCTTTCCTGTCAGTGTTCCTGGAGGAGGAGCTGTGCTGCCAGCCCTCCTGGTGGCCCTGTCCCCAACCCTGGGGCACAGTGTCACTCTGTCACCTGCTGGCTCCTGGCAGAGGCTGGTTTCCTCTTCCCAAACCCGTTGTGATGCTGCCCTGCTGGGAAGCCTTGGCTTCTTCAGTTTCCCACACTCCAGCTTGCTCCTTCCATGAGTTTCCAAAGTGCCTTGAGAGAAGCCAAAACACCTGCTTTGGGAACTCAGATCCTCGGGGGAAGTTGGCAGAAATGCTCCTCCTGGACTGGTATGATTTCTTGGTGGTAATTGCAGGCAGATATGATTCCTTCTTTGTCTCCTGAAGCATCTGGAATGCTGCTACATTAGTTATCCCTTCTTTCTCCCTTGTCAACAGCACCTCTCCCCTTGCTGCACTTCAGCTGCAGAAGTGACAGCAGGTGAGCTGTTGGATGTGTCAACTTGAGCCCTCTGTCCTTGGCTCCCTGAACATTCCATCTCACAGCCAGCACTCGTATCTTGCTTCCAGGAGGTGCCAGCCAATGTCACTTAGAGAGCTCTGCTCTTCCTGCTGGATGAATAACGGCATCGCTTGGCTGTGCCAGCTCCTGTTCCTGCCTAATGTGCCCCTCTGAAGTCAGTCCAGGAGTCTGATCTTGAATTACAGAATGACATGCAAGGACTTAATCTCGTGTACAATTAGTGGTCAAGACTCAGCTCTAGAGATACAAGCGAAGAGACGCAGCTCTTGCTATTTGCTTTTTCAGCAACAGCCCAATAATTCCCTAAATCCCAACTTTGGATCACTCGGCTATTATTTTGGAAAGGGGAACAAAAATAACAGAACTGAGCCCATTGCAGCCCCTTGAAGTGGACTCAAATGGAAATAAAAGCCCTTTTGCAGAGTGAGCTTTGGATTGATTTTTCATTGCATGTCCCAGAATTACTTGGAAAGACCATGTCGGCCAAAGGCCAGGGTCTAGTCTGGGTACCTGCACTACCGTCCAGATGGAGGAGAAAGAGAACAGATGCATCAAGATGAAGAGAAGGGTTACAGAATGTGTTTTCAAAGCCTCCTGTTTACTGAAAGGGCTGGAAAGTGATTTAGAAAACGTATCTAAGGTTTCCTTTGAACATAAGGGAAAAAACTGACTTGGACAGTGCTAACATAGTGCCTTTCCAGTCTTACTGCGGTGGGGAAATGTCATTTGCTTGCTAGGAACTCAACCCAAACCCTCCCTTGGGTCAGCTGCCTCTGTGTTGAGGAGGCTGGTGTGGGAGGAGACAAGCACATGGGAATTTGAATGAGACTCCTAAAATATTTGGCCTTCCTATAATGGAGGTTAAAGCTGGCAAATGCTTTGGTAGTTCTTTTTCCTATGACTTTGCCCAAGTGTCCGAGGAGATCTGTGATTGCAGTGCTCTCACAGGTTCATTATTTAGAGGCAAAAGGAAGGAAAACTCTTTGGCTGTCTGTAGAGGGCTGGTTGAGGCTCCCATCCTTGTGAAGCTGAGCAGTTACACCCACTTTAGGTGGTGCACAAGCCTTGGCTGGCACAAGTGGGCTCCTTCTTTCTCATCCTTCAGAGAATTCACTGTCGCTACCTAAGCCATCCTCTGTCAGCAACCTCAGTGTTTGCCCACGGGCAGGTCTCCCACATTCTACTGCAGAGGACATGGCTCTAACTAGCACTAGGACCCTGCTCTCTGGATCCATGCAAACAGGGATGAATGAAAACTGTGCACTCCCTGTACCATCTCACAAGCCCTTGGATGTGAAGCATTTCCTTCCAAGTGCTTGGCAAGGCAGGAGGAGCAGTAAACCAGCACCTCTCTCCCCTGGTCACAGCATCAGTGTGGCTTCAGCTCCTGAAAACCCTCTCCTTTGGGCCCAGGACATGGATATCAGACTCCCTCCTTCTCTTTTAGACATAGTTGTTTTTCCACTACAAAGAGAGAAATCTTGAAAAACAGGAGTTTATGTGTTTCTTTTTCTACTACGTTAACTGTAGGCAGAGAAAAAGGAAAAGCAGACATCTAGACTAGTATCAGCAGTGATTTCCATGGAAACCAGGGGGTTTTTAACAACTCTGTAGACTGATGATGATGTATGTTCACTGGCAGCTGGAGCTAATGCCGAAACCACTGGATCTAACATGGAAATCAACATGGGACTAATGTTGAGTGTGATGGAAAAACATGGTGCTCACAGTGAAATGCTCAGGCCAGATGAGCAAATTGGGTAAAGCCAACGTGGAAGAAAACATCAAGCTTGACCAAGAATAACCAGTGTAGGGCCAATGTCCAATCTGAGATATATGGACACCAGACCCTGCTTTCCATTTATAATACTGCTTTACAACCTTTTGGCAGCATTCCTTAGCCTAAAAGTGCTGTTCAATTCCCTTCACACTGAAGGCCTGTGTATTCCACCACTGTGGGCTGCTTTGGGATAGCAGAGAACTTGTCTTAAAGTGTCCAGAAACCACATACGATGAGAAAAGCAGAATTGACAAGTGTAAAAAGTCTGTTTTTACAGAGTCCAATGATGTACTTGAGCTGCAGCAAGCTGTCAAATGCAATGAGGACTGAATTGATCCAGACTCCAAGCCTTTGTTGTGGGAAGCTATGGAAGTTCCTCCTCTCCTTGAAAGAGACCCTGAGGAAGAGGCACTGAGGTCTAAGACACACGCCTTGCATCGTGCTTAGTCTCTAAGTTTTGCTGGGACTTTTCCCTGAATGTGGATTTAGGGACTTTATCCTTCATTTCCAGCTTACCTTAGGTGTGTAAATTGTTATACACCTGAATCTGTGCACACATGAATCAACACTGATACTATCCAAGAGTTTCTATGCTTGAATATCTAATAAGGAAAGATCTGTGCCTTCGATGTAGAGCTGGAAGCAACAGTCAACTGGTGCCATGGAGAGAGGGCACAGTGGAAGAGCAGGAGAGGTCTTAGTCTTGCTCACTGGGGCTCCTCAGCAGACCTATGGATATGTGGATCATGGCTTGGGCTGGCTGTTCCTGGTCTCTGCCCCAGGGCTGGTTTTGGCTGCAACACCTCCTGAAGTGTCTTGGAGCACCATCCTCACAGTGCCAGAAAGTTGCCTTCTGGTGTTGTTACTGGTGTGTGGATTGGGATGTGATTGAGGAACCTGCAGCTGGAGTTCAAACCTGTCTCACCATCTCCTGGACTTCTCAGGTTAGCAGTGATCCTGGAAGACTACACTTCTATCACCATAAATCTAGAGAGCCTGGCTTTGGTGGGCTCACGCCCCCCTTACCATGACTCTGCTGACTGGTAGCCTGTGCTAAAAGGAAGGGTTGGAACAAACCATGAGTATGATGCATGGCTTTTAGCTGAGGAATTTTTTTTCTGTTCCATGTAGATGAGCAACAGTGGTAGATTCTTGCATGGAAGATCTGTGCCTGAAAAATTGTCTGTCTTCAGCTGTCATCTAGTTTAATAAAGGCAGGATGGAGGGGGAATAGCTTTTCTGAACTTCGTAGACTGTCACTGCTACAACAGCACTACAGCAAAACTGGATCAATATGCAGAGAGGGAGAGAAAGTTGTCTCTTCAGAGAGACAAGCAGACAGACAAATAGACAGCGAGCCAGATTCTCCTCTGTTATACTCATGTAACTCCAAACCCATTAAAGGAACTATTTGTAACCAGGAACAGAATCAAACTGCTGGCATAGTTCACTGTAAAAGATTTCCAGTTCAATCTTTGATGGCATTTTAATAGTAACAGCTACTCATCAGCAATGTCAGGGTTAAACACTCCCAGCATGTGTGCTATTGCAGAAATGCCCCAAGAAGAAGCAAGGAAATATTTCCATCTTAAAACTCCGATAAGGAGTGAAAACGTGCAACTCGTTCCATATGGTGGCTGAGAGCCCTGAGCCAAGCGGAAAGACTCGGAGTCTGCCAATGCATAAGAACTCACAAGCCTGATAAATGAGTGCATTGCTTTGGGAAAGCCAAAGTCACACTAGAAAGAAGAAAACAGAAGAAAAGTGAGGAGTCTTCTAAAAAAAAATAAAAATAATAAAGCCAAGTCTTACCCATTTGTCTTTTTTGGATGGCAGCAAGAATTTCTGGAAATGCTTTACATGTCAGAGACTTAACCAGGCTGGGATGTTTGTGGACAAGCCGTTATGCAATGAATAAATAAATCAGGACAAAAAGCAGAGGGAAGAGTCTATCTCCTCTCCTGCTTTATGAAAATGATCCTGGACTGAGACAGCTGCATTCTTCTGGGGTACTCTGCACAAGCCAGGATGAAAGTGCTCACAAGCTGGAGATGGACCAGTATTGACATGGAAGACGATGCTGTACTTGGTCCTGCAGCAAGGAGGGAAAGCACAGCAGGGAAAAGCTGGAGGACAGCTATGGCCAGAGAAGCATCTGAGAACTGGGTGTCCTCCTCCAGCAGCAGGATGCAGATTCCCAGATACTCCCCAGGACTGTGTCCACCCCCAGCACCAGGCATGGGTTCTTGGCCAAACAGAGGTGGGGCTGCCTGGCACCCGGGGTCAGGGATCAGGGGAGAGCCAGGCTGAGCTGGAAGGGAGCAGAGGGTCAGGGCAGATTGAGCGTCTCCTGCTCAGTGCCTGAGATTTGACAGGTCTGCATTCTTGGCTGAAGGGATCTGGCTGTACAATCGATTTTTGGAGAGGGGTGGGTAAATTCACAGCTTGGCTGCTTGGAGGGAAGGCTGTACCTTTGAAAAAGTCTTGTGTGTGTTAAGCAACCTGAACGCGTTCCCACGTTGAAACAGATCAGAAATAGAGGAGAAAATCAACCATGCAGACAAAATCCACTCCCCTCTTCCTTCTCCAAACAGGGAATTTTTTTATCCAGGAGCTGCTTTGAAGCTGGGACTATAAAAACACTGAGGCTCCTTGCCATGGGCAGTCATAGGAAGTCTTAGCTGGCTCATTTGCCTAAGCAAATTTGTTGTAATGAGACTGTCCTGCTACATAAGCACTTCTCCATGGGCAGACAGGAGTTTCATCTGTGCCAGCTTGCTGACTTCACCCAAACAAGGCATGCAAAGCCAGGAGCGTTTTGTTGGGCTAAAAAGAGCAACAAAAAGAGCAAACCCCACAGGCTGTAAATTGCTGGGCAAGGTGATAAATGGTATGTGAACTGACCAGTATAATCTGTCTGGAAAGTTGAAAAGAATCCCGCCTTCTCATGAGCCTAAAATATTTCTTTTTCTAGAGTACCTTATTTTCCAACTGTGTGCCACATGATTCACTTGCCAAAATGTTTGTTCTCTGGTCTGTGCTTCTGTTTTGCAGCTGCTGGTAAAGCTAGACACTCAAAATTTCCCTGGCAAAAGGGAAATGAAAGTTTCCTGTAAATGGTGTGCTGTGCTAGAGCAGCTGTCTCCTTGTGGCGGTGCCTGGATATCCAGGCTACACCTGGGTTACAAACAAGGAGGATTTATTAGCTGGAGAAGGTTCAGACAGAAGGAGGTAGGTTGGCTGGGATGGAGGGACAAGTGGAGGGACACCACCCTTTGTGGTGGGGGTGCTCAGCTGACATGAGACTGGGGCAATGTTCTCAGCAGAAGAAAGTTGTCTCAGCTCCACCTGGAAGGTGAAGACTGAGCTCCAATGGTGGAGGAGGAGCTGCAGGGACATAGGAAACTTAATTTCCTGGTACAAGAACGGAGCCCAGGACCCCATAAGGCTTCTCAGGACTGTTGCTGTATTAACGCATGCCCTGAACCTGCTTGGCTCTCCTGGGGGGCTGTTTGGGGTTTGATTAAATTAACAGGCTGAGATGAGACTTACTGCTCTGGTTGCTGCTAAATCAGAGCAAGGTGTTAAACCAGCCTGCTCCTGAGCCTGTGCCAGCACCTCTGTCAGCCCTCCTACCTGCAGGACAACTTCTGTGCCATTCCTCCCCACCTGACCACTGGCAAAATGCTTCATTTTGGCTTTGGTTGTTGTCCATCCTGCAGCCTCCACCGTGGCTTTTCCAGGATTGTCACCTCCCCTCTGTGTTGCCTGATGTGATGTGCATGTTCCCAGGCTTATGGAAGGGAGGTGCTGTGTAATACCACCCCACTGTGCCCACAAGCCTGGCATTTATTATTTGTTAAGGCTTTCTTGAGCCAGCCCAAGACATTGTAGGGAAGTCTTCTCCAGGCCTGGGCTGGCCAAAAATTCTGTGGGTGGAAAATCTTCAGAGATTAAATGTTGAGACTTCTCAGATGATGGTCCCTTTGATTTCCATTTAAAAGCAAGTTAAAGAGCTAGTTTTGATTATGACATCTCTCTATCCTTGCAAAACACCCTCCCCCTAGAAGGTCTATGCATGAATTATAGGGCCACATTTTCCTTTGTATTTTATTTTTTGCCATCATTTATACCTCAGAAAAATTCCTGTAATACACTCAGTTTCACACTCCGTTTTCCCACGCATCCTCCACATGGTTGAACGGATTCTGTCAAACAGCTCAAAGTTTGATGGATAAACATCAACCACCAATGGGTTTGGACCCAGCTTGCTTCACTTCAACCCCTGTTTTTATTATGCAAAGGAGAATCTGTCACATCTGGAGAAGTCCAGACCTGGAAACTCCTCTACCAACGTTGATCTTAATCCAAAGGTGACTGCTGAGAAATCAGCCTCCTTTCAGAGCAGTTTTCTTCAAACAGATGATGTCCCAGCTTGCTCAAGTGCATTTCTGGGTTCATCAAGTCTCCCCTTGAAGGGGAACTCTTTAGTCCTGTGAATGCAAGGCACTCACCTCACCTGGAAAGGTGATTTCCTGAGGCTGAAGCTCATCTCCTGCCCTTTGGCCATGCTGACCCCTGCCAGCACCACCACTATTGTGGGAAACTCCTCTGCATGTTTTGTGAACTGGGATGATGTTTGTGTTCTCCCCCCCCCCTTTTTTTTTTTAAAGCATTGCCAACTTAGGCAATCAGAAAGCTGTACCAAACATTGCAACATTTGTTTTCCAAGGTTTTCTTCCATAGAAAACTCCTTTAATGGAAACTCCCTTTTGAAGGGCTTCTTGAGACTGAAGCTTGGAAGATGTCCCAATCTTCTGACCTGAGGTTCTGGCTCAGTCTTCCAGATGGAGAAGATACAGCTTTTAAGTCAGGTCTGTATCTTGTGGCCCTAAACCACAATCTAGACTTGTCCTGGCCTAGTGCCTTTTGGAAAGAGGAGATCTGTTAGAGGTCAATCTATGCAGACATCGGAATGGCTCGGATCAAAGTTGCCTCTAGCCCAGTATCCTGTCTCTAATGGTGCCAGCAGCAAATGTTTAGGGCAAGATACAAGACCATGGCAAGTCCCTCGTGATACTTCCTGTGGTCCTTCCAACTCATGGTAATTTGCAGCTGAAGGGCTTCCTGAGCTCTGGGTCATATCCACATCCTTGTGTGTAATTGTCCTTGATGGATCTTTCAATGTCTTTAATTGTTATTTGAAGCCATTTATGCTTTGGCTTCTGCAACATCCGATGACAATGAGTTCTACCACTTAATTATGTGTTGCTTAAAAACATCACCATAAATCATAGTAGCCTTCAATTATAATAAGAGCCTTGAACTTGGAGAAGATTGCCAGCATGGATAAGATCTACTTAATTCCGTTCCTGTATTTTGTCTGCAGCAATGGGAGCCTCACACCAAAAGCAGGGGGAGTACATACTGTGAGTTTATGGCAAGACCTTCAAGAGACACTGGTAATTCAGCAGCCTTCAGCTCTCAACTCCCTGATGGCATGTGCTTTGGCAGGTTCTGGTTTATGCAGAGCTGCCCAACAGTTTTCTTTTCCCCAGCGCTCTTACTAGCAAAAGTTTATTCATCTTTTCAGAGGGCTGTGATCTCTCTCTTTTAGGGAGCAATGTCAGGGTAGTGGATGTTACTTCTGCCACTTTTGCTTCCCTGTGAATCTGCAAAGGCTTGAGGAGCAATTCTGTTCTGCACTGCAGTTGTTTCAAACCTGCTCAGAGATTCCCTGCTTATTGCTCAGCCTGGAGGACTTTCTTTGTGAAAACCTTGGGCTTATTACTCATGGCCATGGAGAAAAGCCTGGCTCTGTTGGAGAACTCTGCTGGGAAATCAACTACTGGAGGATGGGTCCTCACTATAAGGTAAGGAAGGGCTTCCACCTGCTTTGAAGGTCAGTCTCACTCCCTATCCATTTGTCCCTCTGCAAACCTGGACTAACAAGTACTTGCTGGAAGAGGGAAGCCCAGAGAAGGTGGGATGATCCCACACTCATTCAGTACCCTGAGCCATGGGAGACTGAACTCTGGCTCTGGTCCCCCAGCTTGTAGACTGCTCCCAGGAGGTCTTCCCATCTATCACAACAATACAACTAGAAGACCTGCTCTGAAGCTCAGCCTTCATTTGGTAGTGGGACATGTCCTGAGTCCTCAAGACAGGTCTGAGAGCTAGATCTGATCTACTTTCTGACCTTTTTACTTTTTCTTTCCAATAATTGATTTTTTTTTTTTTGTGGGGGGTGGGGTTGGTGAGAGTGGCAAAGCACATATAACTCTGCAATGTGTTCTTATTGGGAAAACCCCAACCTTTTATGTTTCCTCAGAGTGCTGGCCGCCTTGGCACCACCAGCTCCTTGGAATTTCTCTGGGCAGTTTTCTCCTGTGAGTGTTGGGGGTGAAAAAGAGGGATCTGATTGCTTAATCCTTCCAGCTAAGTAAAATCATCTGCACTGGTAGATTCTCCAGGAGATGTACAGTTCACTGCTTGTCAGGCCAGGATATTAAGTTAAGCAATTTTCATCAGATAACACATCTTCTGGTTCATGTAAAACGTCCAGCAAATCGCTGCACTCATAATTCAGCCTGATTGAAAGTGAGCTACTAATCCATTTCACTTTGGAGAGACTCGAGAGCATGGCAGAGGGGGCATCTCTGCAGGAGACTCCTGTTTGCAGCCACGCGTATGAACGTGGCTCCCTTGGGCTCTCCTCCCCTCCCCACATCCCCCAAAAGGGCAGCAGATAGTGCTGCTCTTGCTGCCCATCTTCACTGACCCTTTCAGTGCTACACAGCGTGGCCTGGATTAGCTGCTACGCGGGGAAGCCTTTTAAGCAATGAGACCTGCATTTGGGGAAATCATCACGCCTCGCTTCCCTCCTGGCAGCTGTGGGTGGTGGTGATCCTGCCCCTCCAGCCAGCCCTGGTGATCTGGAGTGTTGTGTCTGGTTCTGAGCTCCCCGAGACAAGAGAGGCATGGAGCTCTTGGAGAGGACAACTAAGATGATGAAAAGACTGGAATATCTCTCTTACAAGGGGAGGTTGAAGGAGCTGGGTCTGTTCAGCCTTGAGAGGAGATGTTGAGAGAGGACCCCATCAATGTCTGTCAGTGTCTCCAGGGAGGGGTCAGAGGATGGACCAGGCTCTGCTCGGGGGTGCACAGAAATAGGAAAAGAGGCAATGAGCAGGAACTGATGCCCAGGAAGTTCTACCTGAACATGAGGAAGAACTTTCCTGTGCAGTGACTGAGCACTGAACAGATTGCCCAGCGAGGCTGTGGACTCTCCTTCACCAGAAGTATTCCAAAACTGTCTGAACACAATCCTGTGCCATGTGCTCTGGGATGGCCCTGCTTGAGCAGGGAGGTGGGACCAGACGACCCACTGTGGTCTCTTCCAACCTGACCCATTCTGTGGTTCTGTGGAAACTCAGAAAAAGGCTCATCTCTGGCTTTCTGTCCTATTGCTGTCCTCGATGGCCCTGAGCTCCTGCCCCACCCAAAGCTTTGCTGTCATTGCCACTCCATGGGAAGGTCTTTCCCGGTGCTGCCCATCCCTCTGTGGCTGCCTGTCCTTCCACTGCAGCCAAACCAGGGACCCAATGTGAGAGTGTGAATTTGAACACTCAACATCATGGGATCATTGGAAAGTGTTCTGATTGTTGTTAGCAATAATAACCATAATAGCAGTAGTAGGGCAACTTTTTTATTTGCTCATTCTTTGTAAGTTCACATTGTTCCAGCCTCTCCACATGTTTTGTGGGTCCATTTCCCATTGCTTCTATTGTTTATTTACTTAAAGTTGAGTTATGCTCTGATTATGTGACTCCAGAAGCTGGGGCTTGAGGAAAAACAAAAAAGTCTGCTGTCACAGGACTCAGGAAAACCACATTGGTTTTTTTGCAGGGTTTGCCTGTCTCTGAAGGAACCTTTCTCCTAACAGACTAGGCACAAGTGATTTCAGGTGAGTTTTGCCTTTATGGTCATCCATGGCCCACTGGGGGCCTCTTGCCATGATAAACCTGGCTGTGTAGTATAAACCATCTAATCCAACTTATTTTCATTTAGTTAAGATGGAAAACACCAATCTTGAGAGCAAGAGGAGTGAACCAGGGGCAGCTCCCCACCTCTTTAAGGTGATTAGTGAACCACACATGAACTGCTTCATTAAAACCAAAAAACCCTGGTCAACCACATGATCATAAAAGACACAGGAGATCTTGTAGCTGGGCAGAGCAGAGATTTTCCCCCTGCCTCTCTGAGCTGAACCTTCCTTTTCCAAACCCAGTGACCTTGTGCTCGCTTGCTCCCCAACTCCCGCTGCTTTGCTGCAAGGCAAAATCCCCGTGTGACATGTGCAGGGGTAGGACTTGATGACCATCTTCCCTCCACAGGGGGCCTGTCTTCAAAGCCCAGCTCTCCATACCCATCCCTGCCTGCTCCTAAAAGGACTTGCAGCAAAATAAAATTACAGGTGAACAGTCTCACGCAACCAAGTCCTGTCCAGCTGGGAGGGTTGGGGTTCGGTCATGAACAGCCAGGGTTTCTCTCTTGGGCAGAGTGACACAGGTGGTGGGAGGGAGCAGAAGGACAGCAGTGCCAGGCTGCTGGGAATGAGCCACAGCTAGGCTTTCTGTTATATCTTTTGTATGTATGTTGCAGATAAAAACACCTATGTCTGTACAAAGCCACTCTCTCCACTGTTACAGCACTGCAATAATGTTATATCTACATATATGACCAAACTTCCGATGTTTTGCATGTAAATAATAATAACAAATAATTTTTCCTTCCTCACTCAGATCTTTCTGCACCACCAGCATTTCCACAGCCATTCCACCTTGGCTTCTTCCCCCTCAGCCTCTTATTACAGCTCACATCTCAGCAGTGCATCCTTGCTCCCACTGCTGAGTGCCATGAGGATCTTGACTTCATGCTCTGCTGCCTGGGAAAGCCCTGCCCTAAGTCCTTTTCGAGTCCCAGCTCCTTAAAACCTCTTTGCAGATCCTAGAAAATTTCAGCTGTAATAAAACTAGGAGGAATTTTCCCTTAACAGAGCAGGATTTAACCTGCTGTTCCCTTTATCAGGTGCTCTGGAGAGAAACTCAAGCTGAAACAGAGTCAGGTGCTTGGCAAATATTCCCCTCCTCTCCATATTCCAGCTCTAAAACATCAATGACTTTCTGTCTGCTGGTTCAGTCTGTATTAGCTGTGCGCAGATTTTCATGCCACTATTAATTGCAGAGCAAATAAACCTTCTTCAGACCATATGCTGCTGCTATAATGTATGCAAATATGTTGTTGGTGAGTGTAAAAAACAAAACAAAACAAAAAAACCCCATAGTTGGACTTGTGTTATTGCCAAGAGATTAAATACTGATGTTCAAAATATTGGCAGCATTTCCACAGCAGGACTTTTGTCATATAATGCTGTATCTGCTGGGATTATCCTTTTAAAAAATTGGCAGTGTCCTCAGAAAGCACAGCCTCTAGCTTACATTTATTTTCTTTTATCTTTTTTTTTTTTTTTTTTTTGGCAGCCCTTGAAGAAACCTCTTTGCCATTTCCAGACCGGACACTCTCCATTTTTACGGGGCGAAACACCAGCTCTGGAGAACAACAGATTTCTCCACTCAGCATCTTTGGGACACCCATCGATCAACAACAGGGAATTTAAGTAAGAGGAGGGGTGGACTTGGAAAATAAACTCCTCACGTTTGACTGACGAAGTGGGAAACATCCGCTCCTGGCCTATCTCCACCGGCTTGGATGGAGCTGTGCCAGCGCCGAGCTTGGCCCGGCGTCTTTCGAGTCTTTATTCTTTCGTTGGTTATTTGCTGGAGTGTATCGAAAGCCTGAGTTTTACATCTGCTTCCTCGTGGACTTTCTTTCCTTCTGTGATGAACACACTTTGTTTCCATGTTTGGCTTTCCCAAGACCTGTGTTGTAAACCCGGAGTTAATGGTGAACAGGTTCTTTATTTCGGGAATCGTGGGCCATGTGCACACACAGGGTTTGTTATTGCAGAGACTTGCCAGCAACAAGGTATTTTCATGTAGCTGGAAGAAATCAAAGGCAGAAAAATTTGTTCTGAAGGCAAATATTTAACTTTTTTTTTCTTCAGTTTACTGAAGTTTTAATAAAGAGCCCTATATTTAAAAGCAGAAGTCAGTTGCAAAGACACAGACATTTTAAGCCCAGTCTAGTCTGCCTGTATTATAGATCACAATTTCGATAATTATCACTTAAATAGAAGCAATCAATGATAATTACAACAATTACGTTAATTATAAAAAGTGATTATAAACAAGTCAATTGCCTAGATAACAACTAATTATCTCACTGCCCTCTATAGGACCCCATTTCCCAACAACTCTTGAGGACACGCTCAGCCTCAGTGACCTGAGCAGGGCTCCCTCTGCCTCCAAGTTCACCCTTTCCATGGAAGGACATGGGACTGTGAGAGCTCAGCAATGGCTTTTAAAACCTGAAGATGAAGCAAAGCTGCTGAAAGGTAAGTAATTAAAAAAAAAAATCTTTGCAATTAAAAAAATGCTTAGCAACATTTCAGACATGAAATTTGTTGCTGGGTATTTGTTGGCTGCCAGTTTGCCAGAAGCAGATTGATTTCAGATATAAAATGCTCCCTGCCCAACAATAAGATCCCAACAAAGCCACAAATCGGATGTTTGGGTTCCAGCCATGTTTATGTTTTGGCATGTGCCAAGAGGAACCCACAACCTTCTGCAACAGGAGGAGGCTCCAGAAATTTCCCAGAGAGAAAGTGGGTCTTCAGCATGTGGGTAAGAGGTGTTTGGTTATGGGCTTCCCCAGGAGGGAGCTTTGGAGAAACGGGACAAACCCTGTTTGTGAGCACCTTCAGAAAGATGCAGACCCACAGATAACCTAAATTTTATCAAGATGCTTTCCAAGGGGGTGGCTGAGGGCGTTGCTCCTGAAAGAGCAGCATCACAGCCCCTGGGAGAAGCTCACCTGGTGGCTTCTGCAAAGAGCAGCTTCCAAAGGAGCCCTTGGTGGCCAGCAATAAAGGTGATCCAAAGCCCACTGATCCACTCATAACAACAGTGGCTTGTAAGCACGTTTGGGGAGGGCTTATCCCTCCTTTGCAGCAGGAGCTGCGCATTGGGCTGTAAATTTCTTCCAGCTGTAAAGTCAGGGAAAACACTGATAAGCTCTCACTGTCCCCCCGTTCCCCCGGCTGGAAATGATGGATTTACCAGAGGCAACTCGACGTACCCGTTCCCTTCTCCTCCACAGTTGGAGCATATGGAATATATTGCGGTCTGAGGGAAATGCATCTTGAGAATTCCTCCTGTGTCTCTTCAGGAACGTTCCAGGGTGGATTACAGCAGGTGTCATGGAATCGACCACTTAAAGCGGGTTAAGTGACAAGCCATAGTCAGCTACACCCCAAGTCATGGCAGAGCTTTGCATCAGGCTCCAAAAGTTTGGATGTTGCTTGGGTTTGGGTGAGACTAACCGTGGAAGCTCCAAAATATTGGAAGAAAAAGACTTTCCAACGAGAGGGGACAAGGAAATATCTGAGACCTACCTGGAATAAACTGCTCCTGCCAAATGTCTTATCCTGTGAGAAGCTGTTCCCTTAATGTGCTATTTACTCCCTGCTGCCTGAGGAATAAAACTAAAGGCCCTTGTTACTCCTCTGCAGGGACTGCCTTGTAGATGCTCAGGGGCAATGTCAATTACAGAGGGTCTTCAGTTCTCAAGGAGTCCTCACTCATGTAAATTTTTCTTTGAAAACAGTAGAAATTTAACTGTTACTAGTGATTATATTTATCCAGCACCAGAAGGGACAGACTCATCCCCACAGGATAAATCCACTCTGTTTTTTTACTAGTGGCTACAATTTACTTTGGGTAAAAAGAGGGATCAAGCTGAAACACCAGCAAAAGCACATCCATTATGGGTAGTCAGAGCTTAAGCTGCCAGGCTGATGGGAACTCTGAGTCAAGATAAGAATCTATGCATTGACCCACGAGGCTGAATTATCCACTATATGGAAAACCACTGACCTAATCATCTTCCAGGAAAGACACGGCATACTGGAAAGTAAAGAGAGGTTTGGGAAGAAAATTGGGCAAGGCAGACCATTTCTCCCAGTGGAAGGTCTGGGTCCTACTATGGGCCAGAGTGGGTGCTTCCAATAGTACTTTCACATATGGAGGAGTTTTCTCCAGTGAAGTTTTCCCCACGGCACAGAGTGGGCTCTGATTTACTGTGCTTGGAGTGTCCAGGCCACCAGAACGACACTTCATATCAACCCTGCAATCACAGGCAGGACTTCCTGTAGGCTGGACCTGTACTTCAGTTCCTCCTTGTTGATCTGCAGCATTTTTTGTTGTTTCTGCCTCAGCCCAGTCTGTAGCAAACCCAGGAGAATCCTTTCAGGATGTGGCTGTGCCCTCAGGGTTGTAAGAACCTGGACACTCATGGCAATGTCAGTGGGTTCACCTATGCTTGGGTTTTGCCCATAACCTCCTTCTTCTTTCTCCCCATGAACTGTGTTTTGCCAACCAACCTTCCCAAGCTTCTTGCCCAGTATACTGGAAAAAGGGACAACAACATGCCAGAGCACATGAGTAAGGAACAAGAGCCAGTTCTTTGCCGGAGAAAACATCTCCGAAAAAGCTTCTGGGCAAATCAGTCCCTGTTTTTCCCTGAAAAGGACCTTCACCGGGATCTGCTTCGTGAGGAGAGGCTGGGATATGCAACCTTGTTGTGTGTCCTCATATATTTTGATCATCAAAGTCTGAGAGCATGTCTGGAGCCTGTCACTGAGGGATGTGAGATGATGCCAACCATGCTGGAGGAGAGGGATTCTTCTCAAATAACTCTCCACATGTAGAAACCAGATCTTCAGTTGTCCAGACTCCATCCACAGTCAATGAAGTGGGATCAGAAGACTAAGAGACCATCCTTCAAACCAGCTGCTGTTTTTAGGAAGAAAGGCCCTCTGATGTGTCAGTCCCTTCACACTGTTACAGACACAGCCTGGGGACATCTCACCTTTGATGGGTAACACTGGGTAAATAACTCCCAGTGAGTATCACCCCAGGTGAGTCGAGATACAGACTGGCAGGAGTTCCTAAAACCTGTTTTAAGAACAAATTCTTCTCACTCAGAGGTTTATGTGAATTTGGTCCTAAACTAAGAAAATTTAAAAGCTGGTGGAGTGTTGAACACCTCCAGACACAGGAGATGTCCAAGGATGTAACAAAGTGCAACTTGAATGTCTGACACCTTGCCAGTGAGCCGTGCTTAATGGGTCAGGCAGCAGAGGTGTAACAAAATCAATAACATCAGAGTGGAGATCTTTGCAGATCCAGCAACTGGGTGGTTTGGGTTTGTTTTGGATTTATTTTTTGTGTGTCATATTGTTGCTGTTTTTTTCTTTTTCTTCTTCTCTCCCTTCCCTCTAAGTTTTTTGTTCTCCTGTAAATTTTTCAAGTTTAACCCTCAGGAGGACTACCGATTTGAAGAGGTGGCTGCAAGAAAATTGAGGTCTATTAGAACATCCAGCACTTGGCATGATTTGTGCTTAGAAATATCTATGAGAGGAGAAAATAGGAGCCATGTCCGATACCCTGGGGAAGGAGCTGAGTCTTGCCGACAGGGCTGGAGGCTCCAGCTCTCCCCCTGGCCTGACAATTGATAGAGAAAAATCCCGTGGCTGCTGTATTACAGCACCAACGAGGAACGTGCCTTCCCTTCGGATCAAAAGTCTAAACCACAGCGTGCTCTCGGCTGCTCTGTCTCTGATCTGCAAATACATCACTGGTTTTTATCACTCATTTTTTCTTTATCTCAGCAGAGCTGGTCTCAAGCGCTACAACCTGATTATCTTGGAGGAGGTTGCCAAAAGCATGTCAGGGATCGTTAAACGGAATAATAAAGGAAGCAGGAGGAATCAAGTGGTTTGAGGAGGAAATCAGAGGGAATTCCAGGCTGTGGTTGTCGGTCTGGTTGAAGGCTGGGACTGTGAAAGACGAGGACACAGCTCAGGGCTCTGAAGCCTCCTCAAATTAGTGATATGTTACACGAAAATATCTCCCCCAACCCTCATTAAGATCATATCTACACACATGATATCTAGATGAAAAGTGGCATTTAAAGTTGAATGTCACAGCCCCACTTGGGCCACAGCTTTGGCCACATGAAAGTATAGATTAGACTTTGTTATTTATCCCATGGCTTTGAATTTGTTGTTAAGGAAAGAAATGGTGCCAGTTTGGTTTGCAGAAGAAAGAACAGCAGCACAGCTAATTTGTTTTTTTTTTTTAAATGAACTAGAATAACATTCTTGTGCCAAAAACACCCTTCTATTCGATTTGAAATGAAATTTATTTCGTACTCATGAAAACTTGGTATTAATTTTTGAAGAAAGCAGAAAGATATTTCTAACTGAAAGTGGACTGTAGTTACAAGCTTTGTTTAAAATAATAAGACCAAGTGTGGGAGTTTTTTGCCTTGTTGAGCTTGCCAAATTATTTGTGTTTAAAAAATGTATTACGGAGCTGTTTGCTCTGATTGGATTTCCACTTGTTTTGCTTCAAAATATAACTCTGGCCAAAAAAAAGTCCTTTAGCTCTAATCAAGATCAAATTAATCAAATCTTGTTTGCTACTGGTTTTTAGCTACCTCATTTGCAAAGGGGATCTTCTCCAGTCAGAGAAATGGAGTTTTGACAGGAATTCAGGGTCTTGTAACACTGTCTTTTTATTGGTGTTGTAACAGCTTTCATAGAAAGAGGTTAAAATCAGAATAAACCCAAATCTGGGCAAGAATTGCTGTTAAAACCAAGTCACCCTTGAGTAAGTGGAGTTTTTTGAAGCTTTTCAGCTCTGCAGTCTTGTTAGAGTATCTTGGCACCTACAAACGTCTCTGATCTGGATGGAAATCCTCTTTGTTGTCTTTTAGTGTTTCTTTCTACCTCAGCAATGGTATTTGCATTTCCTCACAGTGCCAAGCCCAGCCCTGTTCCATCAGGAGGAGCAGAACGTGCTGCTCCAGAAGTCTTTGCTTTATGAAAGGCTTTTCTTTGCATATAACTACTTTTTTAAGTCCAAGTTGATCCATGAGGATCAGGGATTACACAGCTCGATTTCCTGTGGCTCTGTGTCTCAAGGCTGGATTAACACCTGCCTAATAATGTGTGAGCTCTGATCGAAACATTTCCTGAGTTTGGGGCCTTTTGTAGATCTCTCTCCCATGTCCATTTCCAGGCTTACTGAACTCCAATCCCAGCCCTGCTCCCAGGAATTCAGTGTTTTCCCTCTCTCCAGCTGCCTACAGCCTTCAAACGGAGCCAGCTCCTAATGCTGTGGAGGTTTTTTCTCTCCAAGTTGATTGAAATACTCCCATGCATTTCCAAAGTTATTACTGGAGGGATCCAGGTGACACACATGGGTGGTGCAGTTCCTTATGAATGACTGAAAAAAAATGAGGCTTGGGTTGAGATCAAACCTTGTGTGCCTCATCCCAGAGCAATGCTGGTTAGGAAAGCTCCCACATGGAGCACAGCCTGGAGGAAAACAGCGAAGCAGTTTCAATTCTAATGAGGTTTAACCCACCATGTGGCAAACCCGGACTTATAAATGGATGTTTGGGATGAGGACAGGAAAGGTGAAGTAATGTGAAGGTGTCACACCAACCTTGGGACTGGTGTTGTGCGTGACTGTGGGGACTGCCTTGTCCAGAGGTTTGTTATCCAGAGGTTAGTGGCTGATGGAGCTGGGAGTGTTTAACCTGAAGAAAATGAGGCTCAGGGGGATTTTATTGGTCTCAGATGAGAGTTGGTCTCCTGTCCCAGGTAACAAGTGACAGGACGAGAGGAAGCTGTCTCAAGTTGTGACAGGGACGTTTAGAGTGGATATTGGGGAAAATTTCATCATTTAATATCAGGGATGCCTCCAAGCCGTCAAGATGCATCAAGGTTTTGGGTGTCCCTAAAACCAAGATGCCATCTGAGTTCCAACTGGGTTGGGATTAAATCTTTATTGAAATTATTGAAATATTTACTGAAATAATTAATAACTGGTTTAAGATGGACAGGGACTTTTCACAAGAGCATGTAGTGACAGAACAAGATGGAATGGCTTCGATCTGACAGAGGGCAGGTTTAAATTAGATATCAGGAAGAAATTCTTCCCTGTGAGGGTGGGCAGGCCCTGGCACAGGTTGGGCAGAGAAGCTGTGGCTGCCCCATCCCTGGAAGTAATTCAAGGACAGGCTGGATGGAACTCTGAGAAACCTGTTCTAGTCAAATATGTCCCTGCCCATGGCAGGGTGTTGGAACTAGATGGTCTTTAAGGTGCCTCCCCACCCAAGCCATTCTATGATTCTATGAAATTGTCATGGGATTTTTGGGTACCTACTAAATCACTTGGAGTTTGTTACCCACCTTCATCTAGCTGCATGATTTTCCTTAAGGCAAAGAAACTATAAAAGCATTCCCAATCTCATTTCAAAATGTTAATGCTTGTAAATAATTGTATGGTGCAGAAAAGGAGAGAGTCAGGTCCTTTGAAATACACATACTGTGAGCCTAAAATCCTCCCCTTTGCAAACATCCCACCCTGAACAGCTTCCCTTCTCCTCCAGCAGGTGATGAGGAGGGCTGAGGGGATGAAGGCCAGCATTGTCCTCTTTGCGTCTTAAGGAAAGTGCGTCTTGAAGATAGCAAGTGGACAGTGCCCCCTTTGCTAGACACGGGGTCATTCTGCTCTTCAGCTGCAGCTCCTGGCAGTTTTTGGGATGCTGGCAGGCAGGGAGGCAGGAAGGCAGGCAGGGAAGCAGAGAGGCAGGTAGGGAGGCAGGCAGGGAAGCAGGGAGGCAGGCAGGGAAGCAGGGAGGCAGGCAGGGAAGCAGGCAGGGAGGCACGCAGGGAAGTAGGCAGGGAGGCAGGCAGGGAAGCAGGCAGGGAGGCAGGCAGGGAAGCAGGGAGGCAGGCAGGGAGCAGGCAGGGAGGCAGGCAGGGAAGTAGGCAGGGAGGCAGGCAGGGAAGGAGGCAGGGAGGCAGGCAGGGAAGAAGGCAGGGAGGCAGGGCGGGACGCAGGGAGGCAGGCAGGG
>JAWWEU010000037.1:4417323-4469396 GCA_035583155.1 Acropternis orthonyx | reverse complement strand
CTCCTGGGCAAGGCAGGACCTGAGCACAGCTTGGCTTTGTGGGTTTGCTGGAGAGCAAACCTGCACTGGAAAGTCCCTCTGGGAATATTTAGGTAAGATGAGTTTAGTGTATATGGGAGAGATGTGGGGATGAGGAGTCAGATATTTCATCAGCTTTGGCTGAGGGAGAAATAGGGGTTTAGCAACTCTCAAGCTTTTTCCAAGTAGCTGATTCCCCTTTGAATTCCTTGTAAGTCCTGCACAGGGATTTTAAGCTTTGCTTTCCCTGGGTCTCTCTTGTGGATCCCTTTGCAGCCATGACTCTGGAAGTGTCTGATAACCATTGACTGAGAACTTCGCTGTGCAGGGTGGCACAGTAAAGGCCAACCCTCTGCTCTGTCTGTGCCATGATGCTCTGAGACTGCTGATGGGCACTTGTGACCTTCAGCGTGTGCATCTAAAAAAGCTGAAGTTGGGGACGGCGTGTTGAGGACTGCTCGTTTTCCAGGCCCATTACACAATCTGTTTGCAATGTCAATACTCAGTAAGTGGGAGTTGTATTTGCTGAGGTCAGACAAGAGTGTATTTGAGTCCTTCTCATTATTTTGCAGCAAAGAGGCTGGGAAATATTGTGGTGACAAAGCCGAGTCCCAGTTCCCTGTTTGCCAAAGCTGGTACGGGGCCAGAACTGCACTCCAAGGAAAGAAATGATGTGCCATGTGTCTTAGCAAGCTGTAGCTCTCCAAGATAGATATCCAAGTGCCCTTTATAGCCAGCAGAGCGATGTGGTGGGGATGTTTCCCTGTAGATTGACCGTCTGCTGGCAGCAGGACGCGGCCACACAGTCGGAGGAGATGAGACACTTCACTGCAGATGGTTAAGCTTAAGCAAAATGCATCTGTATTACAGTGTCCTGAATTAAATTCCCAATTGCTTTGGGAACCTATTGCATAGAGGAAAAAGTAGATCATGTTTCACCAGACAATAATGCCTGGGCTGAACAACTGGAACTGGTTTTATAGAAGGCACAGTTGATTTTTCTCCCAATATTCTGTGTTTTGCAGGAGAAGGGGGGGAGAAATCCTTGCAGATTACAGTCCTGAATGGAGAAAAGTAATGTGGGTGAAGGCAGGATGAGAGAATATGGTCAGTCCTATGATTGGCACTGAGAACTGCTGCTGCTTGTCCCAGGGTGAGCTCCACAGCTGAGAAAGCCTGGGAATAGAGAGATAACCAGTGATGTCCTGGGTAAGCACTTCATATCTGCTGGATTCCAACTGTACATGTGGTACCCAAGTTGCTTTTGGTGGGGTTTTTTTTCCTTTGTTTTCTTTTCCCTTGAGGGTTCTGATGTAAATTCAGGACTGGGAGAAGAAAACCTGAAATAAAGATAGTGCCAGAACTTAAAAAAGCAGTTAAGATGAAGATAAGTGTCAGCTCAGGATGAGCAAAGCAAAGGAAAAGAAATTCAGGTGTGCAGGTGGCAGAGACATGGCTGGTAAGAAGAATGAATCTTTAATTCAAGAGAAAAAATTGTAGGATTGTTTTTTGTCCTCCAAGCCAATCCTGAGTTGGGAAAAACCCAGTCTCAGGTTGGGCAGGGCTTGGAGCAACCTGGTCTAGTGAAAGGTGTCCCTGCCTATGGCAGGAGTTTGGAATGAGATGACCCGTAAGGTCCCTTCCAACCCAAACCATTCTATGAATCTATAAAATTCTGCATATTCAATTCCAAAAGGAAAAAAACTTCATAGAGTAGTCAACGAATTCCATTTTGGTAGAAAAGTTGATTTGTTTTGAGTTGAATGTAGAAAATGAATGTCAAGGAAAAGTCATTTCAAAGCAAGGAAGTCCATCCTTTTCGTTGGGGAAAATGTCAAAAGGGCACGCTGACATTTACATTTTTTTCTCTCCCCACTTTGCTCCTGAACAAAAATTTGCCAAAGCCAACAGGGTGTCACTTGTTGATGGAAATCCCTTTTGACAAAAATTTCCCAACCAGCTTTACCAGCTACACACAAACATTTCCACTCTTGATTCCAATCCAGATTTGGCAGGAATGGGGGGAAGGATGAAGAGGGGCTGTTCTTTCAGTACCTGTCACTGATGTATCACCCTGTCAAGGAATCCAATAATGCTAAAAGCATCCTGCTTCCAGGGATGTCTCAGACCAAGGCTGGCTGAAGTGGACAGGGATTAAAACACTCCCTTAACATGGAATTCTCACGTGTGAGTTGAATTTGGGCTGGAGAGCAGCTGATCGGGAGTTAGATCCAGGTTACGCTTCAAAGCGAAGGGATCCCAGTTGTCTTCTGCATCTATTTACCACTGCCCCTAGCAATAGGGGATCTGTTGGATGTTTGGAAGCTCATCTAGGCTTTGCTCAATCTGTAGCCCACAAACATCATCCGTCTGGCAACATGGACTGGGATGGCACAAGGAGTAAACTCAGACCTTTGTGTTCACCTGGGGTGAAATGCAGTTGTAGCTCACCTGATTGGCCAACACAGATAACACACTAGTGCCTTTTGGTGGGTTGTCCTGATGAGTTACAGGTCTTCTACAGGTTTCTTGGGTTTTTTTTCCCCCTTATTTATGATCACTGTTTGGAGAGAGAGTTTAATTTACAAGAACCTTAGTGATAGGAGGAGGTGGAATAGCTTCATGATATGATATGGCTTCAATGATAGAGAGTAGGTTTGGATTGGATATTAGGAAGAAATCCTTCCCTGCGAAGGTGGTGAGGCCCTGGCACAGGTTGGGCAGAGAAGCTGTGGCTGCCCCATCCCTGGAAGTGTTCAAAACAGCTGGACGGAGGTCTGAGCAACCTGGTCTAGTGGAAGGTGTCCCTGCTCATGGCAGGGGAATGGAATGAGATGAACTCCAAGGTCCTTTTCAGTCCAAATCATTCTATGATCTGAATGAAGACAGGAGCCTTTCTGGCTCTAGTCAAAGGCAAGGTTTGCTTCAGCTAACTGTGCTTTTTCTTGGCAAAAGACTGGTCCCTCTAGAGATGGCTGAGGAAGTGGAAAGACTCTTCTTGAGCAGTTGATCCATGCCAGATTGGGCACTAGCTTGGGGTAGACATCACTTTCAGATTGCCAGTTTTAGCAGGATTAACCCCACTCCAAACCCCTTGCAGCAACGCATTACAGTGAATACAGGAGGATGAGCAGGGGCAATTTGCTCTTCTCTGGCGGAGGAGACCAAGGCATGGGTTGATAGAAGATCTTTGGGAAGGATGGGAGAGGATTCACACAGCTCTGCACTTGTGGGTGACATCAGCTTGTCTTTAAGGAGGGAACCTCCTTGATGCCTGCAGGCTACAGGTCACAGACAGCTGACAAGGTGCTACCGAGGTGTGTGACAGTTCAGATGGCTATCAGCTCCCAGAAGTCACTTGTCCCTGCTCTCCTGTCCTTTCCTTTCACTAAGTGACAGCTGGAACACCACCTGACCAGCCAACAGAAATACCAGCAAAAATGGAGAGGGGAGTTTTCAGAAGTCTTTTTCCTTTGTTTCTTTTATGACCAGCTTCGCTGTGCAGTAGCTTTGATACCACACCTCTCTCCCACTGGCTGAGCAGTTCCTTAGTGTTATTCCTTTGACCAAAAGCTGCAGTGACCAGGTTTAACATTTCCTGCAGGACACAACTGCTTCACCCAGCTTTAAACGCACCCCTGAACTCCCATGACCCACCATCTGAGCTTGTGATCATCGTGTAATTCTGAGTAAGGACTCTGACTTATGGCCAGCCATGAGAAAACATTATTCACTCCAAAATCTACAGTGCCAGTTTGTTCTGCTTCTCCTGTCCCAGGTGTGCCAGTTGGGGTGGAGGAAGAAGTTTGTCATCTGTGTCATGGCAGCAGGAACGTCTGATACATTCAGCCTGTCCTCATGTAGCTCTTCTCAAACTATTAGTCTGGGAATGGGGCATCCCAAATAATACTTCCTAGGTATCTGTGAAATCCACTTACCTGCTCATTTTTATAGATCAAAAAAAAAGAAAAGTCTATTCTTGCTGCAATTCATCTGTGCAACATTTATATCCAGTGCATGGGAAGGAAGAGGTTTGCAAGTCTCTCTCATATCTTGTTGGGATCGTATCAGTGGGAACCATCCTCCTGGGGATGGAGATGAGGACTGAAGTTTTCTGGCTTTATCCAGTCCCTCCCTCCCCCTGGGAGAAGTACAGCCCTATTCTTGGTTAGTTCTGAACAGAGGGGGCTTGGGGGGGAAAAAAATTAAAAAAAAAATAAAATCTGAGCACAAGTGCTTGAATGTTACAGGCAGGAAAAAAAAAGCCTCAGCGGCAATAAAATTAATTTCCTTCTCTAATATATACAAGACTTTCTCCAAGAGAATTATGACCCAAGCTGATCAAAGTCTGTAAGTGGTACTTATGCTATCAGTTTCACCCCCTTAATGCCCTCCTGTCAAAACAAAATCCCTTTGAAAGGCTTTGAGGAAAATCACATGAGCATAATGGCTTTCAGAAAAATGGCCCTAAGTACTCAGTAACATATACAGAGAGGACTATTAGATCTGCTGGTGTAATTGTACTTATATTCAAATGTAAACACTCTTATATGAGCAAGTTACTGCTTACCCACAGAGCAGAGCACCAGGCTGACAAGGCTTGGGTTATCGAGGGAGAGGGGAGGGGTTGGCAGCAGTGGGAACTTTGCCCTAAGACAGGATGGTGACTTTAGGCAGAATTAGATAAAAGGAGAAGGGGAAAGGCGGGGGAAGGATGGAGCTTATTAAAGAACCATTTTCAGACATACGGGGAGAGGATGAAATTCAAGCGGGATAAAATGGCCCTGCCGTGTTGCTCTCAGGTAGGAGTCAGAGATATCGAACTATCTGATCCTTTATCTGCTGTGATGTGTTTGTTTGAACATGTTCTTGGTGGATTTAGTGCTGCTCTGACAGCTCTGGGAACTGGAATCCTCGGTGTATTCCCAGAATAGACGCACCAGGCAGTGCTGTGTGCTGTGTGAGGGTGGTGGGGAGGCTCCAGCTGCTCAGCCCAGGTCATGGCCATTCAAGACTTAGGGCTCCAATAAAAATGATACCTCAAGTGCCCAGTTTTCAGCACTGGGAGGATGCACAGACAGTTCTGATTGAGGTGTTTTCCATTTTGGGGGGATTTGTTGATACACCTGTAGGGAAATACCTGTTTTCATATTTTGGTCCTTGACATCTCCACAGGACATGTGCAGCTCCCATTGCTCCAGCCCTCAGCAGGCACCTCCTGGTTTCTTCATGTCCTGCAGGCCTCTTTGCCACATGACTTTTCTCCCTGGGAACACCAGCTCAGCCTACCAAAAAGCAGGATCAGGCCAGCAGAGTAAAGGGATTATTTTTTGACAAAGTCCTGAAGTATTCCAAAGACTAAAAAGATAATTAAAAAAAAATCTGAAACAACCCAAGAAATTAATACCAATGAACACATACAGTTTCTATTGGCTTTGTTTTAGCTGGTGAGTTGAAAACAAGCCTTCCCTAGCCATCCTTCTCTTGTGCAGGGGCAGAGACAAAGTCTGCTGGAGTCAATGAAAAGATATTCATAGATCAGGCTCATCCAGATTCCTAATATCTCATGGAGGTATTTCCCTATCTGTCCCTCCTTCCTGGCCTTACTGTCTTGCTCTCCCTTTGGAGGAAATTCCTTTCCTGGTGATAACCGTGTCTCTAGCTCATATTTCCTCTTTCTTGTTGACAGTTTTAAACCAATAGATTTATGAACTTTGAAGTAATAGAAGTATTTAAGGCATACCTACTCTTTTCCCTTATCTAGAACAGGCAAGGATTATTCTTTTTCTAGACATTGCACTTGTAACAGGAGACACTTGCCTTTCAACCTATCCTTTGGAAAGCCAACCCTGGTTTGCTTAATGAGGACTTTGGCAACCTCTGAGTATTCCTGTGTTATTACCAGCTTTATCCCAGTGAGTCCTACAGCTCTTTTGACAGTTTTTACCCCAGCTGAGACCAAAATGGTGAGTGAATGTGCTTTTGAGGTGGCCACAGCAAACTGTTAACACCCAGCATCTCTGATGGGTACATGAGGCTGGGGGGTGATGAGTGGGTGGTCAGTGGGGCAATTTGCAATTATTTTCCACCAGTGCTGGCTAGGACATCAGAGTGAGTTAGCAGGTCCATGCCCTGCTCACCTATTGCAGCCCCTACTCTCATCTGTGAATCCTACTCTGCTTCCCAAACTTCAGCTCCTCTTCTGAGTTTCATCCTACAAAGTGCTGCAGGCTCAGAAGTGGCCACAGCAGTGACAGGGGATGTGAAGCTGCTCTCATGTCTTGACTAAATCAGGCAGGGAGGTTGTCACAGCCCATCCCAGAGTGCCTTTCCTGGGGGGACGCAGTTCTTACCCACCCAGTTCTCAGGGTGCAGGGTTGAGCATGCACTGAGGGCAAATTCCTCCTTCAAGGACTTCACAGATAGAGATAGACTCTCTTCACTTTTTAACTCTCTTCCAGATCCCTAATTAATAAAGGGTGGAGGGAGGAGACCCTTCTATAGAAAGTGGTTCTCTCTGTCATGCAGGAGGTGGCTGGACAGGATAGAGCTACAAAGTCAACCCATGTGCTGATTTATTGCAGCAAATCCCACAAGTACCTGGAGTTGGACAGAATCACAGGGGTAGCAGCAACTTCCCACTGACACTCCCAGAACTCCCAAGGGGCAGAGGAGGAATGCTGCAGGTAGGACAGCTTTGGTGTTAATTAAGATTTTGCATCCAGTGATGATCATTTGGCAAAATCCTGTGTCAAAACTATGTCTACGTATGGCTGGATGTAGACTAGACAGTTCAAGACCCCAAAAATGATGCTGTAGGTAAATCAATAACACCTCTGTGGTGTGCTGCTGTCAGGTGTGAGGATTTTTTTCCATGTGCACACCAAGACAACACTGGGAAGCTTCTCCAGCATGATCCTGAGATTATGTATCCTGCTCTTTGTCAGCAATATTGAAAGCAGGGTTTTCTGGTGGGATGAGGGATTGTACAAAGGTATCAGAGGACCTTTGGGGTGCTGCATGTTCTGCATTGCTTGTGAGAGGGGAGAGCCAAACTGAACCCAAACCAGTGCTTTGCCCAGGTGAAAGAGGGTCAGAAGAATGGTCTTTAAACATTTGGAACAGCTTTCAGAGCCAGAAAGTGGCTGCTGGTTGTCTGCTGAGGATCTGCTTTTGGGAAAAGATGTCTTTAATTCACCCCATCCCCGGCCTGTCTGTGTTCCTATCTAAGATGGCTCAGTACTGGAAACAGGGAAGATTGGCTGGGTTTGTGCTCAAATGAATCAAAAAATCATCATAGAATCCCAGAATGTTTTGGGTTGGAAGGGATCTTAAAGACCATCTCGTTTCACCTCCTGCCATGGTCAGAGACGCCTTCCACCTGACCAGGTTGCTCCAAGCCCTGTCCAACCTGGCCTTGAACACTTCCAGGGATAGGTGTGGACACAGATCTGCACAAACAATATTTACCACTGTGATGAGCAGCATATTTTGTGGTTTTTTTTCTTTTTAATTGAGCATTTCTCTCCTTCCTTATGTCTGGTGGCTCTGAGATGCAGCTCTTGAGCAACAAGCAGAACCGGGAGATCACACACTGGCGTTTCCCCAGCTTTATCAGCTGTGGGCTTAAAAATAATAAATCATTTTCCAAGGCTATAAATCCAGAACCTTTCACCAACTCCTACAGTAACTCACATGTGCAGAACAACAGCAGGCTGTTTATCCAAACACATGAAAGCATCTGTAGCAGACTTAATGATTTTGCAGCAGCACCAGTCACACATGGACTGTGGGCTGGGAGCTGTGCTGCTCCCAGAGCATGGCAGAGGTTTCAGGGTAAGAGAAACTACATTGCCTCTTCCAAAACCCAAGCTGGAATGTTTTTGAAGGGTAATTTTTAAGATCTCTAAGTTGCCTCTTCCTGCTGTACTCTGTGTTGCTTCTTAGCTGTGATTTAGCCAGACCAGCTGTCAGAGATGCAGCAATGGGTACTGTAAGGGTTAACCTGATGTGCTGGGATGTTCCTCTCTCCTCTTGATCCCCAGGTCTTGTCTCTGTTAAACATCTCCCCCTCTCTTTTACATTCAGATCTTCTTTTACAAGGCTGGGCTTGGGAATTTCAGCCCAGCCAAGAGCCATCTCCCATCCATTAAGGCTTCGTGACAGCAGGTAACAATATCACATCAAAAGGACCAAGTTGCACCGTTTCCCCCCTCCCCAAATTAAACTCTGACAGCAGCATCTGAGCACAGCACAGGATGAAGCAGCTGCCCTGTTTTTTTGCAAGATTTATCCATATCTGAAAGGGCTTATTTTGGGGGGGCAAAGGCAGAGCTGAATCCAGTGGCCACTGATTCTTTTTGGGCACTGCAGGACTATTTCTCAGAGACCTTCACAGTCGAGTTTTAGCCATCTCACCCCCCAAGAGGAGCTGAAGACACTCTGTTTTATCAGCCTGCTGCTGACCTCTTACCCTGCATCAGGCCAGCAAAGGCTGGATCATGTCTTGGCTAATCACCGTGGCTGCCGTGCCCTAAAGGGCTGCGTCCAGCCTGGGATGCATGAGCTCACTTTCTCAGCCTGCCTTGCCTTTTTGTCCCCCTCTTTCTGCTTTTTTTTTTTTCCCCCTCTCTGCTGACTCAGTCCTGTGTTTCTTACATCTTTATTTCCACACTGGCACCCATCTTGAGCACCCTTTCTCTGAGTGCCCCATGTCTCAGGGTGCAGGTTGCTCCCACAACAGTGGCTGTGCTCGTGTGTGGTCCACCTGGGAGGAAAAGGGGTGTGATTTTTGTCTCTCCTGCCTGGGCAGTACTCAGTGATAACAATAACAGTCAGAGGAAGGTCTCTTGTGAGGGGAGATCAAACAGAAGGTGGAATGTTGGGTTGGACAATGCTGGGAGGGCAGCCCAGGAGGTGCCAGTATGTTGCATGGGCAGGGAAAGAATTGTTGACTTTCTTTCCAAGCATCTCTTCTTTCTGCAAGAAAAAATGCAGAGAAATAAATAACCTTGTATGTTTTTAGATTTTGGAAAGCACTTAGAAATAAGTTTGAAAACCTAAGGGGTGCTCAAACAGAAGATTCTAGGCTCTACCTAGTTTCTTTTAATTATTTGTTTGTTCAGAAATATTAATGTAAAAAAATATTTTCCTAGAAGTCCTTCACTGAAACCCATTTATTTACAGAACTGGCTCCAGCTGCTGCAAACCCCCACACAAACCCCTCACCTGAATTAGGAGCTGTGTATAACTCATGCTGGATTTGCTAACTGTTTAGCTAACTTGCTAAATTGCCTCCAAATTTCCAGTGAAATCTCCTCTCAGGTGATTACTGGAGGAGCTGCAGACATCCTGTGCCTCCCCAGAAATGCTCAGCAAGCCTGGATAGGGTGAGAGTCTCTCCTTTAATTTGCAGTAATGAGTTACAGGGTGATTGAACTCGCCGAGTGCCAGGTCACTGTGGTGTATTAATGCACACGGTTGTACAAGCACTGCAGCTCAGGGCTGGGCTGTGCCACTGCTCTTGCTGCAATTAGGGGGCTGAGGTTTATGGCTTGTCCTTTGGCTTGTAAATCAGCAGGAAACCAGTCCCAAATGTCCAGAGCCTTTCTCAAACCTTGCTGTGAAGGGCAGGAATGTTTAATGCTAAGGGATGGAGAGGCACCTGCTGTTGTGTTCCCATCCCATCTCCCTGCCAGCCGCTGTGGACACCTCGTGCTGCACTTACTGGGGGGCTGTTGGATCTTGGTGAGATCTTCTGGCTTCTCATCTGTGATCCTTGGCCCTGCTGAAATCCCTGTATCCTAAAGGACACCCACTGCTGTCACTCCTGTGCCTTCAAAGGCAAGGAGCTGCTCTGGCAGGATGGCTCTTAATGTGTGAATAATTACAGCTCTTTAAAGGGAGAAATAGATGACGACCCGTGTAAGCCCTTGGGAAACTCTTTCAGTCTTCCCCCGGGCTTTCTGATGTCTTCTTTTTTTCTCTGTGCTATTAAGGAGAATTATCCAAAGGAGACCACTCTTATTTCGATTTATGGGATCAGTTTTTAAACAGAGCTTGACTGATAATTCAGTTAATTGATTCAATTTATGGCTGGTTTGAAAATGGCTCTTTCAGGACTCTCCCTGAATCACAGTCCCTTCTGGCTCTGCACTGAGCACCCCAAAACACAGGATCCCCCCCCACCAACCAAGGGCTGACTCCCATCAGAGCCAGGCGAGAGTAGGGTAACATCATCCTTTGGCAGGAGGAAAGGTGAGCTGCTTTCCCTGCTCCAAATCCCTCCTCCAGCACCTGTTGGATCTTTTTTTACCCCTCTGATCTCCAAAGATATCACATGAAAAGTCAGTATCAGCATCTTCCTCCTGAATCGTATTTCCAGGTGGGGAAACTGAGGCACTTGCAACTCAATGAGCCTCTTTAATCACACCCAGGGCAATGCAGTGTTGCAGACAAATTAAAATAACTTAAAGTCTGTAGGATGCTCCTACAACCTCCAAATTATTTCCTAGGTTTTTAGGATGCTGGAGAAGACACAGGTGCCTCCCAGAAACTGAAATTACTTATTGCCAATAAGCTTTGTGCAGCTACAAACCATTGGAAACCCCAATTTTTGTAATTAACCCCTCTAAAAGTTGAATTTTAAGGCAAAAAAAAAAAAGGTGAAACTAGGGCTTGGGTTCCAGTGTTGACCCTCCTTTTTCTGGCCATGGGCTGCTGCCATCCTTCCCCAGACTGTCCACACTGCAGCCATCCTGGAGAATCCCGTCCGTCTCCATCTCCCCACGAGTGACAGAGATGGATGATGGTGCTGCTGGGAACGTGCTCTCAGGCTTGGGCTTTCCTCCCAGGAGAAAGCTGGAGGCCCTGGGAGCCCCTGATGAAGATGTAAGAGCCGTGTTTGACACGGCAGCTCCTTTGTTGGGGTGATGGTGGCTTGTGTCGGGCCGCCTGCCATCCAGGAGCACCAAAATCCTGCCCAAAAGGGGTCACTGTGACTCATGGTTCCTTTTCTGGCTGCCGGAAAAGCCTGGGACAACAGGAAATATGCTTGGAGAAGAGCTTGGAGAAACATGTTTCAGGGGGAACACAGGGTAAAAAGGTGATGAAAACAGCCAGGAAGCATCCCAGGAGGGGAAAGACACAGGGGAGAAATGTTTGCTCACCCTGCAAAAGGGGAGAAAGAAGGATGAGCAACGAGCTGCCAAACCCCCCGCTGCACCCGAAGGAGTTAATTCCCCAAGCAGTGCACTAAGTGGTCAGCAGCCCAATAAATTATGCCCTCAGAAAGACAAACCACAATCATCATTAGTCACGGCTCATTGGCCTGTTAAGGCTCCTCAGTGAAGTTTATCTCTTCCCTCCTGTCCACCGGCAGCCATATTTCATGCTCCGAAAACAGATGACCCCGGGGGTCAGCGAAATGAAAGCCCCATTCAACAGGTCTGCGAAGGGCTCGCCACGGAAAGAAACGGCCGAGGTCAAAATAACATTGAGATACGGGCAGACCTTGAGCCGCTGCCCTCCCGGAGCAGACACACACCACACGCTCAAGTGACCAAGACATGTTAATCCGTTTCAGGATCAGGCAGGGTCAGGCTGGGGCTGGGAGGAACAGTGGCATAATTAGGTGAGGGTGACCTCCATAAAACAGTAATGGGCTTCCAGAGGCCGGCACGGCGCTGCCCATCGGGTTTTGCACCCACCTAGCCGCTCTTTGGAGGTTGGGAATGGCCAAGAGGGGTGGAGGGAGTCCCAAAGGTTGTCCTTGTCCCTGCTGGTGGCCAGTCTTATGGGCAGGGAGAGTGGAAAGCATGTGGACATCCCAACCCAGTGGGACTTTGGAGTGAGGGTTTTTAAAAGGAAGGAAAGATTTTGCTTTCTTTATTAAAAAGAACAGGAAAGCATTGGAGCACATGCAGTATGAAGCTGAAGTAGGTGGTGTTGAATGCCCCTGCACTGCAAGGTAACATTAAAAGGGAGGGGGAAAGGTGTGCTGACAAATAAGAGGGCTTTGAAGAACGTTTTCTAGGATGTTGTGTTCCTAATACCTTGTAAATTCATGGGTAAAGGTGTGGAAATCTACCTTGGCAAAGCTGGACATCCTGGTGTGAGATGAAGCTCTGCATCCTGGAGGGGTGAAGGGAGAAGAGCTCCAGGCCAGCTACAGGTTCAACTTCCTACATGGGATGATCATCAAAGTCTGTAATGGAGGGCACAGGTGGCTCAGGGTGAGTTCATGTTTTTCAAACAATGTCACATGGCCAACTGAAAACTCTGAAAGTTCCTTTAAAATAGAATTTAATGCCATGAAATGAAAGTCCTGAAGATCAGTATCCTGTGAGAATATTCACTCTTCACCAGCACAGCAGAGCAGCACTTTTATTCTAGAGAAGAGTTTCTATATGATGGGAAGAATAAGAAAGATGGAGAAGAAAATACCTTGATTTTTCACACCTTACGTATGTTCATTTTGAACCAGAATAGTGTTCAGTTCTTGGCTACAAAAGGGCTATTCAACATTATGACATTAGAACATGAAGTTGTAAGCGTTTCAGAAATAACCCTCATTTAAATTGATTAATTGAGACTTCAAGGATTTGACTGAGGCACAACAGAGATCAAGTGAAGCTCCTGTTTTGCCAGTTCTTTGGTGGGCAATCAGCATCATCTTTAGGAAGTCAGAGCTGTGCTAATACCTGAGAGCAGGGAAAACCAGCACAGGGGTTTATTTATGGGGACTGAAGGTTCTCCTGGAGACGCTGGTGCAGGAATGTGTCCCCTCACCAGTGCCTACAGGACAAGTTACCTCATTATGCCACTTCCTGTACAACCTGCGCTTCTCCAGATGTAACATATTTAGGCTCTGGAAGACACCTTGTAACCAGTAATATAATTTTTCTGGTGCTGGAGGTGAAATCTGGGGCTGAACCCACTTTGCCATCCGTGTCTCTATAAATGAAGAATCTTAAAACCAGCTCCCCTAATGACTCTGCTTTTGAGCACCATAAATCAGGAGGTGCTGGCTCAGGCCTTTTCCAGGGGGGGAGGCAGAGGAAGAGTAAAAGAGGTAACTCTACCTAATGCTCTGCTGAGATAATTCCTGCTCAAAACAGCTTGTGGGGATCACATTTTAAAACAGCTATTTGTCTGCCTATTTATTGCTGCAAGAGTCAGGGGATGGTTTAATATGAAGCACTAGAGATGATGTGATTTGGGACATTCGATCTCCCAGCTCCCTCCCTAATTCCAGCTGTGCCTGGGCATGGCTAACAATGGGAGGATGCTGCAGGCAGGTGTGGAGCATCCCAGTCCTGGATCTCTGCCATGGCTGCAGGAGAGCTCAGATGGGGTGAAGGCATCCTGTAAAGGGAGGGGATGATGAGCAGGGATGTGTCTCCTCACATTCCTCACTTGCTGGGCTGGAGATGGGGCAGCTCCCGGCTCTGAGCACCTTGTGCAGCCAGTGATTTGTGGGATGTGAGTAACCCAAGGCGGGATCCTGGGCTGGCTGTTTGCAGCAACTGAGCTCTGCAGCCAGTCCTGGATGGAGGGGAGGGAGAGGTGTCCTCCTTCTGCATCAGGCTGGTGTTGGTTCCATCCCCTCCAGCTCCCAGGGATGCAGGATGGGTTCCCTGTCTCTGCCCTGGGAGAGGAATTCTGGCTGGAATGCTCTGCCTGCGGGACTTCAGGCAGCACAAGGATGAGAGGGAGGTATTGGGGAGCTGAGAAAGGAGCGCTCACAGTGGAGCTCTGAAATGGATTCCCTGTCTCTCCCCTCTCTATCTGTCCAGGGTTTCCCAGCCCTTAACTCCTCTGCTGTGTAACTTAAATGACAGAACTGGGCAGTGTCATCCCCCTTCTGTGTGCTCTTCTGCCAGAAATCCACAAAGAAGATCTGTTCTATCTAAAAATCTTCGGGGTTTCCATGGGAATCTTTTCCTCCTTTTTTTGGGGGGAAGAGTTTCTTGCAAAGTCCACATCCCCCCTGGAGCTGCAGACTATTCCACACTGCAGAGTTCACTTAGGAGCCTTTTTCACCTACCCCAACTGGTGGGGTGGCACTGAGCCCCTTGCCTTAGACCTGGGGTGTCACACCATGGATGCCATTAACATCCTGGAGCTGCTGGAGCAGGTCTGGCCCTCCCAACCTGCAGAAGGTCATCGTAGTTGTTTGTGGGAACTTGGGGAATTGAGCTGTGATATCCCTTGCTCTGACTGAGCACTCCAGCTACCAGCCTGTGCTTCCTCCCCATGGGCCGCCAGCTACTTCTGAGGACAACATACAGTCAGGACAAGGTGTGAACTGATGTGGTATTGATTTGTTTCTGGACAAGAGAGATGAAAATGGATAGCAAAGAAAGAGCATGAAAGATATGGAGCTGGCAGCAGGTAAAGTTTTGAGAGTTCACAAGCTGGTGGAAAGCAGACCTGGAGGTGAGACAGGAGCTGGGACAATATGTAATACATCTGGCTCTTTATTCCCCATGATAATGGAGTCATTAGTTAAGTTGAAATAATTAACTTCGTATGGTGGGTTTCCCATGGTGTTCATAAGCCAGGGATGAGAGCTGCCCCCTCGGAGCACAGCAGAGCCTGTTCTCTGTGTCAGCCATCCCAAACTCCAGCCACACGGGCTTTGGCAAAAGCAAAGACTGTCCTAATTTTTATTGTCTTTCCCTTAAGCCATCCTGCCCTTGCCAGAGTATGTATGGAATTAAAGCCCATTAAATCAGCTCCTTTGTAATGCCTGGGTCAGCAAGGCAAAGTGACAGCACACAGTCCCAGTGGTGGGACCAAGCGGGGTAGGCAAGAGATGCAGGAGAAACATCTGAGCAGGGTGACAGGCACGGTGCTGGTGGGAAATTCACAGCCTCAGGATTGGTCTCTGGGCCCCCTTTTTATTACATTTTACACCAAGTGAGTTAGATTGAGTTACCATTGTGTTTTCATCTGCTCCATCAGGGCTTTCAGGTCCAAAGACCACGGGGTTTAGAAAGAGGAGCCACAGAGATGCCGGTTCTGGCCATCAGCAAATACATCAGGTATGTGAATAAAGAGCAGGTGGTATTTCAGAAGTTTAGAATAGGATTTAGCTGCCCAGCAGAGTCTGGAAGTAAAGGAGCACAGCCAGCATTTCCCCAGGACTATATCAGTCAGATGAATCTCCACTTTTCTGTTGTCCCCAGGTAATAGAGGCATCTCTAAGCTGTGCTTGCTGCCTCTACCAGTGCAGAATAGCTGCTGGAAATGCTGGCAGTGTGGAGTCATAGAATAGCCTGAGTTGGAAGGGACCCACAAGGATCATTGAAGTCCAACTCCTAGCCCTGCACAGACACCCCAACAATCCCACCATGTGCCTGAAGTGTTGTCCAAACACTCCTCGAATTCTGACAGGCTTGAGGCTGTACCTACTGCCCTGGGGAACCTGGTCAGTGCCCACCACCTTCTGGGGGAAGCAGCTTTTCCTGAGACCCAACCTGAACCTCCCATGACACAGCTCCAGCTGTTCCCTGGGTGCTGTCACTGGTCACAGACAGCAGAGGTTGGTGCTGCCCCTTCACTGCCCCTCCTGAGACAGTTGTTCCTTTAGCAGTGGAGCAAAGGCTGGAGTTGTGATGTTTCCTTTTGCTTGAATGATCTCACACATGGCACTTCACCCCTGCCCTCTCTCCTGCTCTGCCCCCAAGTTGTTCACTCCTCTTTCAAGGCAAGTTTTCTTGCTCCTGGTATTGCCTTCCCATCCCTTGTCCTCTCTCCTAGGAAAGAGCTTCCTCTTGTGTCTCATCACTTCTCCCCTTCCTTCTCACACTCAGACTGTCATTTACTCTCCCATTTCAGTTCCCCATGTGAGCCACTATTCCTTCCCTGAGCACAGTTAGATTGGACATTAGGAAGAATTTCTTCATCAAAAACGTTGTCCAGCCCTGGCACAGCTGCCCAGGGAAGGGGCAGAGTCACCATTCCTGAAGGGATTTAAAAGCCTTCTAAATGTGGCACTTCGGGACCAGGTTTACTGGTGGCCTTGGCAGTGCTGGGGGAGGGCTTTTCCAATCTAAATGATTCTAAGGACCTTGTGGAGACATTTCTTAGACCCTTTAAAAGCAGGATGAAGTTTACACTCTTCAGCCAGGGCCTGGTGAGAGATGTCCAGGGAGTTTCCAAACCATCCTAGTAGCATCAACAGTGAGATCTGCCTGGAGCATCCCTTCCCAACCCTTCCAAAGGCGGAAGCTGCACAGCCCCATTGTGATGCCCACCCTGCTCTACCAACATCCCCACTAGGCAGGTTCTCCTGGGGTCCTGCCCGCTCTGGCTGATCCCTCTGCTGATTAGATCCCCTGATGCCAATGTAGAAACCAAGCCATCCCCTCACCCATCTGCTTGCCCTTCAAATCCAGTGTTTGATCTCTGGCTTTCAGCTTGGAGTTGCAATATTTGCTTGGGCTGTGAGCCATCTTCTCTGCCCTCTCCAGTGGGAGGTAGCAGCTGGTTTAGCAGAGCTAGTGGAGCCCTTTTCTGACCCACATCCTGTAATTGGTCAGGTTTAATATGGCTTCTCCACTTGCAATTTGTCATGTCCTTATCAGAACATCTGCATCCTGGCCTCTTATTAAACCCTTAGAACAACAGAAGTATCTGATGCCTGAATAGTTTTAAATTTGGAAGCAGAGTGGGAGTAGAGGGAAGAAAATACATTCCCCTTCATGTAATCATCAGAGGAGGACAGTTCTGAACAATGACCAGAGCGTCCTCACACCGACGATGACAGCAATTTCGGACTTATCACACCCCAGCACTATATTAAGGCACTGAGATTACAGTGTTATTCATTAGCACAACATCTGCTGAAAATCAGTGTGGAGAAGGCTGCTGAGGGTGCTAAAAAGCAGGGAAAAGACTCCCCCACAGGGAGAATAAAATCTTTGCCCTCCTGGGTGTTGCTCAGTGCTGGTGCCTCATGGAAACCACAACCATGTGGTGCAGCCACTTGCCTTGAGTCAGTGAGGGCCTGAGTCACTGAGATCAGCAGGTCCCAGCTCTGCCCAGCAATGTGCTCTTGGGTGAGTCTCTTCCCTTTTTCTTGCCTATTCCAAGCAGCCCTTTGCATGGAACATCAAGTTTAATCCCTATTGCTACAGCACTTGAAGATGAAAATCCTATTTCCTACATTTTGAAGCTCTAAAATATTCCAAAGCTTGCCAGTCTCAATGCAGTCATACCAAAATACTTCGATTCATAAACCCAGACAGGTGAAGGAACTTGCTGCCGTTCATCCTCCCTTGTACTGAGACTTGTCCTGTCTTGGCTGTCCCAAAAGAACTTCAACTTTCTCGTTTTCCTCTGACAGATGAACCAAATTTGTGGATAACTCCAGGAGTGATTTGCTGACTTAGCTCCCTGCCTGGCCTGGTTAGTAGCTCAGCTCCATGGCCCTCGTTTTCAGCCTGGAGGAATAACTCATTGTGGTGTACTTGCTGATTCTCATGTTTAACAGCATTAAGCAATTCTTTAGAACCACTGCTGCAGCATTAAGCAATTCTTAGGACAACTGTTTTGATATTTACAAGCAATTTAAGTTATTCATAGTACAAGTCATCAGGAGCAGTAGAGCTCCAAGGGTATTTCATGGTAGTGTTGCTAAAAAATGCAGAGCAGGCTCTGAACTGAGATCTCCTGGACCTGCAGTGGTGGTGGATTTTCTTCTATCTGAAGTATGCAGGTCCAGAAGCTGCACTGCATTTGTGAAGGTGATATCTGAGCCTCTCCAGTTATCACAATCCTTGGCAGCCCACGATTTGATTTCATAAGGATGATTTGGGGGATGAGGAGCGTCACTGTCAGGCACTGTGTTGATGTGTGGCTCTGCACAGTAGTTCAGAAATCCAGCTCAGCCTTCCTCAAGCTGCCCTGCTTCTGCTCAGGAGTCACCGATTCTGGTCTGCAGAACCTCAGCTCGAGGAGCTTTCAAAGGACCATTTTAGCAGCTGGTGTGAACCATCCATCAGTGCTCCTGTCTTCGCTCTAACCGGCTCCATTCTGGGTTGCCTTAATTCAGTTATGATGAAATTTAGAGCAACTGCTCCTGACAAATGAGACTTCCTCTAGTGGGTTGCTTCTTTAAACTGTTAACACATGCTTAAATATTGTCAGAGCTCAGAATGAGAACGTTTAAGTTCTCCAAGATCCTTCATTATCAAAGGCAGCTGCTGGCGTGCAGTGGATCACTGTTACCCAACTGTGTATCCTCGCAGGGATCATCCACCCCAAGCATGTGAAGAGGGTTTTAGGAGGGATGGATATTGCCCTTGAAAAGTAGCTGGAGGTTATAATAGAAGGAGTGGATAATTGTTTACAGGCAGTAGAGGAAAATGTCGGAGAGACAGAGTGGACAGTGCTGATTTCCAGCACCTGAAGGGAGCCTGCAAGAAAGATAGAGAGGGACTTTATACAAGGGCCTGGAGTGACAGAAAAAGCAGGAATGGCTTCAGATTGAAAGAGAGTAGATTCAGATTAGCTATTAGGAAAAATTTCTTCCCTCTGAGGGTGGGGAGGCCCTGGCACAGGTTGGGCAGAGAAGCTGCCCCATCCCTGGAAGTGTCCAAAGCCAGGTTGGACAGAGCTTGGAGCAACCTGTTCTAGTGGAAGTTGTCCCTGCCCGTGGCAGGGTGTTTGGAGCAAAGATGACCTGTAAGTCCCCTTCCAATCCAAAGCATTCTGTGAATCTATGATTCTGGGGCTTAAGACTTCTCCACATTTCACATGGATCTCAAGGAGCTTTAGTTTTCAAGCAAAGGTCTTGAAATGAGAACAAAGGTTTTATGCAACTCCTCTTCCAAAACAGATGCCCGACAGCCATTGCAACTAAGCCTGTCCTGCAAAGAAAGAGCCCCCATGGGATTTCCTTTCTGCTCTTCCCGACCTTTCCTGCTGTGACAAGTCTCTCTGGAGGGCACCAAGAACTCTGATGGCAAAGAGTCATTAATTGATTCGCTGGGACCAAGGAAGAATCCAATCCAATTAGAGATAAATAATTGATGCCATCGAACGCCGAGACTGGGACAGGATCGATCCAGGGCACGGGAGGGGATGACAGCTGTTCCTCTTGTCAGTGTTATGGAACCTGAACTGAGATGATGATCCTTCAGGCTGGGAGTGGCAGGGCACCACCAGCCTGAGATGGACCGTCTGAGGTCTCCACACACCACAGAGGCAACCATTTTAATTGTTTAATCCTTAGGCTCTGACCACACCGAGGGCCTTGAAACCCACAGAGCCCCTGAGGGGTTTAAATGGATGCCAATCTCAGGTACCAGGCAGCTTTTGGGAGGTAACAACAGGAGGTAACAACTTTTATCCATGGGACCTCATAGACCACCCATAGTTTTCAAACAGCCTTTGGTCATCCTACTAAGCCCATACCCTGTAGAGAAATGTCTGCTTCAGAAGCACCAGGGAAGAGCTTGGCTGTAGTGGTAGGACAGGGTAAGAAATAGTCCTGCTGTGACTTTGTGGCTTGGTTGCTCCAGACAACATGGGAAGGAGCAAGAGGGAGAGTCCTAATGAGAATGTGGCCTTAAATGTACTCTGCCATGGGAGGAAGAGGAGAAAGAGGGTGGGGGGGAGGATTTGTTACCTGGGGATCACTCCCCTGTGTCCACTCTAATGGAGGGACATTTCAGGAATTGGGTCTGATATGTGGGCAAAGATTTTTCTGAGGAATATCAGAATAGTTTGGACTCTACCCACCCATCCTTTTCAGTATTTTAATGTCCAAGGGCTTGTTGAAAATCTGCCTGAGCCAGATGGAGACTTTTCACCAACTCTGGTGGAATTTGGGTCAGGTCCAATGTGAGTGGGTCCTTACAGAGCTTGGGGAGAAGAGGGGGAAGCTTTGCAAGGTGTAAGTGGTCCAGAGAAGCAAGGACTGCTCAGCTGACATCCCTCTGGAATGAGCACATGGTGATTTCAGGCAAAGGCAATCTGTTATTTCCACTCCTGAACATTTATTTGGGTCAGAGTGGGAAAATTTGATTTACTTGCCAAGGTCCCACAGGGCTGCTAAAAGTATAAATACCACATATTATTACGTGTGTATTCTGAAAAGCGGTTAGTGAGCGTGTTTATTACACTTGGCCACTCGCAGGGAGTTCTCTCTGCCCCCTCCCCCTAAATTCACGTGCTTACCCTGAGTGTGAGTGCTGCTGGGACCTGTAAAACCACGGGGTGGGGATGGAGCCAGAGTGATCCAGTACCCAGCTCCTCACAGAGCCTCCCACAGCACGGCCTGCAGAGAGGAAACACCTCCTGCACGCTGCTGGTCCTACCTGCCTGAGCCACTGCACGGATGGGATGTGATGATTTCCCAGTGCTAAAGCTCCGTCATCTCTTCAGGGACCTGTTTCAAGCCTCATCTACCAAGGATGTGAGTTGTTCACAGCATCATAGAATGGTTTGGTTTGGAAGGGACCTTAAAGATCTTCTAGTTTCAATCCCCTTGGGCAGGGACACCTTCCACTAGATGAGGTTGCTCCAAATCCTGTCCAACCTGGCCTTGGACACTCCCAGGGATGGGGCAGCCACAGCTTCTCTGCCCAACCTGTGCCAGGGCCCGCCCACCCTCAGAGGGAAGAAATTTTTTTCCTAAAATACAGACAGGGACAGCCAGAACCTACTGCAATTTTGGCAGGCCTAGGGATGGACTGGATCCGTGCTGCTCCAGCCCTAGTATGCCTCATCCCCATCCAAGAGCTACAGCTGCCCATCCCAGTGCTGTTCCTGGATGCATCTTTCCACTAGAGGATACTTCAGCTGGAAAAGGTGCTCTTCCTAAACTAGCTGTTCAAAAATTATGCAATTACACCTTGATTTCTGGGTGTTATGTAGGACAAATGTAGTCTGTCATACAGCAGGGCTTATGTGGTTTTCCAAGTGAGGCTTAAAGTTGGTTTCTGAACTTTATACCTTGACCTTGTAGAGAGGGTTGGGGTGTGCTTGCAGACTAGGTGGCCTCTGAACTGCGTGGATAGTCCAAAATATCCCTGTTTTGGCTATTCAGAACAGCCAGTGGATTTGTGCTCTCATCCAAATGGTGCTTTCCAGCCCTGCATTCCCAACTTTGGGCCATAGCCCTTCACAGCTGGCTTCTCAAGCCCCAGATCTACCTTATAAACTGCACTGGATCTTATTAATTTGAATCAGTGCCATCCCCTGCTCTCAGTTACCACTTATTGCAGGGGCTTTGGTTGTGTGTGTGTGTCAGCACCAGGACATCGAGAGTTCAAGGCTCCTGCCTTATGTTGGCTGAACTCTGTTGCCTCTGCAAATTAAGTTTGGCCTGGCATCTTTCAGGCAGGAAAAAAGTAGTCCTGCTACTCTGGCACTATGAAAAGCATCAGCATTTGTGTCATAGCAACACCCAAGAGTCCAGCTGGGTTAAACCCACCAGTGTGAGCGACTCTGAAGAACATGCAAGCTCCTGCTTCCAAGAAGGTTATGTCTGTATTTACTCTCTCAAGTGGCCTCAGGCTCCAGACTGTTCCCCATGTCTTCTGCAAGCAGAGCAGCCCAATACACAGCAATCCAAGAGGAAAGAGGTGCCAGGACACAGATAAAATGTGATGCTTTCACCCACCGCAGCCCAGCGACTGCGTGCGAGCTCTTGGTGCCAAAAGAAGCCACAAAGGCACTCCCTCACCTGCCTGTGCTGAAGGTGCTGGATTTAGCTCACGTTCAGTGTGCTCTGCAGAGCACTGAAAGGCATAAAAGCAAAGGCAAGCCATCTCCCAGCCTGACCCTGGGCTCGCAGGACCCCGTGGACTTGCTCCCTTTTCTTCTGCAGCGAAAACTGGCATGCACGCTGCCAGGTAACAGCTTTTTTTCCAAGAAAACCTGGCACTTCCAGGAGGAGCTGAGAGGTTCAAGGAGCAGGTGCTGTGTACACACAACAGCAGAGCCCACAAATGCAGAATTCCCTCACAGCCAGGTGGGAAATGCATCTCGCTCAAAGAGAGGAGGGCTGGGGGAGGTTTGCTCACACCAAGGTGGTGCTGGTTGCAGAGCTCGTTGATTTGCATATTTTGTGACCTAATGCACGTCTCCACGTTTGCTCACCCACTTCCTTCCCCAGCCTCGGAGGGATTGCTCGTTATTTGTATTCACAGCTAATTAAAACCTCTCCAGCTCAACCTCCTGATTAGGGAGAGAGGGCTGAGACCACAAGCAGCCCACAGTGGAGGATGCCACAGCCCACAGCCTGACCCCACACCACTGCAGACCCCACGTTTGCAGTTAGGACATTATTTACCCTGATAGTTGCAGCGTTCTCTTAAAATATATTGAAGGAGAGATTGGGAAAATGAAGTGTATAAGATTTATCCTGCACTAGAGGATTTCAGCATCCAAGAAACTCAGAGAGTCCAGTCTCTCAGACTTAATAGAAACCTCCTGCTTTATTAATGTTGCTTTATTTTTTTCCCCCTTGTCCACAGGTCCTGGGCAGAAAGTCAAAGCTGTGTTTGAGGAGCTTTCCTGGAGGTTTTCATTAATAACAGGGCCAGGGAATCCACTGCAAATGTAAAAATAATGGATTTGAGAGCCCTAAAAGGATGGAGATTTACTCACTGTGGAAATCTTAGGGAGAAAGTGGGAGTGGGAGGTTCCCATGGCTCAGTGCTGCCTGTCTGTGAGCTTTGAAAGCTGCCTGAAGGCCAAGGAGATGCTGGCAATGGGAGCAGGAGGGAAGGTTGCCTCGGAGCGGCACAGAAAGGCAGCTGCGACTGCTCTGCCGAGTGCTGACCCACTGCTGGTGGACATGCCTGAGGCAAGGAGAGTTTCAGGGTCCTTCTCAGGTTAAAGAGAAAAGGAATTAGGGGACAGAGAACCTTGGTCAAGCAGATCTGCTCCCTGTCCACCCCCTGGGGATGGAGGTCCAGGGTGATGCTGATCCTCAGCAGGTCAGGAGGGATGCAAGGAAATGGGGGAAGGAGAGAGGGATGCTGCTTGCAGCCAGACAAGGTGAACAGTGCCCATTCTTGTGGGAATCCTGAGACCTTGTTCCTTCCTTCCAGGTGATTCTTGCCAGCAGAGCCAGTGCTGCTCCTGTATCCCACCATTATCACCTGGCCTTGCTGGTTTGCTGCACAAGGAAAGGTGACACTGTGCCAGAATCAGTCCCTGGTCCCTGGAGAGGTGCCTGAGGATGGGAGGAAGGGCAGAAAGTGGTTTCTCACCTCGTTTTCCCAGCACAGAGATGCCAGGTCCAGTGCTTGAGGATGTGGGGAGCCCCCACAGAGACCACAGATACCATGGGATCTGCAGGGGTGCATCCCCCTCTCCCTCCAGTGCTGCTTTGGGAGCACCCACTTCTCATGGCTTTTGTGCTGCTGCCTCCATGGATAGATTTTAATATGCCTTTTTGTCCTTCCAGCTCCACCTGGAGCTGTTTCTTAGTCCCAGCTCTGCCTGCTTGGGAAGGGGAACACAAGATTGTGTCCCCTTGCCCACTGCTGGCAGGGGAAGCTGTGCTCTTCCTCCAGATGCCACTGCCCTGCCAGGACAGGCCACCTCTGGTGACATGTGCCACCCTGTATGTCCCTTGTGCTCCTGTAGCTCTGTCCCTGCCTGCAAGGGCTGGATCTGCTCTGCTCCCATTTTACAGCAGTATTGCTTCTGAGTAGGATCATCCATCCCAGCCTTGTCCTTTGGGAGAGCTGGATTCAACCTCTGACAAGGAGAAAGGAAAATCAGAGGCAACACTTGGAGTATTTCAGTTTGAATGGGAGGAGACTCCCAGGGCAGGTTCCCTACAATCCATGGACCAGTCTCCCCATCCCAGATATTTGGGAGAGGAACTGTCAGGTTTCTGTGAATCCAGCAACCACCTGGCTTTGAAGCCTGCAAGTTGCGTGGTCTTGGGCTGCAAGCTGGAGGAGTTTTTGAGTTTGGACTCTCCATTGCCTGCTCCAGCAGGGGCACTGCTGATGGTTTGCCCTGGCTGAGGATGTCTTTGCTGATAAACCTCATTTTGACAAACCAATACTTGGAACCCTGACAACCATCAGCATTTCCAGACCCAAATCTAGAAAAATTTAAGTAGGTGGCAGAGTGTCAGCTCAAGCTGAGCCCATACACAGGAGGTGCTGCAAGGAAAGAGCCCCTTTCCCTCAATGACAAGTTGCTTGAAGAGTTTTCTCTCCACACTTCACTTCAAATTAGAGTAAGCAGGGTGCAATCTGCTAAAGCTGCTTGTGATCAGTTGTTTTTACTGGTGGAAAATGGGTTCAGAATGGGTATAGATAATTATGAAAGGAGGACCACAGCCTTTTACTCTGTGCCAGTCCTCCAGGTACATGCAAAGACAGGTTCATGTGGGGAGCAGAGCTCCTGCACAAGAGATAAAACACACAATCAGAGATGCCAGCCAGGTGAGACCTCTGGATACCAACAGCCTGGGAGATGGAGAGAGAGGGAGAAGTGAGTTTTCTTACCAGCTGGGAAAACAAGACAGCAAGGCCTGCGGATACAGATGGAGACTGACTGCAGGGTTGGATGCCAAAACACCCCTCCTAGGAATTCTGGAGAGCCCCTTGCCGAGCGCTGGTACCCTGGGAGGCAGCATCCAGCCCTGCAGCCTGCCATGAAGCACTTCAGCTCCTACACAGCTCCTCCCTCTGTGCCTTTCAACAGCTCTGCAGCCCCCCAGCCCCAGCCCGCTGCGCTGGTGGGCCGGGGGACTGGAGGCATTTTCCCAGCACTCTAATCTAACAGCACCAGTGGGAATGTTTACAGCACGCTGCCACTTGAGGGCTTATCGGCCTCCCTCCCTATCTCCCACCGCTCCAGTCTGATAAACGGAGGGGTTGGTGGCACCCGGGGGAAGAGCCCAGAGCTGGGCACTGGCCAAGCACACAGCTGGCAGGGCTGGGGGGCTCCTCCCGGGACCCCCTCCGTGTCACAGAGGACGTGGTGGAGGGAAGCAGCAGAGCTGCCCGTTTCCCAAAGGATCGCTGAGAGCAAAGGGTTGTACTTGGGACCAACAGCATCCAGATCTGGGGCAAAGGGAATATCCCATGGGAACAAGGAAATGCATCCCCCATGAAAATCAGAGGCAGAGCAGAGAATCGTAGGATCATTTGGGTCGGAAAAAGCTTCTAAGATCATCAAGTCCAAGTGCTAACACAGCATTGCCAAGGCCACCACTAACCCATGTCTTTTAAATCCCTCCAGGATTGATGACTCCTCCACTGCCCTGGGCAGCGTGTGCCAGGGCTGGACAACTCTTTGGTGAAGAAATATTTCCTGATATCCAATCTAAACCTCTCCTGGAGCAACTTGAGGCTATTTCCTCTTCTCCTGCCACTTGTTACCTGGGAGAAGAGACCGACCCCACCAGAGAGCAGCTCCAATATTTCTATCAAGGTGAAAAATCAACAGACACCTGCCTACCTTAGGCAGGAACAGGTTTTCCCTAAATTAGCCCAATCAGCAGGGGATAAAAAGCCCCTCACCTGGGGCTCTCACCTCTGTTTTTTGTCGGAGCGACGGTGCTGACTGGCAGCAGCCCGGGAGTGTCTGCAACGCCCTGGATTCCGTGTGGAATGTCCTCCCTACCCACTTGCAGCGCTTACGCCGAGAAGAAAAGTTTGAAAATACTTTTTTCTTTTTTTAATCTTCAGGATGGACAGGCGCCCTGACCAGTCCCCGCGGCCACCGAGCAGCCCCTGCGCATCCCTCGCTGCGCCCCGGCATCCCCCCGGTCCCGGCCCGCTCCGGGCGTGGGACACGCCGCGATTGCCCTCTAGTGGCCCCCGGCCCGGGGGAAGGGGCGATCCCGGTCCCGAGGCTGCGGGTCCCGCTCCCGTCCCATCCTCTCCCCGCACCCGGGACCCCCGCCCGGTTCAGCCCAGCCTCTCCCAGGGGCGGCTGATCCCAGTTCCCCCGCGCTTGGGCTGTCCCAGGAACAGCCGCTGTTGGGATTTGGGGTTTTGGTGTGAACCACCCCTGGCTGCTGTGCCCCTACAAAGCCTGTGAGAAGGTCTTCCCCAAGCAAGCAATCTCAGACTTGAGATTATGGAGGGGAATTGAAACAGGGAGGTTTTTTTTGAATACTCCCTGGCTTTATTTAAATGTATTTTCATAGAATCACAGAATCGTTTAAGTTGGAAAAAACTTTAAAGATCGCTGAGTCCAGTTGTTCCCCCAGCACTGCCGAGGTCACCACCAAACCTTGTGGTGGTTTAATGTCTTTGTTTAGTGCCACACCTGCACATCTTTTAAATCCCTCCAGGGATGGTGATTCCACCACTGCCCTGGGCAGCTGGTTCCAATGCTTGACAGCTCTTTCAGTGAAGAATATTTCCTAATATCTGATCTAAATCTCCCCTGGCACAACTTGAGGCTATTTCCTCGTGTCCTGTCTCTTGTTACCTGGGAGAAGAGAGGGATATTTTAACCCATTTAAGGTGAGAAGTTCAGTGTTTTGGTGGTACACATCCCAGAAACCTCCTGCTGCTTCTGACAGCATGGCCAACAGGGAGAAGGTAAGACTTCCTGGGAGCTGGGATCCAGCATCACTGCAGGAGAGTCTCCCAAACACAAGAAACAGTAAAAACTGGCAGATAAATTCAGGGAATGGACAGAAGTTTGCAAAAGAGATCAGACTTTGTGTAACCCCGGGGATTGATGCAGGGCCCTCCCTCCATGGAGGGCCTTGTGGATGCAAGGGAGAGAAAGGGGCTGGAGAATCACCATGGATGTTCAAGGGTGCTGGAAGAACCGTGCACAGCATGCTCTGCCCACCTTCCTCTTCACTCTTCCCCCTTTATCTTAATACATAAGGACCTTTTGGGAACCAAAAATATCCTACTCTTCCCAGGGTACGTTCCCAAAGTGGTGTTCTGAAGCTAATCCATCCACTAGTAGATCTCAGGGCTGGATGTTGCTATTCTGGTCCCTGCAGTAACAGGAACCGTTTTGCGTGACTTGTCAGGACCTGCTTCACCCCAGACATGAGATCACAGTCTCGTTTTTCATTTATAAATAAATACATTCCTGTCAGAGCTGGAAACATGACGAAAGTACAAGTGAAGGCTTCCATCCTGGAACGCCACCTCCGTGATGTGATCTGTGGTGGTCCCAAAGGGCTGGGCAGGGGGAGAAGATGCTTCGGAAGAGGATGAAATGTGTTGTCAGCCCATCCTCTGCAGACCTGTCTAGAGAGGTTTTTGATCCTGGGCTCTTCCTCCAGCATTGGCATCAGTAGGAGAGGGATGGGCAGCGTTGCCATATGCTGGGACCATAGACCTTATTTGTCCCTTTACAACAGCCACTGTTTGATATGGGAGAGAGAAAAGACATTAGATAAGCCTTTAAAGTGTGTGGATTCTTTTACATGAAGGTGCCAATAAGGAAAACTATATATTTTTTTTTTCTAAAGAAAAAAAAAGAGAGAGAAGAAATGGGAGCATGTCACCAACACATAAACCACAACCTGGACTGTGACACGGTGTCCAAACTGCAGACACACGTGCCAAGTAAGGTGTAATTGAAATGTGGGCCATGGTTTGCACAGAAAAAAACACAAATGCATGAAAAGTAAAGGGGGAGAAAAAAAGAAATGTTTGAATTTTTCCTTCCCAGGGAGAATGGGGGGGTGAGGAAACCCCATTTCTGAAGTTGTAGGGTCTGATTTTCATCCCTGTGACCTCAGTGACATTTAGTGCTGTATTTTGTGCTTTTCCCAGCTTCCCCCTCCGAGACTGAGCTTTTATTTCCTGGCTCCTACCTGCAAGCAGCATCCCCCCAGGAGCTTCCAGCCCTCCAAAGCCAGGTACCCATGGGCTCCCCAAGCTCCTGCCCTGCAAATTCCCTCCTCCTTTGCAGTGTTGGGGCTCAGTGAGGTGCCTTTGCCGTGGACACCCAGCAGGAGCTCCCGCTCAAAGCCCGCTGTTGATGGTGTGCCAACCCTCTGAGCGTGGCTGAGGGCACCTCTTCTGCCCACCAGCCTTGGGGACGGGCATTAGCCAAGCCCTGGAGCACAAAAGGGGCTGTGTGGCTGCTGTTTGCCCTCCTAGAGCCAGGAGGAATCTTGGCAAGGAGGAAAAAAAACCTTTAGAAGCTTTTGGGATGGCTGAGATTTATGTTAAGCTGCTCTCAAGAATAAAGGGAAACTTGAATGTGAGCAGGTATAGCAGAAGTGATGTAGGCAAAGGGGATTTGTCCCACCTATTCAAGAGAAGCATTTGGCTGTGCATGATTGTAGTTTGTCTTCATAAATTGCCTTTTCCACCTGCAGAAGGCTGATACTGCTCAACTGAGAAAACACCTCTGGTTTCTGCATGAGGGAGGAAGGTGGTCTGGAAAAAACCACTTCAGCCATGTATTTTTAAGCTTAACGTCTTTAACTTTAGATTACGTAGAACAGCAAGAAGGATTAAAAAAAAATATCTCTGTGAAAGAAGGCATGATGCACATATCTGTGAGCTGCAGCAGACTGGAGAACAAAAAGGTTGCTGTTCAGAAAGGGAGGCAGAAGTATAGAGAACTTAAAGGCACAGAACATGGAAAACCTCCTGTAAACCCCACCACCAGGAGAAAGGAAGGCTTTATCCTTGCAGCATTGTTCCAGGACTCAGGTAAGATGAACTTCCCTGGAGATGAAAAGCCTTGTTGTGAATTTATTTCATGCTTGCGTTTCTAAAGGGCTGGGTCGTGGATTCTTGTAGGCTTTGTGGTTAAAGGCACCCTCCCTGCAGCCAAACAAAAAAATAAATCTCCATCCTAGCTAACTGAGCAGGGACTGAGCCTCCTGTGGTGCTGGGACATCTCCAGGAGGGACTGGGCTGGAAGAGCAGCTGGTGGTTGTACCACCCAGGCTGGTACAAACCTGTCATTCAGAGCCCAGGGCAAGGCTTGTGCTGCCACGAGCCTGCCAGGCAAAAATCTCCATTTAGCTCTGGTGGTCCAGCTCTCAGAGCCTCATTGTGAGTGTTCCCAGGCAGAGAAAGGCACTTGCAGTTGTACAGAAAATGCTTAGGAGTGTCTTCTACAGCATCTCATAACTCCCTGTGAGGGGTTGCTCCTGCTTGCTTATGCTGTCCCTGAGATCCACCAGCATCTTAACAATGGTGCAGGTTGGAAAAGACCCTGAAGAATCACCCTTGAGGGAGGTGATTCTCCCTCTCTGTTACGCTCATGTGAGACCTCATCTGGACTACTGTTTCCAGGTCTGGAGTCCTCAACACAGGAAAGGTGTGGACCTGTTGAAGCAGGTCCAGAGGAAGCCCCAAAGATGCCCGTGGTGCTGGTGCATCTTCGCTATGGAGACAGGATGAGAGAGTTTTCAGTCTGAAAAAGAGAAAGCTACAGGGAGAACTCATTGCAGCCTTCCACTACTTTAAGGGGAATAAAAAAAATGTGGCAGAGTGACTTTTTACTTGGGCAGATAGTGATAGTACAAGGGGGAATTGTTTTAAACTAAAAGTGGAGAGATTTTGATGTTAGGAAGAAATTCTCCACTGTGAGGGTGGATAGGTCTTGGCTCGGGCTGCCCAGAGAAGCTGTGGCTGCCCCACACCTGAAGTGTTCCAGGTCAGGTTGGACAGTGCTTGGAGCAACCTGGGCTAGTGGGTGACATCCTTGGATCTGGCAGGGGGGTTGGAACAAGGTGATGTTTAAGATCCCTTTCAGCCCAAGCCTTTCTGTGATTCCAGGATCTTGAAGTCCAACCAAGAAAGCATTTTGGCCCCTATAACATGCTGTCTCTTCATAGTTAGTCTTCAGCTTGATCTTGGTTCTTCAGTGGTAGGTCAGGAACTTTTGATCTGAGGAGTGTTTTTGTGTTGGAGCTGTACAAAAGCGCTCTTCATCTGCTTGGGCTTCACCCTGTGCTTAGCTGAGTGGTGATGTTCTCCAGCCATAACCTCTGTGGAGAGGAGACGCCACAGCCTGTCCATTGCCTCAGCCCTGGGGCTGACAGAACTTCCCAACACACCGAGGGCAGCAGAGTGCTGGGAATCACTGGATCCCCATGAATGGCCTCCTGTTTGAGTCCCCGTGAGCACCAGGGAAGAGCCTGTACCACCAACCTTCTTGGCCATGGTGCAGCAGCTCTGGTTAAAGCATCCTGGAGTGCTGAGTGTGGGCCCTGCCCACGTCACTGGCCTTGTTGGCCAAGGAGAACATTACCTGCCGAGCACACCTGTGGGTCACCTCCTGTCTGTCCCTTGGCAGCTCCCCAAAAGACAGGGTGTCTGCATTTGACCCCTATTTTCAGACATTTGGCTTCCTGTGCTGGATGCCCAGACTGACTGAAATCACAAAATAAATCCAGAATGACACCATTCCGAGGAAGAAAGAGTCTCATGCCCCGAGTTCTGTGTTCTCTCCTTTTCCCCCACCCACATCATGGGTCTCCAGGAAATCTTGTGAGTGGTTATTTATAGACAGTGTATAGTAAAAGGTAGAAGGAGCCTGATTTGGGACTTGCTTTTTGCAGGTCCTCAGGGGACTCTTGTGAGTCACCCCAGGGCTGAGCTTGCCTGGAAGGTGTTTCTTGGCCGTATCTGCAGGTGGGGTGAACCTTGCCAAGCTAAAGGGGGAAGCAGAGAAGCATGAGACCACAAAATGAGTTAACTCTGTGGGCAGAGTAAGAGCTAAAACAACTTGTGAGAGCTCTGAAGTTGAGGATGGCTCCAAGCTGAGCTAGCCCAGCTGCAAGCCATTCTCAGGAACTGCTTGCACAAACTAACTTTTGCCACCAAATGTCCATATAATTTTACAACTCTGGTCTATCCGTCACGCCTCTTACGTGGATGTCTGACCCACGCTTAAATAATGAGATATGACAGGTTGTACATTTCTTGGCAATTATGGCATGTGTCATAAAGCAAAAAGCTGAAGGCAATAGTCCCCTGGAAACACATTGCCCTGGGGTGTCTTGTTACCATTATGAAATAAAATTGCAAATGAAAAAATAATGAAAACACTGAAGAACGTGCACACTCGAGCCGTAGGACTGTCAGGCAATGAAACCTCCAGCCCAAAACCGTGAGGATCATTTATACCCAGTGTAAACCCCCACTCCCACACCCCACGTGTGTTACTGACAGCCTGGCCCTGGCTGCTGCTCTTTCTGCAGGCAGGACCCTGAGAGAAGCAGCTTTTCCTTGGCAGGGTGAGGGATTCACCTGCACTCTGCTCGCCCCCAGCTCATCACCTGGGGCTGCTTGTCCTGGGAAACACGGAAGAGATTTCCGTTCTAAACTCATTAATACAAAGCTTCCTGTAGAATGAGTTGGACTTTGATGATCATAGTGAGTCCCTTCCAACTCAGGATATTCTATGCTTTTTCTTTTTGTTCCCTGCATTTAAAGTGGAACATCTTGTTTAAGCCAATAGTATCTCTCCTATTTGAACCAACTTAACTAGGCAGTGGAGCCTGAGAGATGTGTGGAATCTCAGAATGGAGTGGCTGAGAAGCTGGAACTTGATCTTTCTTTGGTTCTCCTTCTCCTGGCCTCTACTTGCTGCCTCTGCTTGGCCTCCTTTTCCAGGTAATAGCAAGATTTTTTCCAGAGGAGGTTGGGAACAACTAGGGAACTTGCCTGAAAGCACAGGGATGTGACTTTTAATATATGTATATATATATGTAATTTCTTTTTAACAATAACATTAGGATATCACAATTTCTAAAGGTTCATGTGAACAGTGAGATGGCAGAGGGGTGGCCACACCACTGCATTATGTCCTTTGTTTGGCTTGCTGGCTGAATCTTCAGCTGGGAAAACTGATACTCCCACAGTGGGTGAAAGTTTAATATAGTTGTCGGATCTGTTCTTCATCCCATGAAAGAGATGTAGAGCATGGTGTCATGAAGGACTTGGTGATCTCAAGATCTGGCAATCCCAACCAGACCAAAGAACACACCAAAAAAACACGTATTAGTCATAAAGGAAAACCATCTACTAATATGATAATTAGGGGAAACCTGACAGGTTTTTCTGTATTTCTTTTTGGCTGGATAGAGGCTCCAGGGAGGTCACAGGATCTCCATCCTTGGAGATGTTCAAGGACCAACTGGGCAAAGCCCTGAGTCATCTGGTTTGAATTCAGTGTAGACCTTACTGGAGCAGAAGGTTGACCTCAGAGCTCCTGAGATTCCTTCTGAATGGATATTTTCTGTGATTCTGTAGAAATACTGTGGATTTTAGGGATGTTTAGGAGCACATTTCACCTCTTACTTCTGTGAAACCTTTATCCATGAGCAAACCAAGAGAACAGTTGTTAACATGTTTTTTTAATCTCTTCTCCCAGCTTCATTTGCATGAGATAAGGGATTTGAAGCCAGCCCCACGATCTTGCAGCCAGAGCTTTGTGGGAGGGCTTTCACCACCAGAAGTGTGACACCAACGGCACATTTTTTCCCCCCACGTGCGAGCTGTAAACCCACACTTTCCAAGCCACCAAGTAGGATTTCTGCAGCTGTGCAGATGGTTCCAACCCTCTGTGATGACCTGAGGACTGTCACCTGCCTTCTGCCTGCCCTTCTCTCCACAGAGATAATCTTTAACAGAAGGAGATGCTCAGAAACCACAGCACAAAGGTATTTCTTTTCCTCTTCTTTCTCTTTTTCTTTTTCCAAAGCATGCAACAAAGAAAACTTGTTCTTTTTCCTTCCCACAATCATGACAGGAGTTGCCTATTAAAGACATCGCTGATTGAGGACCAAGATGTGCTGTCTACCATCCCAGAGAGGTAAAATTGCTTTGACAGCACTTCGTGATTCCATAGGATATGTTGTGTGTTTACAAATTATTGGCTTTTTAGGAAAAAACCATTTTCCAGCAGCTCAATTTTCTTGGCTTGCCAGAAACGGAGTCTTTTCAATTTTTGTTCAACGGATGACTCAAAAACGGTGGTGGAAATGAGAGTTTTTTCCTCCATCTTTTCATTCTGTGGGAAAAAAATACAGTCTGAGGAATTGCAGTACCTTGAGAGCTGATTGAGAACTGCAATTTCTAGTTTGAAAACAACGAAATTAAATCTTCCCATTCTGCAAAGCAATTAGAAACCAGCATTTTTCATGCAGTAAAAGTGGACAAAAGCAATAACTGTGTAGGAAGTCTCAACTGCTTCCTGACTGTGGAGGCTTTGTTTAAAAAATAATCATTTGTTTCAATAAAAATCTGACACTTTAATACGAGAAAATATTTTGTTTGGCCTTTTCTATACATATTTTAAATTTAATATCATAAAAATGCATTATGACATTTAATATATAGTCATCTGTCATTATATATTTTAATATAGTTTAAATTAAACCCTCCAACAAAATAATGTCCAAAATGAAATTAAATATTCCGGCACTACTTATGGAAAGTTGAGGCAAACACTTTGTCCCTCTTCAAAAACTTCCTGGAAATCAACAAATTCTTGCAAAATGTTCTGATTTAATGCAAATGTGGGTTTGGAAGGACAGACACCTTAGAACTTTTCGACCAGCTCTTTTGATCTGTGGCTTTCTAGTTCCACTTGGACCTCAAAAAGGATTTTTTAAAATATACTTTTCTTAAATCAAATTATCTCAGTGCCTCGGCAAGAAAGGCAAAATCATTTATTATGCTCATTTCGCTGTCAAGGAAGCCAAGTTGGAGGGAGACAACTTGGGAGGAAGAGCTGAAGGGGAAGCCAAGACTTTGGGGCCAACTCGGTGCTTCCCACATCTCCTCCAGGACCAAACGAGTCGGGGGATGGCCTTGATGGATTGGGAGAGGGACTGTGGGGAGTCAAACCCCTTTGGAGGTACAGTACCCCAAAAAACCTGGGGTGTTTGTGCACTGCAGCTGGTCCTTCCTTGCATTTTGACTTGTCCCTTCAACATGTTGCCATTTCCCAGCTTAATTTTGCCACTTCCCAGAAGTAATTTTGCCGTGTCCCAGTTTAATCACCCTGGCAAGATTGCACTCAATGCTCACCAGTGCTCAATTTTCTGTTTATTTGCTGTAAAACTACAAGTGGGGACGGGCAAGGGGAAAACTCAGGGTTGAATGAAGGTTGTGTCCGGTTTCCTCAGGCTCTCCTTGATCTTGATGTCAGGAGAAGCTTTCTGAAAACAACATGACAACTGTGGTTTGTCCCGTCACAGTCAGGGTTTGTCCCATCAAGTTGCCCTCAATAGATCTGCAGTGGATTGGTTGGCAACCAGATTTCTGAGAGTTGAAACATGTGCTTCTCTTTTATTTTTAAAGTGTTTGGTTTTGCCTGGGGGGGAATCTTTGTAGGACTTGGGAAGACTCAAGAGTGACTGAATAACCTGTCTTTTTGTATGTAGGAGTGTTAAAAACTGGTTCAAGCTGAAAGGGAGCATTGGGAATGTCATTAACTTCTTTCTTTTCCCCCATATTCTTATTGAAAACAGATAAATAACCCTACAGAATGTCACTGCTTTGTTTCTTTACATGGAAAACAAGCTTTTAGTAACGAAGATACTGATGTTAGTTCTATGGAAATGTCTCTAATGAAGCAGTTCTAATTTAAAATTGATAATGAATATAATCTCCAAAGTGTCTGACAGCAGACACCTCTCCCAGTCTTACAGTCAATCACAACAGCATTGACTTTGATGCACAAGGTCCTTGGACCTAAAACCTTGGTGGAGTTTTGTGAGCTGAGCTCTCCAAGGGCATGAGTTTATGTACCTGGAGCAGGATGTGTCCCACCTCTGGAAGTGTCTCTCTCCTTGGAAGAGCTAACATGAGGAGTTCTTCATAAAGTCAGGTGAATTAATATATTTCTCCTTTTTTGGTCCTTTTTCAAGGTGAATTCTTGTATTTCTGGGGTTTGTTTTGTCCTTTTCCAAGGCACCAAACACCAACCCCACTAGTCTTCCAGTCTGAGCTGTGTTGTCACTGCAGTGATGGGTGGGGAACCTGCCCATTCCCAAATTTTCCATTAGCCCAGTGCTGTGCTTGGATGGATCTGACTCAACAGCCTCCAAAAAGGTGCATGTGCAGGGCAGCTCTGTGGTTTCACCCAGCAGTAATTATAACACACTAATCAAAAAGTGACCCTCCAAAGAAAACCCTTATCTCCTCTGGCAACCACACACAGGAAGAACATTAATTTCCAACCTGTTTCCAAACATACTGACAGTGGGTGATTTGGGGAATGAGGGAAATAATATACTGGGTACTTGGCCATAAATGAGGAATTAATTGAACACTTTCTTTTAATTTCTCCCCCTTACTTGAGGCTGAACCAAACTTACATCCTTTTGGCTTCACAATGTTCTTTCCGGTTGATGAAAGGGGTGTGGTGATTATTTTTAATCTGTTGGTTGGTGTTCCCATCACTTTGTCCTTGATTTAGGCAGTTTTCTGCCAGTTCTTTGCTCCTTTCACACCAGTTCTCGCTTCTTGGTGCTTCTTTTCCAAGTGTGGTAGAATTAGGAGGAAGATTCGGGACGCTGAATTTAGCAGTGGTGTCAGTGTAAAAGATGTTTTGTTCATGGTATCAGTGGGCAAAGTTTAGTGAACCATAAAATCCCAGAATGGTTTGGGCTGGAATGGACCTTAAAAGGCATGTTGTCCCACCCCCTGCCATGGGCAGGGACACCTTCCACTAGTCCAGGTTGCTCCAAGCCCCATCCAACCTGGCCTTGGACACTTCCAGGGATGGGGCAGCCACAGCTTCTGTAAGCCAGTCCTTGTTATCACCTATCCCCATCCTGTGCACTGCCTGGAGACCATGGGCTGCATCAGCCTGGATTTAGGAGTTCTGGCTCTCCTGTGTGTTTCCCATCACATCCCTGCTTTCAGCTTTGCATATTCCTGGTCTGGACCTTGGTGTGACTTCAGAGAGATGCTGTTACACCTGAACTTGCAAGTTAAGCTCCTTTCGCCAGGGCAAACGTTCAGCTACAGAAAAACACCTGCTGTTGTGGAAAAAGGAGCTTTTTCTCCCCTCTTGGTGTCCCTGAGAACTCCCTGTTCCTACCTGGGTTTGCAGCATCTTTGTCAGCTGCATACTAGGGAGAAACCAGGGGGAAACATGGGAAAGCTCCTGAAAATGATGGGAATAATGTTCATGTGTCCAAGACGATGTGGTCAGCTTAGGTGCTGGTTTTTCTTCCCCTTTTCTCCCCACTTATTGGCAGAAAGGACCCACAGACACCTCTGGATCTCTCCTATGGGTTTCCCCTTCCAGCTCTGAACTTTTTAGCTGAATTAGCCTTTTTCCCCCTTGGTGGCACACAAGGCTTTCCTGGTGTGACCTCAAACCCTTCTCCCAGAGCAGTGGGCACCACCCCTCAGCCTGGGCACCAGGCAGGATTTGACCCTGCCTTTACCACTGAGAACATCCCCAGCCTGATGCTCCCCATGCTCCTGATTTCAGGGAGCACACGACGCCAGCTGTCCAGGAGCATGTTTTGCAGCAGAACAGAGATTTACAGAGGGGATCTGAAGCTTCCTTTCCTCTTTTTGTCTCTCTCCCTCCTCCCCTGAGCATTGCCTGGCCCCAATTACAGCCTGGGCGCTCTCGGGGGAGACATTCAAAGGCAACAAAGCCCCCGCCGCCCGCCCTACAAAGGCGACATCTCCTGGGCTTCTGCCCTAATGAGAGCAAATTTTTTGTCCAAACATTTGAAGCGAGGAGGTGCCTTCTCCTGCCACCCCCCGCCGGGGTTAATATTATTATCCAGTTCGCTCTGGTTAGAAATTAAAACAAGGGCATTCGCTTCTTTTAATGAGAGGTGACAGTGGCTCCAGCACTTCAGAAGGGAATTAGGGAAGGAGGGATGGCTGTGGAGACTGTCTCCCTGGAGTCTTATCCGTGGGCCCTCCTGCCCCGGGCGGCGCGTGGGATCAAAGGCCACTTACCTGCTGCTGAGCACAAAATCCCCCAGGATGCCACGCTGGAAATAACGACCTTAGCAGGCAGGACTTTGCTTCCCTGGGGCAAGAAGGCAGAGAGGACCCCGTTGAGCATTGGGGCATCATGGCCAGATCTTCTAAAACGAGGTTTTTGGAGGGCTAAACCTGTCCTAGTTTTGGTTTAGGATGTTGGTGGTGAGGAAAAATGTTGGTGTAGCCAGACTTGAGGGAAACATGAAATGCAGCAAGGGGAATGTTGTGGAGGGAATTATGCATTTATATATTTAATGAAAAGCTTTGAGCTCTGAGTTTTCAATGAGATTGTTTTGGCTTGAGATAAGTGTTTCAGATAACTTTAGAAATAAAAAAAAAAAACCTTATTAAAAATACCCACCAATGTCTTATCATTGAAAAATAGCAAGCTAAACCCCTCCTTCTATCTGTCTCAGGATAGGTTTGATTAGAAAGGTCAAAAAAATGCGGGCCAAAAATGTGAATTTTTAATCCCATTTTAAAGGACCTTTACCCAAGCGTGAACTCTTCTTTTGAAGTGCTGCAGTCGGCTCTTCCCCAGTCTGCTCCGAGAAATGCTGCCTTGGAGGGGGAGATGCCCTGTGAGCCCAAACAAAGGAGGGGTTGCTGAGCCCTTTGCACTGATTGTTGCTTGTGGCTGGATGCCAGAGCTCCCCGTGCTCAGCCAGGCACTGGGACATGACCAGTAAATCCATTCACTGGGCTGCCAGGGAAATTGCTGGTGCTCTGGAGGTGGGGAGATGACACTGAGCCACATAACACGGACCCCAGGGTGTGAAAGTGGATGGGCAGGCTGATTGCAATGAATTTTCTTGGGATTTTTTTTGTGTGCTGGAGCAGCTTATAACTTCCTTGTGAAAGGGATGGGGAGGGAAACTAATTCCTGCTGAATGGATCACACAGAGGATGGTTTTCGCACTCCTCTCCTCTGGGGATGGGGTTTTGTGAGCCTTGGATGTGTCTGAATGACTTCAGGAGCAGATACAGGATGAGTTCAGCTCAAATCCCACCCTTCTCATGGGATGGTGCCCTCCTTGAGAAGCATCTCAGCTTAGAATTCATGCTCTGGGTTCACCAGCACAAATTTAGGGAAGCAGAATGTTTTGCTGGGAGAAAACGGGAGAGTAAATGGCTGAGTGGATGTTTCCTTTCTCAAAACACTGAGTCAGAGGTGCTGCTGCCAGTCACTGGGGACCTGATGGTTGTTCTGTCCCCTTGGTGGCACTGGGAGACAAGGGACAGCAAATAACAGCTTCAGGGATCTTACATCATCAGGAAAATATGGACAAAGGTATTTCAGCTACAGCTGCTGGGGAAAACAGTTTCCCTTTTCCCCATCTCCATCACAGGGGAATATTTCTGCTTTTTTCCTCTACCTGGAAAGCTGAAAATTAATGCACTTTTAGGCTTCTGAATGAGAAGTTTTCACTTTTCAATGGATAGGTGACATAGCATGGGGAAAGCTGACACTCTTAGGGAAAAATCAGTCTATATTGGTGCTAAGCTCTGGAGCTGAACAGGACCACACATGAGTCCCTGCAGAACGCAGGGAAAGGCAGCATTAACGACCTGAACTCACCCAACCATCTCCATCAGGGCTGGGGGGACAAGTGGAAGTGGTTGGGGCCACCAGGGAGGTACCCCTAGGACAGAAACGCTCAATAAATAGCAAGCAATAAACCAGCTGTCTCCATCAGGGAATCAATTAGAAGTGGGGGCCTTCAGGTTGATTTTTCCCATTTTTTATTTCCTCCTTTCCACTCCTCTTTTCCATTTTCTGGTCAGATGTCTAAGGTGAGGGTTGTGGGAGCAATTGCTGCTCAAAACAGCTGCTTTGCTGTTCACAGCTAAAGTGCAGTGAAGCCCTTTGCTGTGGGTCTTTGTGTTTCTTCAGCATCCTCCCATCCACGGGGAAGATGCATCCCGGAGGAGATGCATCAACTTTGGAGTCAGTCCCAGCCAGCAAGACCCAGAGTGGGGCATTGGGGGTTTTTGGGCTGAGGTTGAAGGAGAGGAGGGTTTGGAAGGGTGTGCTGTGGTGCACTTGCTCTGAGTTTGGCTTTTGAGCTTGCTCAGAGATGAGGAAAGGCTGGAAAAGTGTTTAAATCCATCTCTGGTCGAGGAAAACCCTTGGGGCTGTGCTGGAAGTGAACGGGCAGCACAAGGGGTTTGTCAACAGGCAGTTTGAGTCAGGCATGCCAGGGACTGGCAAGGTGCAGGTTTCCCCTTGGCACATCAAAGCTTCCTTATGGCCCATCACCCCACTCCTGGGCGGTGCAGATTCCCCAGGGAATGAGCTTTGCAGCCATGGAACTTGGGACCTCAGCTCCCATCCCCTCCCAGGAAAAGGCAATCCAGCTGCATTTTAGCAGCAATGTTACAACCTTACTGTGCTCCTTCCCCAGCCCTTTTTTTCCTGGTCAGAATAGGAAAAGCCAGATATTTGATGGGTCATGGTGATGGATTCAGCAGGGCTTGTGTGTATTTGGGAGAAGACCTGGCCAGGGTTTTGGAACTAGAAGTTGAGAGTGACCCGACTTTGGGACCATGTTCCCTTTGTCACTTGTCTTTCTTTGTGGTTTGTGACTTGTTTGCCTCATAACTAATTTAATCCCCCAAAAGTCAGAACTGCCTTTCCACTGCTGGTTGCACCGAGACTTGAGAAAGGGAGGAAGAGAGGGCTTTGGCTTAGCTAAGGATGGCCAAGCTGCTTGGTTTGATATCTGTCTTTGCAAAAAGGGAGATGCATTGAAGAGATCAAACATCACCATGAAACCTTCTGCTCTGAAAATGACAGAATATCTGGTGGTCTGGACTTTAATTTCACATTTTTATAAGGTAAAAACCACCTGAATCAAAATATCACCTTTTAAATAGCAACTTCACTCATCTAATTATCAGCAAACCCAGAAATTCAGCCCAAGAAATAACAATGAAGGGAAATGGAACCGTGAGGGCAGGAAGCAGAGGATGCTCTCCCACCAGTGCTGCCTCTTGCTGGGGACCAAGCAGAGGACAGACTTCCTTGAGACCAGGTCTCCATCACTGCCTAGATGCTGGCAGAGGGAGAGACCTTGATGTATCATCTGTCCCTTTGAGCAATCTCAGGTCAGCCGGGCAGGTTCATTCATCTTCTCTCTCAGAGAAGGAAAGGAGCAAATTCTCTCTGGTCTGGATTCCAGATGTCGTGGCAGTATCTGGGATGCTGAGTCTTATCAGAGTCCTCAGATCTGGAGAGCACCAGGCTTTCCTGATAACAGCAGGCACCAGCAGCACATGCCCGTGCACAGGCAGATGGTGTGGACAGATCCTACAGAGCATCATGGAAAGGATCAGTCCCATCTTCTGGTGCAGTTACCACACCTCAGCCCATCAGCCATAACCATCTGCACACATGGACCTGCTGCAAGCACAAAGTATTATTTAAATGATTTCTGTGACCAAATAGCCGATGGAGGCAACTTCACACCATAGTCATTAAGACTCAGCTACCAGGAGATGCCTCAGCTGCTTTTAATCATCTGGACATCCCCTGAGCTCCCAGATGCCAGGCTTAGGCTTATTACCCTGCAGGAACTTGTTAGGCTGTCAGCCCTAAATGTTCAAATATCCCAGGTGAACCACCTCCCATCTTCATTTAATTATATATCTATTCTCATACATATATATCTAGTCTCACAGCTTGTAGGTTAAAATAGACAGCTTGGAGAGGAATGGACCTAAGAGTGTGTTTACCTTTTGTTCTCTGACCATCAGGCACGGATTTTAAACCACATGCAGACAAAAAGGTTCAGATTCAGTAACAGGGGCTCGTACATCTGCTGCTTGCATGTCTCATCTGTACAGGAGATGTGTTGAGCTGCTTAAATGTGTGGTTTTTGCTCTGTTAACAAGTCTGATGTTGGGAAAGGAAATGTCATTCTGGTTCATAATTCCAGGGTGGGGATAGAAGGGAGCCAGGAGAACAGAACATCACCTGGTTTGGGCAACGTGGCATTTTTCACTCTCCTTTTCTGGAATTTATTGGGATTCTGCAATTAGCAGGAGGGAACTCTGTGGTTTTGTACAAGCCAAAGCCAAATGAAAATATTATCATTAGGAAGCTTCATAATGTCTTGGGTTGGGTTTTTCTTGGTCTGCCTGTCCATGATGTAATCTTTTAACACTTGTCTGTGTCAAGCTCCGTATCTGCCATCAGTCAGCCCGGTGTGGCCACAGCACTGTGGTGTAGCTCATGTTCAGCTCGTTGGGTCCCCAGGTCAGGCCCTGAGAAGGAAAGATAAGGCCATAAGTTATGTCTTTACCTCCTGGTTGTGTTTCCTGTTCACCCAAAATGAGCTGAGGAAGACTTCTCCAGGGGTTTCCTTCTGGTTGCCTGTGAGCAGAGACTCTGCCCAGGCTTGAGCATCCTTTCTCCCCACCGTGAATCCAGGAGATGCCCCTGGCTCCTACGGGGAGAAGGGGGGTTTGGAAACCAAGCACGCTTCTTTTAAGGCCTCTGTTGTGTGTTGCTCCCTCCAGCCCATCCTGTTTCAATCCCGCCAGCCCGACAATGTTATTTCAGCAATCAGCTGCAAGACAAAACAGCTGGCCCCGCCAGCCGGCCTGCGGAGGTGTGGAAAGTCCGCTGGGGGATTAAGCCGGTCTTACCATCAGTCCTCACTTGTGAAAATACAACCTACTAAGTTTTCCTAGATGATGCAGTTTTCAATTGCTTTTGTTTGCTTTTCAGGCAGGTCTTAAATCAGGCTGTCAGTCAGCCTCGCTTCCTCCCCCCTCCTTGCCTCCGAGGCGGCTTCCAGGCGCTTGCTGGAGGACCTGTAATATCTTTCCTATTGCCATTTATTTATGTGGTTTTCCCTTCCTCCCAGTAGGAAGGGAGGTGCTGTGTCTCACACAGTGAAATGTGTGCTCTGCAGCTCATTCTTTGGAGCTCCCCAAATGGGGTTACCAGGCAGTGATGCTGTAAGGGGCAAGGAGAGGGCTGGGGGGACCCCGCACTGGCGCTCAGTGTCTTTGCATCGTAACTCCAGCTCTCCTTCCAACTTTCTGCTTCATCATTTGTGATGCAGCAGACTCAGGAGGGAGGGTGGGGAGTTCATTATTGGTGTCTGACAAACCTCTCACCCCTCTCTTCACACCTTCAATGTGAGATTTCCCACGAGGAGTTGGGGGAGAGGGTTTATCTGCATTTCCTCCCCTCCCTCCCTCTCTGCCCTCGGCTGTTCCATCCATCTTCTTGGCTGCAAAAGATATTTGTGCAGCGTCCCGTAGGTAGAGAAGAGCTGAAGGCTCATTAGAGCTCATTGCTAGAGTTTTCTATCCTGGCCAAAAAGGGTGCCATGGATTTTGGAGGATGAAGTAGTGGCTGAGAGGTGGAGGAAGCAGCTCTGCAAGGTGCAAGCCTGCGAGTTCAGTGGGAGTCAGCCGCTCGCTTGGCCCTGTGCTCTGTCCCACCAGGCACATTCTTATATATCTTTAGGTGCTTGAGTACAGTCCTGTCAACACATGGGAAAGGAGGTGGTCCTGTCTGTGTGTACACAGCGAATCCAACACAGCCCAAGCAGAGATTGACTCTGCTTGACTCCAGGATGAATCAGTCCCGCAGCAAATATAGAGCAGAGCTGCTCCACGGATGCTTAGGGGAGGATGGTCCAGGATTTCTGACCATCCAGATCAAGCCCTGACCCGGATCTCTGAGCATCAGGTTATCTCTCCAAGTCATGGTGCACAGGTCCCACTGGAAGAGGCCAGAATCTCCGAGGACCTTCACAAATCTGGCCCAAATCTCATAAACAGCCATGGCAGCATCTCTTCCCCCCACCACGGCCTCAGCGTTCCAGGTGTTTTCTTCCGCCTTTGTCTCATAACACAATACACAAAGGACAGGCCTCTTCCAGATTTGGGAATCTGGGCGCCAAGTCCACTCCCAGCAGCCCACTAAATCCTACCCCGCCATGTAATTTAAATCACAGTGGTTGTGCCTAGAGGAAGGGGCGGGGGGAGGTTCCTGGATTTGAATGTCACCTGGTTAATGAACGCACTGTGATACCTTTCCCCTGTGTATCGGCAGCAAAAGCCAGGGAATGGAGGGGGTTTGCTCAGCGCTGCTGGCTGAGGGAGCTGATTCCTCTGGCAGAGCTGCTGTGGCTGGTATAACACAGAGCCGGTGTGCTGGCAGAGCCGGGGGGGATGATGTTTGCAGACAGGGCTTGCAGCTCTCCCCAAGCCCCTGGGGGAGCACAGTGCTGAGCTGCTGGCAACTCTCAACTCAGATAAGGAAGAAGGCAGAGAAAACCCAGGGCTTGTCTCATCCTCAAGGGGCTGAGGGCAAGTGACTGGGTTTTTTTGTGGTAGCAGCAATGCAGAAGGGTCCTGTCCTGGCAGAAAGATGTGTCCTCCCACTTAACCTGTAGAAAAATGCAAATCCCGGTCTAATATGGCCTATTTTTGTTACAGATATGCAAGGATCATCACCCCCAAGTATTTTTTTTACTGACAAGGGTGGTTATCTGGGCAAGGTACCCGAAAGCTGTTTGATGCCAGGGGAAGATTTGGGGGTGCTGATGTCCAGGTGAGTGGTGGCTGCAGGGAAGCAGCGGTGTTTGGCACTGCAGGATGAAGGAAGAGGCTTCCCAAGGTTTTCTGCTGGTGTTGCTGGTTGATGTGAAAATGGTTTGGACAACTGGAGAGCCCTGGAAAGCCACCATGCAGACAGGTGGTACCTACAAGAAGGGGGACAGAGAGTGTCTGTCTATTTGACTTAGCTAAATCCATGAGACTCTAACTCCAAGCCTTGAGCTAGTTTAACTTCTGATTTTAGTCAAGCCAAATAGTGTTGTCATCTAGATAAGGTTTTGTTTTCTTTCTCTTCTTTGCATCTTCTTCCAGGCAGCCTGGAGACACTTGGAGAAAGCTACAACTTTCAGTATCCCAGCGAGGTGAGAAGGACCCAAATACCTGGTCTTAATGTTACGCAGCCAACCATAGATCAGACTGGTTTTATCCTGTGCAGCAGAAACAAAAAAGAGCCAAACTGAAAGCATCTGTGCTGTTAAAGGGCCCATGGAAGGAGGGGAAATATGTTTTCCCTTGGGCCAAAGCAAGTGAAGGACCAAAAACCGCTCGTCTCACAACCCTGATGTGAAAGCCAGGTTGCCTCCCCTGCACACATCTGCAGCACTGCTTCTTCTGGTGCCTCCAGGAGAAAACAAGGCAGCAACAAGCCTTCCCAGATGGTCTCTAGCACAGCATGGTGCAAAGGCCTCGGGTGCTTTGCAGGGGAGGAAGGCAGGCTGGGATGCACAGGCTTTGAAGGATGCTCTGCATGAGAGTCACCTTGTTGCCCTGCTTAGCAGCATTGCTTGAATAGCTTCATCCCCAGCAGCCTGAATAGGGGTTTCTCCAATTCCCAAGCTCTCCAGGGATGTGGCTCATTCAGCTGGCTCAGCTCAAGGAAGGAAAAGCATCTGGCTGGTGTCAGAGCTGTTTGTGGCTGATGGAGCAATGAGACATCGCTGCCCTGTGCTGTGAACCACCATCTGCTGGATTCAGGACCTCCTGGACTCCTTGACAGTCTGTTTGCTCTTGGGCTGTTCTCCCAAGACATCTCCCAGCCACTGCTGCTGGGCAAGGAGATGGGATCAAAGGAAGTCCTTCAGGTTCTGGTGATGGGAATGACAGGAAACCATGGCAGTCCCTCATGCTGGCCTGGCTCTGCCTGCTTTGCATCTTGACCCTGGGGGTTTTGAAGATGCCCATCCTGCAGCCCCTCAGCACATCCCTGCAGAGACAGGAGTGAGCTCCAGAGCAAGGCATCAGACCAAGATCATGAGAGTTCATCAGCCTAACAGTGAGGAACAGCATTCCACCCTCTCCCAGGGCTCCCAGAGGAAGGTGGATGTCTGTGTGTCCATTTCTAGATACTTCCCTCCTGGCATTAGTGAAGCCCTGGCTGATGTTTGCATCTGCAAGTGGGGTTTTTTGGCTTGTTTCATCTTTTCCTCTTTGAGACTAGAAAGCAGAAGAGCTGGTTGGTACCCTTGCAAAGCTGCTGGATCCATTAATGATGATATGTTACTTGGAAAATGCTGCTCAGGAGTTTTTATGTGTGAGCTTGGCTGTAGTTAAAATAGGAACATCTCAAGGATAAAAAGGATTAACTCCAAAATACCTGCTGTGGGATGCCAAAGTGTTAATGGCTTAGCTGAACTCCTCCTCTTTCCATGCACCCTGGGAAGCTGTTTTTAAACCTGATATAGGAAAATTTAAAAATTGCACAGGTTTTATATTGGATCGGGATTAGACCAGCCAGGAGCATCCAAAGCCAGGACCATTCCTCTGGTAGGCTCTGAGTGGGACAGCTGGAGGCAAACCAGTCTGATATGTCCTACAGACAGCATTGTTATCCTACTCACTGGAGCGGATCTTGCAGGGGGGTTTTGGAGCAACTGGAAGCAGAGCTGGCTGGGAATTTTTTTGATAAAGCATGTGTTGGAGTTTCTTGATCAGATGAAACTTCTCATAGCTGTGTGCGGTGCTTGCCAAAGCTGAAGCTGGGAATGGTTTCCTCCATCAGGAGTGAGAAAAAATGGGGATACAGAAGGAGCAATGGCTTTGTGCAAGTGTGCCCAGGATGAGTCTTGGCCTCAGCTTTCTGCAGTGGCCAGAAGCACAAGGCATGGCTGCCACTGACACCAGGGCTGTTGGACCTCCTTGCCCACCCACCCTTGCCAGACCCCTGATGCAGTGCCAGGACCCACCGTGTGGTGTTTGTTGGTGTGTCCTCAAAGGTGTGACACTGCCAGAGCCTCTTGTTCTGCAATGGTGTATTGAATGGAACAATCTGGGTTGGAAGGGACCCTTAAAGGTCATCTAGTCCAACTCACTGCCATGGGTAGGGACATCTTCAGCTAAACCAGGTTGCTCAGAGCCCCATCCAACCTGGCTTGAATGTTTCCAGGGATGGGATGAGCTGCCAGTGGGAAATGCTCCTTCAAATCCCCACCTCAGAGCAAACCCTTGAGCCCAAGTGAAGCAACGCTCCAAACCCCCTAAGCTCTCCCTTTGCCTTTCTCTTTTCAGTGCTAACAGAAACATTTTGGAGGCAGCCCCTTCTGTGTGGTGGGAAATAGGAAAATTTTGGGAATGTCCCTTTTTGGCAGATGAGCTGTGCTCCTGCAGCTCTCACCGTGCTGACGGTGAGCTCCTTCCAGCCGCTCCTCCAGCGTAAATCTGACCCATGAGCTTGCCCAGTTCATTAGACACACTGCCTGTTGAAAAGGCAGTAAATCAGCTAAAACCTCAGTCAGAACTGGCTTTGGCATGTTTTATGGTGGAATTAGAATAATGAATGAGGAGCCGGCTGTTTATGTTAGTTTTGGCTGGCGAGCTGTAGAAAAAGTCTGGTGTTGAACTTCATGATAAACTCTCCGCACCAGTGGGCTCCGAGGTTGGAAACAACATTTTAAAGCCTCGAGGGCCCAAGAGGGTGAGAGGCTGGCACATCACAAGCTGAATGAACAGTAGGGCTTAGATAAGAGGTATGGACATGTTTTGGGGCAGGACAACACCTTGGTGCTGGAGGGTCTCTCCAAAGCTTGGACACTTGAAGTCTTCTCTTTGTGGCTGGCCTTCACACCACATGCCTGAGGAGCAAAGTGAGTTAGCCAAGTTTCCAGCTATTTCCACACTCTGGCTAGCTCACTTGTACCTCACTTGGATGTTGGGATTACTCCACACCTTGTGGCAGGTCACCCATCATCTGCCCTTGGCAGGGTTTTTACCAGCTTTTCTCCAATATCCTTAGTTGAGCTCATCTGTATAAAATGGGCTTCATGCTCTGAATCTGCCAGGGCTGTAGGAACTGGAGAGAACTTCACTGTGATTTTTCTCCAAGCTTTAACATGGTTCATGGTGGAGCTGGTCCTGCTTTCCTCTGACTGAGGGAAAATACTCTGGAAAACCCGATGAGCGGTTGGTTAGTGGGACACAGACCAGCTTAATGGATGGATGGGAAGCATATCTGTATCAGTACTAATAATCCAATAATGCAGATTTAATGCATTACCCATAATCCAGACATGCTGCAGCAAATTCTTGTTTTCCTTGACCTCTGTGTGTCCTCTGAGGGCACTGGGTGTAGTGAGAGCCTTGATGTGCTGAGCTCCCTCCACCACATGACTCAACAGGAGTCTCCAAACACCTGCCACCAAATCCCTTTGCTGAATCCAGGTTTTCATTTCCTGGTGGCCCCTTTTGCCCTCTGGTGACTCCTGCTGCTTGGCTCAGAGTGGGACAACTTTTACCAAGGTTTAAGACCCTTCTGTCACAACCCTTTTCCAGCAAACACCAACCAGACAGGCCCAAACCTTAATGGTTCCTCAGTTTTACCAGTGGCCAAAATTTGAGAGCACTCATGGTCTCAGTTTTGCTTCAACAGCTGATTTTCTACTTTCCAAGGGCAGGAATGCACCTTTCAAGCAGAGGATCCTTGCTCACCTGGCCTTTTCTTTGTTCCTCTTTTTGGTTTTGTTGGGGGTTTTTTGGTGTTTTGGGTTTTTTTAACTTTGCATTCTAAAAGTGTCTAAAAAGAAAAATGTCATCCTTGGAAATTACTCAAGAGCTGCACAAAAGTCTCTTCTCGCTGGTGAACTACGAAATGCAATTCCTCAGATGGAGCTTCCCCACTTGGTACATGTTGCTTAGACAGGTTGAAGGCTTTGTGGAGGGCTGCTTTGAAGCATCCTCAGTCTGAACTCAAACCACAAAATTTGCAAAGGGAGAAGATCTGTGCAGTTTTCCACCCTGCTGCATCTTCTATAAGTGATCACACGTGAAGAGTCCAGGCTTGGACTTTCACAGCAGCAATCACAAGATAGAGGAAAGTTCTCTCCCACCCCATGGCATGAGTATGGTCTTTGCATGCCCATTTTGTGCCCAGAAGCATAAGGAATGTCCCATCTCAGTTCACCTCGCTCATCCACGCCTTGACTGTCACCCCCAGACAACGAAATGGCCCAAAGGATTGGTCTGGACTCAGGTGGTCACCACTGTCTGCGGAGGGTTGTAGATGAGCTCTGTCCCTGCAGGTCCAAATGCAGCTGATCTTTGCCACTCAGGACTTTTTGTCATCTTCTAAGCTGTTTTGAGCCGAAACTGTGCATTTGCTTGCCTGGCAGGGCTTGGGGCTGGGGGGAAGAAGAACACAAGGAAAGTTCCCTTTGCCACCTCAAAATGTAGGGCTCTCCCAGCACCCCCTGCCCACCACCGGCCTCACCGTGTCCTTCTGTGCCCCTTTTCCTCCTTTCCTATCACCCACTGAACCCGACCACACTCAGTTCAAGTTTATCCTGGGCTTATTTTGGGGCTGGATGAGCCTCCCCCGAGGGCGGGACCGCAGCCGCCTCCTGGCCAAGTGGCTCGCTCAGGGGCAGCCTTTATCTCTTTGAAGATTAGGGGGCTTTAACATGTCTTTAAAGTGAATTTCTTCCCTCCCCCCCCCCCTCCACTTTTTATTATGATAATTGATGACCAGCAAACTTTTCTTTTCCTTTATCTCTTAAATATGTTTCTTTACCCTTAAAAATGCAATATTTCTTTTAACTCAGAATATGGATGGGTCTGTGTGTAGCAGGGCTGTCTTGGAATCATCTGTCAATTTGATCGTGTAAAGCCTCTGTTTTCAGCTGGCATCCAGTGCAGATTTCAAAGCTGTGACTCACCCCCTTCTTGCAGAGTTAGAAGTGAAAGGGAAGGTAAAATTAAAGAAAAATAATAATTTAAAATAAAAGTTTTTCAAGTGGTTAATTGCTACGTTTTATTTTTGAGGTCTCTGTATTGGGGAGTTTTGTGTGTGAATGTGTGTGCACACAGGAAGGATTAAAAGCACTGCAGGATTTCAGCAGTGAGGACTACAAAATGAATGGTTGTCCTTGGTTGTCCTTGGAAGAAATAAAATTATTGTAAATGAAGCTGAAAGGCCAAAATACAGATTTTTTAAAAAAAAAGAGTAAGAAAGGAAAAGGAAATGATTTTTTATATAGTTAAAACATTGCACTGAGGTCTAACGTAGATATATTCACATAGCGAATGCTTGAAACTGAAACTGCCTTTTCCTACCACGCACTGTCAATAGAAACAGCTAAAATAGATCCACTTTTGGGCAGAAAAGATCTGCTGAACTGAAAAACAGCAGTTTCCTCTGAAAATGTCAATATGCCTTTTCTCTTTAAGCAAATTTCTGTCATTTTATAAAAAAAAAATCTTTTCATGCAAGTGCCATCTGTTTTCAGCGTGATCAGAGCCTGACGTAACACCCAACTGGGAGCCAGTCTGTGTCTTCTGGGCCTGATGACCCAGAGCAGGGTGGCCCCGGGCTCTGAAGCCCCGTGTCCCCCAGGAGGTGACAGCACTCCTGCCACCGAAGGCTCCTGTTACAGAATCCCAGGCTTTAACCAAGACAACTCTGCAAATAGTGTCAAAAGAAAGCGCGTGCAGCAGCTCAGTGTTTCCTCTGTTGTCAGATATTTTTATGACACCTTATCATGTGCACCTTAAATCCACGTGTAGAGAGAGCAGGCATTAAAAATGAACATTTGTAGCTTCCTGATGAGCACCGGTGCTGTCTCTGGGTCGGTGGCAGGTGCTACCAGTGGCCAGGATGGTTCCTCAGGGCACTCCCTTGCTTGGATGTCACCCTGTATGTGACAGTGCCAGTTTTCACCCCCACTTACTCTAAAATATCCCATTCCAAGATAGGGTGAGCCAAACTCCCTGCAGGATTTGGGACATGGGGATGCTGCTGATGAGCATGTGGTGTGGGTGCCATGGGTGTCCATGCATCCAGTGTGTTAAGATTGGGACCATCCTTCACTTGGGAGCACACAGAACCCATCAAGTGGTTAAACCATAGAATTCTAGAATGGTTTGGGTTGGAAGGGAACTTAAAATCCATCTTGTTCTAGCCCCCATCTGTGGGCAGGGGCACCTTCCACTAGACCAGGTTGCTCAGTGCCCCATCCAACTTGGCCCTGGTCACTTCCAGGGATGGGACACACCACCTATAAGACCACCAAAGACCCCAAGGAGGCTGCATGGGGCAGCTCCGTGGTGGAGCTGTGTGTCAGTGGGTGAATCACAGAACATCTTGGAGCACAGGTTAGTACTTTTGTGGCTTTACAACACTTTTGCCTGTGCTGTGGTGGAGCCTGGGAGAGGCTCATGTTACTGCCCAGTGAGCTGATCAAGTATGTTTTCTATCCTTCTACCTCCAGGCTTGGTGCTTCATAAGGTTGGAAAAGACTTCTAAGATCATCGTGTCCAACTGTGGCAACTCTTGGCACTTACCCAACAATGCCAGGCGAGCTGGGTTTGGTGTGATGCCTGTTATAAGATCATCTGGAACACACCACAATTTTAAAGCAAAATTTGCAAGCAGCTGCTGATGGAAAGCACTTCATGATGTCAAAGCCTGAAGAAGAACTGGGATTTGATGGTTGTTCGAACTTTGTAGTCAAGAGTGGGAGGGGAATGAAGTTCACCAGGAACAGAGCGCACGTGTGTCCAATCTCATCCACTGAATGTACTTTTCCTTGCAGAGTCACTGTCTGTAACTATTCCTTTCCTCAAGCTCCAATGTTTTCCCAAGCATTTTGCAAATTGGCACTTCCATTCTCTCTTTTGGATCAGTTTGGGAAGCTGCACCTGACCAGCTCTGCCACATTCATCTTCCCTTGGTCATTTCAATGCCAAAGGCTGTTTGCTCAAAACTTGTTTAACACCAAGCTCCACTTGAAAGTGGCTTCAATGTTTTCTTAGCCTCTGAAGACCAACAGCTGGCCACCAGAAACATGTCAAGGGCTCTAACACCACCTGAATGTGGCATAGAGCAGTTGAGAGCTTGAAATCAGCACTTCCAAAAACCTCATCATTCATCACGTGCTTGTGTCGGGCAACCCAAAGTAAAGGAGCAAGTGTGAGATGGGGAGTGAACTTTGGAAGGAGTGGTGGGGCAGACAGAGAAGAAGGAGGCCACTGGTGCTGGGTGGCCATTGACTACCTTCCTCTCCAGAAACATCCCAGAACACCCCAGAGTTAGGGTTGTTCTCCCAGGGTCAGACTCTGAGAATAGGAGCTTTGTGGTGACTCCACTTTCTCTGACTGCTACCAAAATGTGATAGAGAACTGTCTGTGCTGACATGGCCCTCCAGGGCTTGGTCCTCCTGCAGACACCCATCTAATCCTGAGAAAAGTGACAAAGATGGAAGAAGACAGTTTTAAAAGCAGAGCACGGGTCAGACAGAGCTGGTGAAAAGGTCTGGTGAAGTCCCCCTTGACCAGCCCGGCACCCCCTGCTATCACGGGGCTTTTGGGGGCACTTCCAGCGGTAGCAACTGGCTCAGGCTGGATCTGAGGCTGTGAAATAAGGGATAAAAAGCTGGATTGCAGGTCTGGGGAGCCCACCCAGGGCCCTCCAGCCAGCCCAGCACCAGGCATGAGGATGGATACACAGGCCACTGAAAGACCTCATCCAGCGTATATTTGGTTTGTCTTGTGTGACACAGAGAACCTGAGTTATTATTTGATCCTGCTCTGAGTAATAACCAGATAAATGGGCCTGCAGATTTCCAAATAAACATTTTAATAAATGATGGGTGAATTAAAGGAGTGCTGCTCCCCTCCCCTCCCCTGCTCCCAATATTAATGTTCAAATGAAGGCAGGCAGTGTCTAACAGAGCCTCGTGTACTGTAAATACATTTCTTGCACTGTCACATATAAACACTGGAGAGACGGAGATCAAAAGGTCTCGCTGTGCAGAGCAGAGCCGTGTGATGAAGTGAACATGTTGCTTTGTGGCTGGGGTGGGGTGATGGGACGCCTGAGAATAACAGACTGGCTGGAGACGTAGGAGCCCAGAAGGCCTGGGGGGCCTCAAAGGGGGAAAAAAAAAAAAAGAAAAAGAAAAAGAAAAAAAAAATCCCCACTAGCAGCAGGAAAAATAAATAATTCCGTTATCTCTGATGAATTTCTGCCTTTGATCTGGGTTTTTCCTCTCCCTCGCGCTGCCTTTGCGTTCCCTCTTCTCTCCCCACCCCCACCCCCACCCCCGGACAGTTTTTCCCCCCCCCCGCCCCGTTCCCCTCTCG
>JAWWEU010000037.1:4393145-4417223 GCA_035583155.1 Acropternis orthonyx | reverse complement strand
TCGCGGTTTGATTTATCCCACGGCCGGCTCGGGGAGCCTGACGGGCGCTGATGAATGGGCAGAGCCCGTCTGCCCGTAGCCCTGCCCCGGCGTCTGCCACGGCAGCCCCGGCTCCTTTTCATTCCTCGAAACCCTCCGTGTCCCGCCGGGCAATGGATTTCCTTCGCGGGGTTGCTCTTTCCCCGGCTGCCTGGGGGAAGATGCTTTCCCGCATCCCCACGCACAAAGCCCAGCGTTCCCCATGCCGGGGTTATTTAGCTTAACCTTGACAGCTGCTAAATAATTGGGTGTTTCTTCCACAGAGGGTACCTCCTTTCTGTGGGGGGAGGCCACATGGGTGCCTCTGATATTTCCCTGCAGCATTGCCAACAATAAAAGTAATGAAGATGGGTTTTTGGAAACAGGGCAGAGCGCAGTGGAAGTGGTTTGAGTGGGGACAGTGGCACGGGAGGGGGAACAGCCTGACAGGGGGCTGTGATGGGAGGTAGGGGGTCTTCCTCCTTCTCAGGGCTTGCAGAGCCACCGGGGTGACCTTGCAAGGAAAGCAGAGAAGAGGAACACCAAAAAACATTGTCTGCAGCTTGGCTCAGCTCTGAAATTTGGGTCCTAGAAACGCCCAAGTCAGTGTAAAAGTCAGCACGAAGTGAACGACTCAGGGAACTGGCAGTGCCCAGGTGAAGATGTCTTTAAAAAAACCTGCTTTTTTTTGTCTCTCCATGCTTGATGACACCCTGGAAATCCACCAAAACCACACCATGGGCCTTCTGTAAACCACCACCCTTTCTCTGCAGCTACAAAGCCTATGAAATTTTCCTTCTCAAACTGGAAGAAGATACCATGAGATGGTGTGTGACAACCCTCCTGGACCCATCCCTCCTGCTCCAGCTGCCCCCCACTGTCCCACTCCTCCGCTGTCAGTGGGACAGACCCCTGGGTTGATGCATCAACTGTTTCCCATGACTTGTAGCCAAAATACACACAGTAGCTTGACCACTGGATTGTTAAAAGGCCCATTAAAAAAAAGGCCTTGCAATCCTGCTTTGACCTCTCCTCTCTCCCAGACAGCTGGTTAAAACTTTTACTTCTAAATGACATTTAATATTTACAACTCCCATAAAAATCGCTGTGAAATGCATGATGTTTCTGCCTGATTCAAGCTCACAGATCCAGCCCAGATCCTTGAGCAGAGTTTCTATTTCTTTATACCTGCAGTGCTGTTCTGGTTGATCATTCCTGATTTTCCATCCCCTGGAGATGTTTCAGTAATGGCAATGTCTCCCTCTGGGCTCCTTGGCCCTGAGTGAACTCATCCTTCTCCTTAACTTCAAAATTGATGCTTGACCTTCGGTGATTCATATTTGAAGCTGTTTACATTGACACAGAGTTCTCGTTTCTTCTGTAAACTGTTCACTGACCCACTTCCTTCTCCAAAATCCTCTGTCCTCTAATCTTTATGTAATTTCCTACTTTTGTTCCAAATGAAAATAAGATTTGGAATGTAAGAATTTTAAGAGTTTTTGTACAGTCAATATGCTCATGGAACCTGCTGGTAAGGAAATACCTCCAGAATTCTTTTCCTCACCAAAAGGTACATAACCCTTGAAAATTTCTATATAAACAGTGTCTTAAATCTCTAAAATCAGACCCGCCCATCAAACTGAGCAAGGTACAACCCACCATGCAGGGCATTCCTGCCCTCAACACTCACAGCAAGGTCGAAGAACTGACAGCAAAAAGCACAGAGAGATGAAATAGTCTCAGATAAACTCTCAGATCAGATCAGAGGCAGAGCTGGGAGTGGAAATTGGGTCTCTCCAAGTCTGGGTTTCCTCTCCTAACCCATTTCGATGCCCACCCAGCCTTGTGTCACTAATGGCTCAGTGAGAAACCTGCTTCTGTGTATCGAATAATCAGGAGCTCACACACATCCCAGAAGTGGTTTTGGGGGGCTGTAAAGGTGAACAGTAGCAAACTCAGCTCCAGGGGAGGTCACATCCAGCCCCTGCACTGGATTTCAGGACAGGGAGCTCCCAGGGACCGTCCAGATGTGGTTTGAAGACATCCAGAGATGGCAAATCCATCACTTCCCATGGTGAGCTGTGCCAGCGTTAATCTCCCTCACTTAAATATGCGTGCCTTGGTTTTGGTTGGAATTTGCAGGGCTTCAGCTTTTGATTTGTCTTTCAGTTTTGTTTGCAGAACCACAGACCCCTCCCCAGGCGCTGCATGGTGAGTTTGAGCCCTGAGCTGGCTATCTGAGGTGTTTATTAATTCAATTTTTTCTATAACTCAATATCAAACTCTGTCCTCCCATAGTGATCTCCTTTTATTAATAAGGAATAAACAATTGTGTTCTACTATAAATAAGCAAATATATTTCCTTATGTATGGATAGGAATTTTTACATAAAAAAAAAAAGTTCTGATTTAAATGGATTTTTTTGCCCTCTAGATTTCCCTAAAATGATCATTTGCAAAAAACCAACCAACAATCAGCGATTGTAAGGGGCCCTCTGTGTTTCTCTAGCATTAGTTTGGTTCTTTGGGTTTCATTTGTCCATGCTATTTCCATGTAATATGCTGTAGTACAGATGATAAATGCTGCATCATTTAAGGAAAATACTATTTAAATATGATTTTATTTCCAGCCCTGCATCACAGACCAACTGTGGGGCTTCACACAGCTGAGCAAGATGACCTCCACTCTGATTTTAACAAAGAATGGGATACCCTGATCAGCACAGCTGGTAAACACCCGGGAGGGAAGGAGAGAAGGTTAATTAGCTGGACAACCTGCCAGTAATTAGCAAAAGGGCAGGACTTTCCCTCCCTGGGGTGGTAAATCCTATATAAGCCCTGGCACAGGAGGAGCTGCTGTGAGGCTGGTGGTGTTTGAGTGATGGAAAGGTGTGAATTCCATGGGGTAAGCGGAATTTTTTAAACTAGGAAAAAGGGTCCATAGGGTGGGAGGGTGTTGTTTGCCTGTTTGTGTTCTTTTGGGAGTGGAAGTGTTCTGATCTGGGTGCTGCTGGTGTTTGGGGGGCGGTGTTTGGAAGGGTGTCCTGCTGTGCAGATGTGGCTGCAGGCAAATATCCTAGTGTGGACTAAGGGACACAGTTAAGTCATTCCTTGTCCTCTAAAGATGATTCCACTGAGTCCCTTCATCAGAAAGAGGTTGTTTTGTGCTTTTTAAAGGCTCCTGTTCCAGCTGGGGCAGTTTTGGAGCTAACACAGGTGGAAAAATCTTTAAAACCCTAATAGCTTCTAGCTTGGAGCTTGGCTGTTTCCACAGGTGAAAGCAGGAAGGAGTTGAGTTCTTGGTTTGGGGAATTTATTCTCTCTTTCTCCTAAAATGAGGTGTCTAGACAGCTTCTAGATAGTCCTACTGTAGAACTGAGGCCACCTCTTTGATAGACAGGTGTTAGCTAAGGAAAGGTAAGGGCTCAGGTGAGCCTGGTGTGTGTCATGCTCTGATTGTGGGGTCCCTGAGCCTTGCCGGGGGCAGAGGGGGATGAACACTGGGGTGAAGGCTTGTACCTTCCCTCCCAACCTTCAGAGGCCTATTGCTTTTGGGGAAAGCCCTCAAAAGCTTTGGATGAAGCAGCAGGAGGGAAAGCTACTGCTTGCTTTGTGAAAACAAGTCCTCTAGCATAGATTTCTTGAGAACTTACTTGAAATCTGTTAAAAAGTCCATTAGAAAAAACCTTTGCTATTCTGGTTTGGTGTCTTTTTTTCTCCCAGCCCATCTGGCTGAAACTTTTGCTTCTACATCACATTCAGTATTAATTTCCATAAAAATCCCTGTGAAATGAAGACACTTTTGTCTGATTCAAGCCCACAGATCCAGCCCAGCTCCTTGATCGTATTATTCCCAAAAGATTTTGCTCTGTGCTCTCTCTGCATTTAACTGAGGGTTTGCTGCCTCTGGTATCCTCAGGCTCCCCCACATGCTGCCCACCCTGCCCATGAAGATGAAACCTCTGGGAGATGCTGGGGACCAACTGAGGAGACTGGAGTTCACCTCCCAGCACAGGGGGACTTGCTTGTAGCAGCAACCTGAGGAGGAGGCTGTTGATCAAAAGCTTCTGGAGGACCAGGACTGTGTTCACTTTGCTGAGTGACTCCCAAAAACAGCCCAGGCTGCAGCCGCTTGGCCATCGCCTTATCTCAACCCCAAACATCAGAGAGCTGATCTTGCTCCTGAGGCCAGGACCTGACAGCCTCGTACATTAGCACTTTTTTAAAGTGATGTCCACTTTTGAAATAGTACCTGTCCTGAGAGTGGTCACTTCATTTGACAAATGCCAGTGATGACAGCTTGGACGCCACTTTACAAACTCCAGCCTTCTGCCTGCCCTGCTCGCACAGATCGCCTGCCCGGGGAGAGGTGAGGGAGGAGAGCTTTGTTCCCCTTTGCTGTGTTGGGATTTGTGTGTAGTGCCCTCTCTGAGCCTACAGCCATGGTCCAAGATCTATCTGGAGCTTGGAAATGGGCTGTTCCTCCTGGGATGTGTGCCTGGAACCCACCAGCATGGAGCATCACCAAACTGGACAGCTGAAGGCAGCAAGCAGGTAGATGGGGATTTCCCAAAAGGACCAGCAGGGTTTTGTCACCCTCTAATGTCTGCCCAGAGCAAGGAGTGAAGCCAGGAAGAAAAAAACCACTCCTTTCCTCACTATAAGGCTTGAGGTGAAAACTTCTAGATGAGGCTCCTGAATTCTTTGGCTGCACCAGTGCTTGACTCAAAAGCTGTTTCACCCTGGAGAGCCCTTGCTCTGGTGGCCAAAGGGAATTGCCTGATTTGTTGAAGTTGCAGGAGGTGCTGTGCGGAGGAGCTGAGGCAGACTGAGCAAGAGCAGACAGGGCTGAGGCTTCTGGTGACCACACAGCTGAGCAGGAGAGGCAGAGGAGAATTCCCTCCCTGCTCTGCTAAACGTGGCAAGAGCCCTTGTGCTGTTGCTGGAGCTGTACATGTCACCCCTGAAACCTGCACTGAAATAACATGACTGAAGTGACAAATGAAGAAAGCTGGGAAACACCAGAAATTGAGTTACTTGATTAATTTTCTGCCTTTTATTTAAATAGGAGGTTAAATACATCATTTCCTTGGACTGTGGTGCCCTGCTGAGGATTTCTGGCAGAGGCCTGAGACTTGTGTTGTTGTGGTTCTTGAGTGATGTTTGTGTTGTGCTTGGTGTGAAAGGGTGACTTGCAGCCCTTATGTGAAGGGTGGGGGGAGCAGTTGGGATGTTTTGGCCACTTGCCTGTGCTGTTGGATGCCCACCTACTGCTGGGAAAACTGGATTCTCAGCCCTGTAATTCAATAGGAATTATATGTGGATAGGAACAGAGAAGAGCACGTGGGAGGGCAGGACACAGGCAGAGTCCATTGAGGTCTTACCCATCTACTGTGGCTCAGTTAAGCATCCCAAAGTTTCCCATATTATTCCCATATTCCCAGTAGGGTTTCCTAGAGAGCAAAGTGTGCATGTGGGCAGTACAGGGAGTAAGTTCTCTGGGAAACACCAGCTTTCCTGCTTCTGCCCGAAGTTCTTCAGTCCGATGTGCTATGCACACACTGGTGTGTTTGGGTCACTTTGGCTCCCTGGCAGTGCCCAGGTGGGCATTGGAGACCTCAGGGCAGCCAGTGAGTCATCCAGGAAGCCCTGATCCTGCTACAACTTTCAGACTGTATTTTGGGAAACTCTGGAATAGCTGAACGTTTTCCCTGTGATGCATAGAAGGATATGCTTTAAGTGCTCTTCAGGCATCTCTCTGGCTGCTGTCTCTGCTCTCTTGTTAGTGTGTGTTGGTTTTCTCCTCTTCCTTAACTCTGTGGCTCTCCTTGTTTGTGCCACCTCCCTGTGTTGTTCTACACTGTTTCCCCTGCACACCATCACCTCTGCCAGCCCTCCCTCTCTCCCCTTAACATAAATGATAATAATAGACTATCCTGAGTTGGAAGGGACGCACAATGATCATCAAGTCAAACTCCTGGCCCAGCACTGGACAACCCCAAGAATCCCACCATGTGCCTGGGTAGACCAGTTTCATGGAGAGCTGGGACCTTGCAGAAGGATGGTTGTCTCTGCTCCTAATTGGCATGGGGAGGTGCTCCAGGTTCATCTGTGCTCCTAGTCAAGGGGATCCTCAGCAACTTGTTCCCAGCTCATCAGTTTTCTGACATTTGTGGGATGGGGATGGAAAACATGAATTTTTTTCTCCTTTGGCTGATTCTTAGATGTTTTCCCTGACCACCAACTCAAGACCTCCTGGCCATCCCTCCACTTCTTGATGGAGGTGACCTTCCTCATGCAGCTGCCATCTGTCCTCATGTGCCTCCCTCCACTGAGACCCAAGTTATGATGTGGAACTCAAACACTTATGGACAACTGGCACGGCCCAAGCTGAGCCTGCAATTTCCTGGCTCATAAAAACATGAGCTTCCTTCAGGCCCAGGTCTCTGCCAGGTCATACTGATCTGACTCCCACACCACCTCCCCAAGGCCCCCCTCCCCCAAAACATTTTGTGACACCAGCTATGAGCTGATTTTTTTTATTATTATTTTTATTTTTTATTGCTCCATATGTTGGAGACACACGGAAAAATGCATTGGAGAAATCCCCTTAGCAAGGGAGTGAAAAGCCACCGAGTTTACAGGGTGTTGCAAATAATCTGAGGCAAAACAAATGTTTAAGGCTGCCTCGACTGCCAATTTGGAGTACATTGTTCTAAATGCTGAAAAACAGGCCAAGGGGCAGTGTTTAATGGGCCAGTAATTTTCTTCCTTTCTAGACACCCCAGAGCAACAAATATCAACTATTCCTTGGGAAAGGAATCAAGTGTGGGAGCCTTCTTATTTAACATATCAAAAGCCATCTCTGACTCGCCCTGGGAGCACTGCTCCTTCCAGCGAGGGGGTTTTACAAGCAATAACCTGTTTGGGAAGCAGAGCAGCGAAGCCACAAAGCCGAGTTTGCAGCTTATTGTTGGTGCTGACTTTTATAAGACACTGTGGGGGCTTAAAACAGATGTGCTTTTTGTAACCCAGTCCATTAAACAGCACAACTGGAGCTAAACAGCAGCAGGGGATGGAGCCCTCGGGGACCCTGCGGTGCCGACCCCTCTGCTTCTGTAATAAACTCAGCAGCATCCCACTTAGGGCTGGAGCAGCAAAGAGCCTGTAGAGAGAGGCTAATGTGTTGCTGCAGGGAAGGTCAAGTGTGAAAAGACCCAGGATTGGGGTTTTTTTCAAGAGGTTTTGGTTGTTTGTGCAAGATTAGTTGGCCAAAACGCTGCTGCTCCTTGTGGGTTTGTTGCTGCTGGTGCGTCAAACCTTTTGGATTGTTGTTGAGAAGGTTTCTCTCACTAAGACCTTACACTGGTCTGCAGCACGGGAGATGGGACAGTGATAGGATCTGAGGGAATTGCACAGGGCTGAGTTGGGAAGGTTTAAGTTGAGTATTAGGAAAAGGTTCTTTCCCCCTCCCCACACCCCAGATGGTGGTTGGGCACTGGAATAGGCTCCCCAGGGAAGTGGTCACAGCCTCAAGCCTGCCAGAGTCCAGGAAGGTTTTGGAAAATGCTCTCAGGTACATGGTAGGATTTTGGGGGCTTTGGGGATCACCTGTTGGTCCTGGTTCAGTCTTCACCTGGGCTCCTGCTTCTGCCTGGATGGGCTTTGGTGCCAAGGCAAAGGCCAGTGACTGTTTGGGAAAGCTGCAGCTCTCTGGGGTACTGGAGAAAAGGGTGTTTTGGAGGGGTTCAGGGAGGAGAAGGAGAAACCACCTTCCAGGGGGTGTCAGAGAAAAGGGATGTGCTTACTGTCTGGGCAGGGACCACAGGTGGAAACATGGGACACCTCTGAGGCCACTCTCTGGAAGCCCTGGTGGTCAGTGCTTGGGGACATCAGCTGAGGGATGTCCCAAGCTGGAGAGGGCAACCTGCCCTAATTTGAACTTCTCAAACCTTTCTGAGCATTCAGTTGGCTTTGTTGTCTTATGTGTCAGGGTGTTCTCCAACTGGATTACAGGGGGAAAAAAAATCTTTCCTGTATAAAATCTGCCACCTGACCAGCACCTCAAGGTCCTTCCCTTGCGTTGTCAGAAGGAAAAAAAAAGAGGGTGTCCCATCTGCTTTCTCTGCCCAGAACTTGGCTGCTCACCCCATCATGACATGGGGCTGCTGGGAGTGGATGAAGAGCAGGAGCAGCTTTGGGCGAAAATGTGTCACCCTGAAACCTGGACACCCAAGGAGGGTTTGAGTTCTCTGTCTGAATGCTGAGCTGCAAAACTGGGTTCAGTGGTCTGTGAGGTAGGAAATAACCCCCAGCATCCCAGCCCTATCTGCCCTTTCCTGTCCATCTGTCTTTGCCATGGAAAAAGGGGAGAAGAAGGGATTAAACATTTGCTTTTCACAGCCCTCCACTGCTCTGCCTGTGTGCAAAGGGCACAGGCACTCACTGCTTTATTCCCTTTCTGGATCTGCTGGTGTTTTCTCAAGAAACAGAGATTTGGAGCACTTAAATTCTTCCCTCACCTGCAGCTCTTCCCCTCTCAGGCAGCAGGATGGAAACGCTGCATTGCCCAGCCTGCTGCATGCAGGGCTCAGGTCATTTGGCTGCAGCAAAACTCAGACTGGGCTTCAAGTGTGGGGTGGAAAAAATAAACAAACCGATAATTTTCACATTCAATTTGACCTGACTGACCCCCCCTGATGTCCTTTCTCTGCAGGAGCTGCCCTTGGTTCTTCAGATGCTGTCACTTGCTGTCACTTGAGCAGAGCATCTTCATGTCATCCCAGGAGGCTGTAGGCACCAAGGGAAGACCTTTGTCTGTTTGTCCTTCCCCGAGTGCTTTTAGTGTTCCACTTTGAGGCTTTTACCTGTTGGCAGGTCACTTTCTTTATGCCAGGGTTGGGGGAGGAATAGGAGTCACTAGAAAATGCTCAGGGTCTGTGAGAAATCACCAAGGCTGGCACGGGTCGCAGTTTTCATCAGTATTTGTAGCTGGGAAATAATAGATCTGACAATCTGGGAATGCTGTGGGAGCATATTCTGACATTTTACTTTAGAAAATGGAATTTCCCCTTGAATCCAAACTGTTTACCTCTGTATTTACAGAATAGCCCTGTTATTTGGTTTGGAACAATTCCTCCTTTAAATTTTGTTTAATCTTTGATTTTGAGGTTCTTACTCAAATAGATTGGATTACTTTGGAGCAAAATATCTTGATGAGTCAGTGCTTAAATAAATTTCCAATTTATTAACTTGCAGACCCAGGGGCTTCTGTTGTGAATCAGGATAATTCAGCTACATGTTTTTGTGCACAGATATCTGCTATTGCCCCAACCTTGGAAGTGTTCAAGGCCGGGCTGGGTGGGACTTGGAGAAACCTGATCTGGTGGAAGGTGTCCCTGTCCATGGCAGGGAGGTTGGAATAAGAAAATCTTTAGGGTTCCTTCGAACTCAAATAATTTTGGGATTCTATTGCACTCCTGAGCCAGAAAAAGTTTCTTATGAGTTTGAAAGCAATTTATTCTACTTATTTGTGATCTAAAAAATCTGGGTCGTGGGTCTCTGAAAATTTAAGGAGGAATAATTCCAGTTCATTAAGGGCTTCAGGACTAGGACAGGGACTTTGAGGGCTGGACTGTGCTGAGCATCCCGTGGTCCAGCACTGTCACTGGGGGATGCTGCAGTCAGGGGGGTTTCCATGGAGACGGGAGGATACGGAGCTTGAGATGCGGTTTGGATGATGTTGCCGGGGAGGAGGCGGCGTGGCCGGATCCCCCCAGAGGGGCCGTGGGACCCCTCGGGGCGCTGCCCCAGCCCCTCTCGGGGCGAAGGGGGCGGGTGACACCTTGTGGCGGCGGCTCCTCTCCGGGGCTGTGTCCCGATAGCAAAGGCTGCTCGCAGACCATTCCGGCTCAAATCCCGGAGTCTGGAATGGGGAGAGCTCCTCCGGGCGCCCAAACATTCCCTGGCAGCTTGGCTGCTGGCTCCTGCCCGAAGCGCCCGCACAGCTCGGGCTCTGCCAGGGTGTGAGGACGGAGCTGAGGGCCAGAAAGCCCCGGTGCACTGCAGGAACCTAAAATCCATGTTTTTCCCTTAGTGCCAATCACTTATCTGTGTCAGGGAGTGAAAACTTGAGCCATCCTAATAAGCAAGGCTGTGGATGGGTTTTTCTGGGTTCATGCCTTGATGGAGACACGGGTTGCTCAGTGCAGTCTATCCTGATCCTGCCCAGTGGACTAAAACCTCATGGAGGGTCTGTAATGAAATGTAAACTCACTGCTGAAAGACGCCAGGGAAGCCAGAAATACCAGGGGCTGGAAAACTTCAGAAAGCAGAGGGTTGTCTGTCTGTCTGGGATGTTAAACACCAGGGCTTGGAGAAAACTTGGGATGTCTCTGGCCCATCAGCAGCTGAGGTTAGAGTAAATCCATGCATATGTTGCTTCCTTGGCTGAGTACCTGATGCTGGCTGGTGTGAGGAGGATGCTGAGCCAGCTGGGTGTCCAGACTGTCCCCTTGCTGCTGGTTTTTATGGGACTTTGTGTCTTTTGGGAATCACACCCAGATGTTGAGATACATCAGGGCAGAGCTCTGAAAATTTATCACAGCCTGAACTGCAGCAGTGCCTGTCCCTGTGCTCCAGTGTGGGGAGGAGGGACAAGCACCCTGATTTCTTGGGAGATGGGGAGGGTTTACAGTGTCTGGCTCCTTAGGCTGCTTATTCTGTGCTGGAGAAGGTTAATCCCTGGACAGGGATGATGGCTGGGACTGTGATACTGCTGAGAAGCTTGGCGATTTTCTTATTCCCCTGGATCTCAGCACCCTCTTGCCACTGTCCTGGTCCCCATGAGTGACAGGGACCTGCCTCCTCTGAGCTGCTGTAGGAGCAGCCTTGATCTTTGCAGTCAGCAATGCCTGGTGTATCCCCCCCCTCCAGCAACTCCAGCAGCAATCAAGGAATAAAGTGGTCCTGCGGGGTTTTGGTACCTGTAGGTCACTGGGCCCCTGCTCTTTGGCTCAGACATCCCTTCCCCAAATACCAGCAGCACAAAGCAGCGTCCATCTCCTGCTCTGTGTGTGGTTTTGGTGGCACAAAGTCCCTGGTGTGAGTCCTGTGGCTTTGTAGGGTAGGACTTTCTTGGTTCATACAGATCCTTGTGGAAGCAGAACTCGAGTGCAACAGGGATTTTGTATATGATGGGGACCTGTAGCTGTAGATACTTCAATGCTGTAAATAATCAAGTGGGTTTTGTAGTGCTGTGGGGAAGGAGATGTGCAGTGAGACCCTATTTTGGAGGTTATGGTTCTTCCCCCTCATGAACCTATATGGGGGAGGCAGGTACTCCCCACAGAGGCTTTTGAGAGCTCCTCTTTAGGCAGCTGAGTTGATGGAGGGTTAATGATTTGAGAAGGATGGAAAGGTTTAACTCTACCCTGCCTCAGCCACCATTTTTCTGGTTGGGTGGGCAGGAGTCTTAAAATGCCACTTTGGCTGGCAGAAAGATGGGGGCCAGGGGAAGGGTGAAGAAAAAAAGCTTTTACTTCCAAAAATAACTCTGGAACAAAATGAAGAGGTCAGAGGGTGAGCAGGGAAACAGAGAAGTGTCTTCCCCGGGGGCCAGCACTGAAGTTCTCATCCTCTGAGTACCTGAGGAAGGAAAGCTTGGCTATATTAAAGACTGTCCCCTGCTGCAGAGCTAAAACAAGCTGTGGCATGGTGAGCACAGGCACGTGAGAGAGCAGATAGGTGATGATGGCACAGGGCATCTCACTGCCTGTTTGGAGTTCAGCCTCCTCCAGACCATCCTCTCAATAAATTCTTCTCTCCTGTGCAGTCAAAGCTGGGACACAGTGGGACATGGCAGTGGTGGCATCACTGTGATGGCCGTGGCATTTCTCATTGCCTGGGTATCTGTCTCTTGCTAGGTGATGCTGCAACGGCTTCCCATGACTGGCACAGGACAGGAGGGGACACTGAGGGGCTCCTCTGGTCCCTTACCCATGTGTGTGCTGGTCCATGCCCATAGATGTCTGTCGGGGACAGGATGGGGTTGCCCAGAGGGTGGAAATGTTTGTGGGGTTTCTCCAGGCTCTGCCTGCAGTGGAGGGAGAAAGGACCGGGGTCTGCTGTGCGGGAACCTAAGCAGAGCCACAAAGACATGTGACAGCTGGGGACCCATGTCCAGCTACTCTTTGCAGGGCAGGATTTGATTTGGACAGGGCAAGGTACTGGGACCCTGTTCGTGGTGGGCATGAGGAAGCTCTGACTGGAAATATTCCAGGTGGGAAAGGAGGAACCTGCTGCTCTAGTGGGTTTTATTCCCCACTCCGCTTGATCTAAACACCCATTTTTTTACCCTTACACTGAGCTCAGGGCTCCTTGAAGGTGTTCCTACCAGCTTGGCACTGAGTTGGTCAGAGGAAGCAATCCCTCAACTGGCAGCTTTTGAGCACCAGGACATAGGGAAATCCTGTAGCCCAGCGGAAAATATCAGAATAACACCCCAAATAGTGTCTCCCGCCAAAAAGAGACCATCCTGCAGCATCCCTGCAGGGTACTGTGGCCGCATTACCCAGGGCACGGTGAGCAGGGGATCTGTCTTTGCTCCCTGGACCCACCACTATCCCTGCTCCATGTGAGGGGCTTCCCTGTGAGTCCCAGTGCCTGATGTTGCAAAAACCTCCTCCTGAAATAGGAATTTACAACAGAAAATGATGCAGGCAGCATTTTTTTAGAGCAAGTGTTGCTTGTGCATTTAATCACCAGTGGTGTGCCAGGAAATACTGTTATTCCTTCCCTTCCCAGAGCTGGGAGATGATAAACACTGGGGTCTACCTCCATTCAGCTGTGATCCATCAAGGCAGGGGGGGGGGACTGGCCCCAGAGAGTGGGTGAGGGGAGGTCAGTCATTGTGTAAACAGGCACTTCAGAGTTCACCCCGAGCTGGTATTACTGTAATTCATTAGAGGTGTCAGCCTGCTTTGTAGTTCCTCGCTTGTAGAGCCCTTTGCTTGGCAGCTTCCAACATCCAGCCTTGCCAGCAGGAAAATAAACCTCCTGAGATGTCTTTGCAGGAGGCAAAGTTGCAGTTGCAGCCCCACCCTTTGAAAACAAAAGTGAGATCTGGCATCTCTGTGTTTCCAGGCCAGGCTCTGTTGCAGTAACAGAGGCTGCTCCTCCACTGGGGGACCTGTGGCTGAAGAGCTCTTTGCTCCTGCCAAGGTGAGGTGCAATGTGGTGCCTCTCTGTCCAGGCAGAGCACACTCACTGCTGCAATGATGGAATTTGGTTAGGAGAACAGCGTGAGGGCACAGAATTCACCGTGCTTTCCCACAGCCACGATGGAGATAAGATTTGGGGGAGCCCAATCCCTTCTAGGCAGGACTTCTCCCTGCATGCTGGGACCCGTGTGGGGCATCCCTTCCACTTCAGATCAAACCACCTGCACCAAGCCCCACTGAACAGACATCTCTGTTCTGCTCAGGGTGGTGTGAGGGTTGTGGAGTCTCTGCAACCCACCTGGATTCTGTGCTTGGCAGGAAGCCTCGAGTCAGCATCTGGGGGTGGAGCAGGGCTTTGCAGGGAGCCTGCTGAGCCCCTGAGGATGAGGAGGGCTGCAGTGCTCTCCCTCTTGGAGCAGCTTGCTCTGCTGCAACACTTCACCCAACAAAACATTTCTCCCAGCAGTGGGGAAGCCCCACATGGGACACAAACTGCCAGAGGTATCCAGAGAAAGGCTCATGTGGAGGCTTATTGGGCTACAAGCACTGGGGGGAGGATGGAATGCTGTGGAGGGCAGCTCTGCCAGCTCAGGTGGGCAAGCTGGCACGGTGGTGGTGATACTGAAGGTCAAGCTATAGGGAAAGGAGAGAGAAAAGTGGTGGTCAGCTCTGCCCAGAAGGTAGTAACACCTCCCAGGTGGGATGAAGCCTCTCTTTCCAACCAAAACATCCCTGCAAGCATGCTGGATACAGCAGAGGAAGGGATTCTGCAGATGGATGGTCTCTCCTTGCTGGCTCCTGCACATTTCCATACCCTGAGGATGCAGCACACCCTCCAAAGAAGAGTTATGGCCTCAGCTGAGTGTTCACAGGAGAGGAGCTGAAGATTGTGAGTTCTCAGTGAGCAGATCTGTGTCTGGCTCTTCTCTCCAGCTTGGGGGACCACATATGGGACCACAGCATTTTGGCCAAATCCAGTGCTGGGGGCACCGTCCCCATGTGATAATAACAGGCAGATAAATACAGAGATCTGGAGGCTTGGTGAAATCCCTCAAAGGAACTGAGTTAGTTCATCAGCCTTTAGATGGCACAAAAGTAAAGTTTTCTGGTATTGTTGGTATCAAAGGCTTAGGACAAACTTCCCTGTGTGTAAGGAACAGTTGAGATGTAAATGAGATGAGCAGTTGGGACTGAATTTTTATATTTGATGTGAAAGTCTTCTGATAGGATTCCCATGTTTCTCTGTTATTTAATGCTTCAGATTTGCATGTTTTCCGACACTAATGTGTCCTGTTTGCTCTCACCAAACCTGTGCTAAGGGAGATGCCCAACCACGGTGGTCTGGCCAGGGGACAGAGCCCACCCCCTGCTGCAATTAAAGAATTGGCTTAGAAAAAGCTGTAAGGGCACTAAATGCAATTTGGGTTGTATCTCTAGAGAAGGGATGGACACTTTGGTTGGAGTGGGAGGAAGGAATAACTCTGGGATGCAGTGGGACTGTCATCACTTGTGGTCTTTACACCAAACTCTGTTCCAGTGAGGAGGGTGAGCAGCAGGGCACAGCACCTGGTTTGGCCTTCTGTGTTGCAATAGGATGAGGGGAAAGGGCCTCAAGTTGTGCCAGGGGAGGTTCAGGTTGGATACTAGGAAAAAATTCTTCACTGAAAGGGGGGCTAAGCATTTGAACAGGCTGTCCAGGGAAGTGGTGGGGTCACCATCCCTGTAAGTGTTCAAAAAACAGATGTAGCACTTTGCTGTGTGGTGAGTGGGCACAGTGGCACTCAGTCAGAGGCTGGACTTGATCTTGGAGGCCTTTTCCCACCTTAATGATTCCATTATTCTAAACAAATGGCTATTAACTCAGGTGACAACTTCCATTTCTCTCTTATCTGCCTCCTCAATGCCACAGCCTAAGCCAATCCCATCTCTCCGCTCTCCAAACCCTATTACTTGGTATCAGAGTGCTGCATTCCCAAATAAATCCAACCTCTCCTGCCCTGTTGCCAAGGGAGCGTGTGTGTGTGCTGGCAGGGGAAACATGCCTGTCATGGACCCACTTCTGATGCCTTAGTGCTGGAATGAGGAAACAAGTGTGGGCTCCCAGCTCTGTAGTCGCTAATAAACCATCTGGCTTTGCTTGTTTTAATTGTGTGGTGCTCTGATGAGGGTCAGGGAGGGAGAGAGGGTGCCCTACATTCTCACCCGTGGCATTTGGTCAGGAATAATTGTGCTGATCCCAGCACTGGGGCCTTTGATTCCCAGCCAAGGGAGGCAGGTGCTTTCAATATTCCCCCTGCTAAGCCTCTCAGATAGGGAAAAGTGTTTGCACGATGCATGTGGTGGATGAGGGAGCTCAGCCTGGGTAGGTGGCAAGTCCTTGGTCTGGGCTGCCCCTTGGCCTCATGTCACAGCCGTCCATCATCGTGTCGTGCCCTCCCCGTGCTGCCTGTCCCTGTGTGCGGCTCTCCTGAGGTGTCAGAGGTGGCCTGTCACCCCGTGCTGCCTCGGAGCAGTGCCCAGTGCCCTCCCCTCCCTTCCCACAGCTGTCTGTCCCTCACTGCTCTCCTAAATCCTCCCTCCATCCGTGCCCAGGTGTCAGCTCTAGTTTGTCTGTTTGGGGTGGGATGAAGCAGCTGCATCCTCGTGCGGGGGGTTGTTTCTGCAGCTCGAGAAGCTTCTGACCACTTCCATAACCCTCCCAAAAGCGAAGGGTCCTTGGGTTGCCCCTCGTGCAGGAGGACAAATACCCCAGGAATGGCAAAGGGAGGCTGTGGTTGCACCCCTGGCTGTGTCACCAGGCTTTGCCCCGTGCCTCAGTTTCCCTCTCTGCTCTTTGAGTTTCACTTTCCAAGTGCTGGGGTGCAGGACTCTGTGCAGACACGGCTGGAGGTGGGGGCTGTGGATCTTGGCTTGTCATCAGCTTTTTGTGGTCTGTGGGATATTTTGGCAGGTGAATCCTTTGGGCTGGGACTTGTGTGACATGACTATGTCTGTGGGGATGTGGCGGTGCTGATTGGGCCATCCCTCCTGCCTTACTTCCACTTACTGGGATCTCATTTTTCTGGCAAATCTTTCCAAGGTGTCTTCCAAGTGAGCTTCACTCACTTCATGGGGAGACCCAGCATGTTCTGGCCTCACACTGTGTGGGTCTGGCATAGGGTATTGCCTGGGGTTGTGGCATTGCCCTGTCCCATTACAGACCTGAGGTTGGGTTCTTCATTCCCTGACTGCCACCCATCCTGATCTGAGTGGAACATCTACAGCTGAGGGACCTGGAGCGGCTCAGAGGGGACCTTCTTGCTCTCTACAGCTCCCTGAAAGGAAATTGGAGCCAGGTCGGAATCGGGCTCTGCTCCCAGGTAACAAATGACAGGATGAGAAGAAACATGCTCAAGTTACACCAGGGGAGATTTAGATTGAATATTAGGGAAACTTCTTCATGGAAAGGGTTAGCCAACCCTGGAACAAACTCCCTGGGGCAGTGGTGGAGTCCCCATCCCTGAAGGGATTCAAAAGACATGTAGATGTGGCACTTTAGGACATAGTTTAGTGGTGGGCTTGGCAGTGCTTGCTTAATGGTTGCACCTGATGGTCTTGGAGGTCTTTTCCAACCTAAATGATCCTACAGTCCCAGCCATTCCCATGTGCTGTGGCAGCCCCTCCACATGCCCTCTGCTCACTGTGGAGACAGCACAGAATATCACCACTCTGGAGCAACCTGGCAGCCCAACCCTTGCCAGTCTGTTCCCACTGCCTCCCAAATTCCCCCGCCCCTTTCCTGTGTGCCAGCCCCATCAGCTCTTCAATCCAAAACTCTCCATTCACACACAAAAAAGGCTCATCCCTGCTGGATTCCCAGCCTGGTGCAGGAGCAGACATCTTCGTTTCTTTATTTTCCCAGGGTTTGCTGATAAATCCTGTCTCCATAGCCCCGGCCTTGATTGACTCATTATCAGGCAATGCAGGGCGAGGAAGCGACCTGTGACCCTGCCTGGGGAGATGGGGTGACCCCGAGGGAGTCACCCTTATCGGCCCTGTTTAAAAGCTTCCCTTTTTAACATGACAGAGGAGCCTCAGCCAAGCCAAGCAATGCCTAAATAGCCATGGAGAGGAGGAAGGTGCAGGGGGTGCAGGAAGCATCAGGCACATGGGGTGGGATTATTCCTGCTGGCAAAATGTGAGGGTGTTCTCTGAGGTTGGAAAGAGACTCTCCTGGGGGGAAAACCATGTCCTGGTTCCCACTGGAAGAGCCAAGTATCGTGGTGGAGCTGGCTGTAGCTTGCCTGAGTCCACCTGCTCCTCCAGACAGGCTTCCTGCTGGGATTATCAGGAGAAAGCCTGCCAGGAGATAAGAGCATGTGTGGGGGAAGGTGACATGGGACAGGCTTGGCATCGGGGCCCAGCCCACACATCAGGCTGTCCTGCATGCTGCCCCCCGCACTCCTGGGACAGAGGGGGTCTGGCAGCTGTGTCACCACTGTCCCCAAACCCCGAGTGTCTGTCAGGAGGGGCTAATTTGTCTTTCCTTTTCCTCCCAGCTGTTTTTATAGCAAGTGACCTTTCAACCCTTGGCTCATCTTTTTGGAGCCAATAAAAGTCTTAGGGCATCACTGACCCACTTTAGCTTCAGCGTCCTCTCCAAGGGGAAGGTGCAGGAGCTGCAGGATTGGGCTGATGGAGCTACTGGCAGGGGCAGGCAGAGTTGTTCAGCCATGTGGGAGCAGGGCTGAGGTCATGGAGGGCTAAAGAAGAGATGGAAATCCCATTGCTTGCCTTGTTACGGGGAGAATAGTGCCCTGCTCCGGGCAGGCAGGAGCAGCCCTGCTGCCCCTCACCCTGTGCCAGGGCAGGGATCGTTCCTTTCCACAGGCTCAGGGCTGCCCTGCCTGTGTGGGTTGCTGATCCGATCCCTCAGCTCCCCAGCAGGGATTAGCTGGGATGGGTTTTCGCCAAGTCCTGGCTGTCACTGCGTTCCCACCTTTGATCAGGAGTCGGCATTCCTGAAGTGCTCCATCTCCCACATGTTGTGCTGATCAAAGGCAGCTGTTGCCTGGACCCTCCCCTGAGTCCATTTACACACACACACACACACCCCAAAAATACAGAAATAAAGGAAACTGAAGGGATTGGGAGGGGTAATGGATGGAGAAGAGACCAGGCAGAAGCAGGAAAATCCCTCTCCCTGGTGTCCTCATGGAGGGTCCCATCCACACCCATCAGAAGGGCTGGTGGGGAGTCATAGGTCTAAAGAGAGATGCTGAAGGGTGGCTTGTGGCAGCTTGGGAAGAAGCTGGACCTTACCTGTCAGCTGGAGGAAACAGTGTCATTGGTGGGTGACAGCAGTAGCCTGGGCCAGATGCAGCTGTGGCAGAGCACAGCCAACATCTCACATGGCTTTAGGTGGGGTCAGGAGGGAGACTGGATTGATCTTTAAAGTCCACTCCCACCTCAGCAGTTTGTGTGGGCTCAGTACCAAGGTCCCTGCAGTCCCCTCTGCTAGGGAGAGATGTTACTGGACAAACATGGGCTGGTGTGATTAGCAGAGTGATGCCATGAGGGATTTGACCTCATAGACCATCTCCTCCAGCTCTGCCAGCATCTGCTGCTTCAAAGGGAGAGGAGAAAGATCTGAGACCTGCTCTGGTGGGAGCTCCTCTCCAGCACAAGTGTGGTCCCACTAACAGTGTTTTGGCAGATGCTTTATTGTTCATTCACAGGATTTAACTCTGCTCTCCAGCTCTTGTAAGGCAAAGGACTTTGATTATCTGGAGTTCCAAGGCTTTTCTGAATAGTCCTCCATGGCAAGCCTTGCTGGCATCAGCAGCTTGATTGTGCTTGATGCGATGAGGAAAATCTCTCTGGCCCTTCCTCACTCTCACACCCATCTGCTGTTAAGTCAGCATTACAGTTTAGCTGTAAGGGTTTGAAAATACACAATCTCCATCCTAAAACTACAGAAGAAAAAAGGGCAGAGAGCTGGATCATGGGACACACTTGCAGACTGATTCCCTAGCCGAGGCAGCAGGTCCAGGTGAGGGTTGTTCTGTTTAAAAGCCAAATTGTGCTTCCCACAGTGACACTGCAGCAATCACATCCCCAGGCAAGGACAACAGTGTCCTGTCCCTCCAGCAGAGCAGAGTCCAGCAGGGCAGGCTGGGCAGAGTCCACAGGAGAGGATGAAGCCCTTCAGAAGGGCAGTTTGTCCTCTTCCTCCTCCTCCTCCTCCCTTGGCCCCATCCCACTGGGCAGCACACAGTAGAGGCAGGTGTATCAGGCACTGACTTTCCAAGCACCAGCTGTGTCATTAAAGGCAACGTTTTATCTCCTTCAGGATTGTCAGGACAATTTTCTCACATAAGGAGGGTCCAGCCATCTCCCCTCCCAAAATCTGACATCTCCAGCAGCAAAACCAAGAAGATTTGGGAAATATTTCCAATTATGCTCTAAAATAATTGTTACCCACTTCAGCAGGGTGCCTTGGAGGTGTGTCAGCACACCAAAACCAGGTGGTGAGTGTTGCTGGGTCACATTCATCCCTGTCCCTGCTGGTACCTGTGGGTTAATTCACTCAGCAGAAGGTCCTCAGCCAGGTTACAGCCCTCTGCAGTAATCCCCTGAGGCTGATTTTTGCTCATGTAAAAGAAAAGGGAAGGGCTCAAGGTCTGAGTGCCAAGGAAACCAAGCACCTCCAGTGTTTACTGCCATGGAGGGGTGTGGGTACACTCAGAACCACCCTCATAACCCCCAAACCTGCTCAGCAGCATCCTGTGAGCCCCAGAACGGCTGCTTGGCGTGAGAGATCCTGTTGCAGTGAAGGTGACCCCGGCTCAGATGGATCTTGCCTCCCCTGTTCACCTTCACCAGTGTCCAGCAGTGGCCAAGGCACTCCCAATCAGACAGGCATGAAGGGCACCCCAAGGCTGTGCTTGTCCTTCCCAGACAGGGCTGGCAGCACCAGCCTCCAGCCTGGGGGCGTTTGGGGCACCACAGCAATTGCTCTGGCTCAGGGTCACAGCTCTGCCTGCCCAGGTTGGCACCTGGAGAAGTTGGGGGGAAACCTCTGGTGCCCCTTTGGACCGTGCAGGGTCCATAAAGCAAGAGAAGTATCTCTCCAAACACCACAGCAGACTCTGCATCTGACCTTCTCCTACCTGGGGGCAGACAGGATGTGCAGCAGCTCCTTTCTTTCTCTCCTTCTCAGCAGCACCTTAACCCTGCTGCACTAATGACCCGGAGCACAATGTCAGGGACCCTTTGCCTCTCCGCCCACACCTGCCTCTCCCCACTGAGAGATGGCCCTGACACCGTGGTCCCTTGGCCTAACCCTGCTTTCCAAAGTTCAGTTCCTTGGCTGCAGGCAGCCCATAATACCATTTTACAGCAAGGTGACCCCTGCTCTTTGGTGCTGTGCCAGCCCCTGTCCGGCCGGCTGAGGGGCTGGGCACCTAACGCGCTCCGACAGCTCGGCTGGATGGAGCTCACGGGGGGCCACTTCTTCTTCCTCCAGTGGGGGGCTGACAGAGCCATGGGTGCCCCTCTCTGCCCAGCATGGCAGGAGGAATTTGGAGGAGACAGTCATCACCCAGACCCTGCCACCAGCCCCTTGGACACCCCAACATGGAGCCAATTGGGGCAACAAGAGGCAAACCTGGTGCTCCCTCCGGGCAGGTCCCTGGCTGAAGTGTCGCCTTTGCTGGGGAATGTCATCTCCCAGTTACCCTCTGCCTCCTGCTGCCACAAGCCAGTTCAGGAAGCAATACCTGGGTGCAGTCCTTTTCCTTTCACTTCCACACACAGCACTGCCAGGAATACCTTGCCAGGAGCAGGTCTGGCACTGCTGCAGGGACAGGTGACATGTGGTGACACTGGGATAGGAGTATCTCACATTGGCATCACCAAGGACAGCAGTTTCCATGGGGGGAAAATATCCCAAACCATTCATTCAGACTCTTCCCCTGCCTCTGCTTTGGAGCACGGGCTCTGTGACCTGTACCAAGGCTGGTCTGTCCTTGCTCTGTGCCAGCACAAGGGTTAAGCAGGATTTTCAGGACAGCTGCTTTCCAAAGCCTTCTCAAGACAGCTTTCCTCTTGTCTGCCCAGGACTGGGATCTCAGATGAGAAGAGTGCCTGTCTTGAGGAAGAGCCTTCACAATCACCTGCTGAAGGAGCAACTCACTTATCACTCTGATCCCCCTAAAATCTCCTTTTTTTTTTTTTTTTTTTTCCAGAAAAAGGATGTTGTCTCACATTTGTAAACTTAAAACCTTGACGCACCCTTGGGAGTAGAAACCACAAAGGAAATAAAATAAAAACTGCATCTGTAAAGCTTGTGTTTCACTACTGAATCTTTGCATCTGGGGAGGGATAAAATCGCTTGTTTCCAAAGAAGTGAGGTTGGCAGAGCTCAGCATTATCATGGACTTTGCAAAACCCCTGTCCCTGCATGGACACTGAGGCTTCCTTGCTTGGATCAAGAGTCAGCTGGGTGCCTGGCTCAGTTAAGCACAGCTCTCCCAAAACCGCCTCTTTCTGATCCCAGGCTCCCTCAGAGGGCACTGGGGCCAAGCTCTCACCTGGGGAGAATCATCCCTAATTGCAGAAAACTTCCAATTAGGAAGGAAATTGCAGCCCAAATTGCAGCTGTGGCTGAGGACCCACGGGAAGCAGAAAGGCTGGACAGAGCCAGGCTCAATCCCGGACCTGGCAGTGCCAGTCAGGAGCAGGAAGGGACAAGGTCAGCGCTGTGTGGGCAGGAGCTGGGCACTGCTGCTGGCTGCTCACAGCAGGTGAGGAGGAGATGGGGAGGGAGAGAGGGGGACAAGTGTCTTGGAGAGGACAGGAATGACAAGGGCAAGGTCTGGATGCGTTAGTGATGGTGCGAGGGTCCTGTCAGTGCCAGCCTTCATCCCAAGTGACAGCCCTGACAGCCCGGCCAAGGACGAGGCAGGAGCAGAGGGCAAGAGGGGGAGGGAGATGTTGTCCCTGTGCTGTGACACGTCACAGAGACCCCTCTGAAGGGCAGGTGAAGGGCCCACAAGAGCATCTCCTTCTGGGAGCCCCTGTTTTGGAGCTGTGGGGGAAGAGGGGTTTCCATTTGAACAGGGCATCAGGAGATTCCCAGCAGCATCCCACCCTCCCCTGCTTCCCATGCACTGAGCCTGGTCATTGCCTCTGCTCTCTTTTCCTGGAAAATGCAAGTGTTTCCCTCGCTGCTCACCTGGGGAGAGAGCAATTGGCTTGGGCTGGACTCTCCAGTTAACAATCCTGCATTCCAATCCCACCAGGACACTGGGATGCAGCAGTGGCGTGGCTGGGTTGGGGCTGCCTCCCCCAAAAAGCTTTCTGCCCTGTGTTCCCTGCTGCTCTGAGCCTTTGGGATGCGCTCAGCCAGCTGAACCCGACTCAAAAGGGCCATCAGGACATGGCGTGGGGGGAGTGGAAAAGCTCCCTGCTCGGGTGGCTTGATGTGGGCAGAGGCATCTCCATCCATGGGGTAACTCCAGTGGGGAGCCAAACTGGGAGGGGACTCAGCGAGGTCTGTGCTGGAGCTGAGAGATGCCCTGGGAATGTTCCTTTGGGAATAAAGGTGTAAAGTCAGATTTCAGGTCCAGGTTACTTGTAGGGCTTTGTGTGAGGGCCTGTGAGCAGGAGGAGCTTGAAGAATAGTTCCAATTCCCCAAAATACGCTCCAGCAACGGATCATGGAATCATAGCATATCCTGAGTTGGAACAGACCCACCAGGATCATCAAAGTCCAACCCCTCAGCCCTGCACAGACACCTCAACAATCCCCCTCTGTCCCTCAGAGTGTTGTCCAAGCACTCCTGGAGCTCTGGCAGCCTTGGGGCCATGCCCACTGCCCCGGGGAGCTGGGTCAGTGCCCACCACCCTCTGGGGGAAGGACTTTTTCCTGACATCCAACCTAAACCTCTCCTGACACAGCTCCAGCCGTTCCCTGGGTCCTGTCATGGTCACAGGGAGCAGAGGTTGGTGCTGCCCCTCCTGAGACGGCTGTAGACAGGTATTCAGGTAGGAGAGGAGCTGCGGTGTTTAATAAACATCAAGGGGTTTATTCTTCCATGATTTTTGCCCTCTTTTGTCCGTGGGAGCTGCCACAACACAACACCCCCTGGCCGTGGGGTTATTTCGCTGTTCCTTGCAGAGAAGCTGCTTTTGCTTAGTCAGAGAACCCTGAAATGGGGAGAACCCTGAAATGGTTTGGCTTCGAAGGGACCTTGAAGATCACCTAGCTCCCAGCCCCTGCCATGGGCAGGGACATCTTCCACTAGCCCAGGTTGCTCCAAGCCCCGTCCAACCCGGCCTTGGACGCTTCCAAGGATGGGGCAGCCACAGCTTCTCTGGGCCAGATCCTCCGTCCCCCTCCTCGCTCCTGCGTGGCTTTTAGGAGAGAGAGCACTGCAGCAGGGACTCTGCGGCTTCCCCCCGCTCCAACCCAACAGCTCCGGTGAGAATTCGGCTCCGTGGCCGCTCCGAGCCGGGAGCGGCGGGCGCGGAGCTCCCTCCTGCGGCCCCGCCGAGCAGCGCAGACAGGCCGGGGGGCCGCAGCCGCGCACCCCGAGGAAACCCGGCTGCGATCAGCGGCGTGCTCTCTCCCTTTCCCCCCTATTCCCCCCTCGCCGCCTGTCCCTGTCCCCAGTGTCGCGGCGATGCTGCCGCGGTCGCCCCACAAGGCCCCGTTGCTAAGGGGCCGTTGCTAAGGACCAACATCCGGGTCCCGCCGCCCCCCCCCCGCCCACGTGACCCGGCGGGAAGATGGCGGCGCCCATGGGGTGGCGTGCCCGGCGCTGAGTGGGCATGCCAACCCCCCCCCCCCCCCCCAC
>JAWWEU010000037.1:4375947-4393045 GCA_035583155.1 Acropternis orthonyx | reverse complement strand
GCGGCGTGGGCATCCCGCCCCCCCCCCCCCCGCACTCCGCGCTTCTATCGCCGACATGTCGCGGCTTATCGTGAAGAATCTCCCCAATGGGGTGAGACCGCGGTCCGGCTGCGGAGTCGGCCGGCGGAGCGGGAGGGGAGGTCTAGAGATGGGTCTGAGGGGACGCGCCAGGGGGAGAGGCACCCCCTGGGAAGGGGGACCCGCGGTGTAGTGGGGACGGGGGTGACCGGGAAGACCCCTTGGAAGAGGAGGTTACGGGAGGTGGGTAGTATGAGGTAGGTCTTGGTGGAGGGGATACGGGGTTGTGGAGATGTAGTGGGACGGGAGAGGGTGGGGACTCCCTCAGTGGGGGACCTTGGGCAGGGAGAGCCCCCGGAGAGGTCAGGGAGGTGCCCTGGGGCGGGCAGGAACAGCATATGGAGGTGCCAGAGGGCAGGGGAGCTGGCAGCCCCTCAGGGTGGGGGAGCAGAGCTAGCTGTGGCCATGCCCTCCCCTCGGTGCCCGGGAGGTGGGTGCCGGTGCCCGCTGTGCTGCTCTGCCCGGTCAGACCCTCCACAGGATCCCACCGTGCTCCCTGTCCGTGCGCGGAGTGGTTTCATGGGGGGAATGAAGGGGTTTGGTGGCTGAATTGTGTGCGTTTATCAGTGTTTCCCCAACGAAAGGCCCTTGATAGAGAACATTCGGTTTTGGACTTGCCCACAAGTCTGATTTCCCCTCCTGTTATCCTTCCTCCTTTCCCAGATGAAGGAAGATCGCTTCCGGAATTTGTTTGCTGCCTTTGGCACCCTCACTGATTGTTGCTTGAAGTTCACCAAGGATGGCAAGTTCAGGAAATTTGGCTTCATTGGCTACAAGTCTGAAGATGAAGCTCGAACAGCCCTGAACCATTTTAACAAAAGCTTCATAGACACTTCCAGAATCACGGTGAGCCGAGCCTTAAAAATGATCCCCTTGGGATTCTTGAGAAAGTTTGGGATTGGAGGTGTCGATGGTCTCAGGGGTGAAGAGCTGGGGGCAGGAAAGCAGCAAAGCCTGAGGCCAGCACTTGTTGCTGGAGTCTCAGGGAGGTGCTGGGTTCAGCTGGGCTGTGTTTGTGCACTGGCAGTGGTTTCAGTGCTGGCTGGATCAGCAGGGCCAGGTTTTGAGCTGTCACAGTCTAAGCTTTTGAATTTCAGCTCATTTTTTTCATTACAAACCATTCATCTTGCTGGTCTGGAGAGAGAATAATTCAGGATAAGCAGGATAACAACTGATTTGACTTGACTTTCTTCAGGAACTGTCGTGACAGGGTGAGGAGAAATGGTTTCAAACTGAAGGAAGGCGTCTTTAGGTTAGATGTTAGGAAGAAATCCTTCCCTGTGAGGGTGGGCAGGCCCTGGCACAGGTTGCCCAGAGAAGCTGTGGCTGCCCCATCCCTGGAAGTGTCCAAGGCCAGGTTGGACAAGGCTTGGAGCGACCTGGGCTGGTGGAAGGTGTCCCTGGATGGATTTTAAGGGCCCTTCCAACCCAAACCATCCTAGGATTATATGGTGATATGACTGGGCTTAAATGAGCACAACAAACTGTTTCTCATGCTGATTGAACCTGCAGCTCTGTGCTTTTAAAATTAACACCTGTATGAAGTTGCCTGTTCTCTACACACACCCTCCATCCCATCAGGGTTGCAATAAAGATTCTTGGGCGAAGTTATCCAGCAGTTACAGAAGCAAACTCTTGAACATGTGTTTAATTAAAGATCTGATTCATTCCAGGTGGAGTTATGCAAGTCTTTTGGTGACCCTTCAAAACCCAAAGCATGGAGTAAACACTCTCAGAAGGTTCCTGCCTCAGAAAAGCACACAGAGAAGCCTCTGGCAAGTGCAGCTCCTGCAGCCAAAAAGAAAGTGAGTCTTGCCTGATCCCTTGAGACTCTGATGCTGATGTGTGTCAGTGATACAGCAGAGAGAAACGTGGCCTGGGTGTGGAGAAGGTGGCAGAATAGCTGGGATAGTGGATGTTGGAGTCCTGGTTCTCCTATTTTCTGCCTTAGGATCTATGCTCCCTGGACCATTAGGTTACCTGAAATTGGCTGTGCTTCTAATAAGCCTTTCTAATTTTTTCCCCAAGGATAAAAAGAAGAAGGATCCCACGGATAACTTGAAGGAGGTGAGTTGAGGTTGACTTGCAATCCTTGTGTTCCTGCTAGTTTGTATTAAGAGCAAGAGCTGAAAAGTTCCTTTCTGTGCTGCTTCCCATGCTGTTAATTCAGGCTGACAGTCCAATTCTAAACCTTCCTTTTAACAACCCCAACAGCAGGGTCCAATTTTTTAATTGTCAGCTGCTCCCATGTGACCACACATTGTGTCCAGGACAGTCCTATATCAACAATTCTGGGTTTTAACCACAAGCAAGTTTTTTCACATTTAACTTCTACATGTTTCGCTCTTTTTAATGTCCTGTTTTCTTTTTTAAAGTACTTTCTTAAACATCAGTTATTAAAAAAAAGAGTAAGAATGAGAGATCTAAAGAAAACTTTAATGACTTTTGAGGGCTCACTTTGTCAGTGTAAATTGAGCTCCCCTTAAGGGATTTTTGGTTTTACAGTGTTTGGAAATGAGGTGATACCTTTATTTCAAACTCACTGCTAGCTCTCCTGTGTCTTGTCTTCACAGCTTGTCTGCTTTGCTTTCTTTTTGAACAGTTGGAAGAAGACCAAAAGTTCCAAGAGTTCTTGGTGGTTCACCAGAAACGCTCTCAGGTGGCCACTTGGGCTAACGACACTTTGCCAGAGCAGCCCAAGAAGGGCAAATCAACAGCAGCAGCTGATTATCTCAACTTTGATTCAGATGAGTCTGAGGAGCTGAGTGAGGATCCCTCTGAAGATGAGGAGCAAGCTGAAGGTACCAAAAGGAGCTGCCTGCCACCCTGTGCTTGTGTTGGTCACAGTGACAGGACCCAGCTCAGAGTGCTGCCTCCAAACAGAGACAGTGTAACCAGGAAGGTGGCTCCTCAAACAGGAGGCTCGTTCTGTGTGCTGTGCATGTATAGTTGTTTTCCCAGATTTGGGGAAATGTAGGAAAGGCAGTTTCTGATATTAAGGGGGGGGTGGTATCTCTGCTTTCCCCTGTGTCCTTAGATCACTGACTAGGGAAGAGAACAGGGCAAACACCTCATCATTCCTTAAAGTGCTCTCTTAGCCTGAAGCCACTTTCATCCCTGGGATCTCCTGTGGTCTGGGAGCTTGTCTGGTCTGCCTTTGATTGCTCTGGGAATGGTGTGTCCTTGGGCCCTGTCAGAGTCAGTGGGAAGGAGCAGAGTTCAGCCTCTTGGATCCTGAAAGGAAAGCTGGAGTAGTGGGTTAACTTAGAAGTCTGGGAAATCTGGGCTGCAGTCTTGGGAATGTGTTCTAGAATCCAGTGTCCCTGCAGCAGTGGTGGGTGTGACTTTGAAGCCCTTCTCCCTCCCTCCATGGTATTTCCTTATGTATTCTGATGGAATAAACAGCATTTTCCCTCTTGCCCCTCTTTTCCTTTTGGGTAACTCAGGTGTAGGTGTGACTTGGCAAGAGGTGGAGGAGTGGTTTGGAGGAAGAGCTTCCTCTGTCCTTTTCCCTGCAGAACTAAACTGAACATTTTAAAACCTTCTCTGGGATTAAAATTGTGACAAAATCCTTTGTCATGGAGTTCCTCAATCTCATTTTTAATTTGCTTTATATTTGAACTGTTGCTTTGAAAAACGGTGATCCAGACTGGAAGGGCTGCTCTTCTCATGCGTCTCCTTCCCAGGGAAAGGGTAGAGGAAGATGATTGTCATGACTGTGTCAGTTCTCAGCTTTTTCCTGGCTGGGGAAGGAGCAGCAGCATCTGTGTGCAAAACTTCTCTGGTTTCTCCTCTCAACAGCAAAGAAAGGAGGGAAGAAGGCAGCTACCAGCAAAGACCTCTCGGATATGGAGTACCTGAAATCTAAAGTGGTGAAGGATTCTTCCTCCTCATCCAGTACAGAGGAAGAGACAGATACTGAGGAGGAGATGGAAGAGGACAGTGAGACTGAGGAGGATTCAGGCATGGCAGAAACTGTCAGGACAGATAAAAAAGGGAAGGTGAAAACCCAGCACACACAGGAAGAGACATCAGTGGAGAAGAAGAAAAAAGGATCCACACTAGAGGTACAGCTGAATTAGACTTTTGTTTTCTCTAAAGCAGCAGCTTTGTGGATAGTTACGTGTCTGTCAGTCACCCCAGGGGTGAGCTGAAAGGCTGTGAAGGCTGCAGGACCCTCTGTGGACCAGCTAGTTTGGCTCACTGGGCAAGGGCCATTAACAAAATCTCTTTGTAGGAATGAATTCCTAAAGATGAGCCTTTCAAGCAAATGCTGCTAGTGCCTTTTTCAAAGGCTTTTCTGGTTTTCCTGTGTCCAAATGCTGTCCTGCAGAACTCAGTGCCAGGGTTTGACTATCCCAGCCAAACCTTGAACCCTGGCACCTCCTGCCCAGGCTGCTGGAGTTCCAAGAATCTCTTGATATTCTCTCCTCCTTTTTGTTGGACAAGACCAGCTTGTTGTGCTGTGATTTTTATTCTTTCATTCAGCTTTTTTTCCTTTTTTCTTTCCCATCCTTCTGTGCAGAACCAAAGCAGCTCAGCAGAAGCCAGCACCCCCTTCACAGTGCAACTTCGTGGTGCCCCCTCAAACATCACTGAGGCAAGTTTTGTTACCCAGCTGGGAATGGAGATTCCAGGGGTGTTCTCAGCATGATCTTTGCAGAGACTTTACACTTACGGAGCTGTTTTGAGGGTTGTGGGGGCAGTCAGGGAAACCTTTGAACTGGCTTTGTGCAGAGATTGTGCATTGCACAAGATGATTTTTGTAGTATATATAAAAACCTAAGTCTGCAATTTGCTACTTCCTCTATCTGAGAACTTTTTCAAACAATTTCAATTCTTCCTGCAGCAAAAGATTCGTGATTTCTTCTTGCCTCTGAAGCCAGTGGCAATTCGGATAGGAAAGAACACCCAGGGGAAGAATTCAGGTACTGTCTATATGTGGAAGGGAGGGGTGGATCTTTGAGTTAGGGGACCTCTCAGTCACATCTCTGCTCTTTTCATCTGCCATTCCAAATCACTGGCTTGTGCCCTGGTTCTTCCAGACCTTTCTATGACTTTGCAGCTCTCCTGCCCTACTTGCTGTCCACAGGATGCCATGGGCAGAGTAATGTTGGCTGTGCTCCCTTAGGAGTAGCAGCAGGAGTTTTTTTGTTGATCTGCCTCCAGAATTTTCCCAGGCATCCCAAATCATGCCAAGGAAAGGCCTGTTCCTCTGGGATAGCTGCAGCAGCACCCAGGGACTGTGCTGACCTGTGTTTATGGGCTGCAGGGCAGCCTTTTAGCCAAGGTGGGTCTCCTGACAGGCTGTAGCTGCTGGAGATACCTGTGATAGGGTTTGGAGCAGGTTCTTGGAGCTGGCAGGGAGCTTTACTATGTGCTCTTTAAGAGCCTAAAAACAGATGCACCTTTTATTTGCTCCTGTAGACACCTGTGAAAGCTTCCTTCAGCTGTTAAGTTGGGCTGCTTTGATTTTTATGTAGAGAATAAGCTTTCAAAAGGCAACCTTCCAGTCTGACATGGCCATTTTCAGGCTGGATCAAAACTTTAATGGGAGCTGAATGCTTTATCTGTAGGAATCTGTATTAGAGAAAGCCCAATTCACCCCTAATTAGCCAATTAGTGGTTGAATGTTGCCCACATGATGCTCAGTTGAACCTTTCCTTCCTCCAAGGTTACATCTTTGTTGACTTGAAGAGTGAAGCAGAAGTGCAAAGGGCCTTGAAGAGAAAAAAAGAATACATAGGTAAGGGCTGTTTGTTCCTTCTTGTTGTGGCTGATGCTGCTCACAGGGTGCTCAGCTGCTGGAGTGTTCCCTGCAGAAGTGTCTCCTGTTGTTTAGTTTTTCCCAGGCAGATGGTGGGGGTGGTTCTTCTTCTCAGCCCCCACAGGATAAACCAGGTGCCATGTCAGGAGCAAGTGACTGAGCTGTGCATGTTGCTCTTGGGCCCTCGTGTTTTGTCCTGTGCCTGAGGTTTATCTTGTTCTTGGTACAAAAGTGGTGTTGTTTCAGTTTGGTTGGGGTTTGTACAAACAGTTCTGTAAGCCTGGGCTTGGCTTGGCCTTAGTGGAACTGCTGAAATTTTGTTTGCAGGGTGGGAACAGCTGCTTGGAAGCTCGTGGACTAGGCTGGCACGGGCAGAGGGGCTGGAGCTCCCTGGAAAGAAGGAAGACTGTGGAGTTGTTGATACCCTGATTTTTATGAGGACTGATCTCTTGCAGCCCCTGCCACCCCTTCCTTTAAATCAGGCAGAGTCCTACTCCAAGCCTGTGGGATTGGGATTATAATTGCTTGTGGGATTGGGATTGGGATCTCTTTGTCACTGCTGTAACCCTGGGCTCTTTGTGCAGTGATATTGATTGCCCATGGCCTTGGGAAGCACCTAACCTGCCTCTGTGTGTGGTTGGGGCTTAGGTGGACGATGCGTTGAGGTTTCCCGATGCAAGAATACCCCAAAAGAAATTGTTCCAGCAAAACCCACTAACAAGCCATGGCAAAGAAAGCTGAGGGATGATGAAGAAGAAGAGGATTTGTCTGAATCAGGGAGACTCTTTGTCAGGAATCTTCCCTTTACAAGCACTGAGGAGGACTTGGAAAAGATCTTTTCAAAGTATGGTGAGTATTTGCCCTGGGCCTGAGACTTGCAGAGCAGCATCTTTACAAAGGAAACACAGTGGGTTTTGTGCTGGGACAAAGCTCCATGTCCCACATCTCCTGAACATGGCCCAGCTCTCCCCGTCTTTATTGCCTGGTGTGGTGGTTTGTGCTTGGCAGGAGACATAGATTTTGCAGGTAAGAGGTGGATCTCTGAGATACACCCCAAGTTTGTTTGGAATGTCAGGTGGAAGCTTGAAGTTTCCCTTTTCCACCTCGAAGTTAAGCAAGTTTAAAGTTGTCTTGGGAGCAGAGAGGGTTAGGTTGTGGAAAGCTTTGTTCCTGACTGAAGGTAAATGCAGCTGCTCAGAGCTTGCCTGGTTTGTGTCATGTGTCAGAGCCCTGTGAGATGCCACATGATGCACAACCAGACTTGGGGTGCTTCTGCTGGGCCCACCTTGTCAATCTGCAGCTCCTGGCTCGGATTGATTTCTCACCACACACCCTGTGCAATATCCAGAGCTGCTCTGCCCTCCCTGGCTCCCCTTGTCCCTGGCTGTGTCCAGGAGGTGCCAGTTCAGAGCATTCCCCTTCCAGGGCAGGTTCAGGTTGGATATAGTCTGGAGAAGAGGAGGCTTAGAGGTGACCTCTTCACTCTCTTTAACTACCTGAAGGGAAGTTATAGCCAGGTGGGGGTTGGTCTCATCCCAGGCACTCAGCAATAGGACAAGGGGGCACGGGCTTAAGCTCTGCCAGGGGAAATTCAAGTTGGAGATTAGAAAAAAATTCTTTACAGAGAGAGTGATCAGACATTGGAATGGCCTGCCCAGGGAGGTGGTGGATTCACCATCCCTGGAGGTTTTTAAACTGAGATTGGACGTGGCACTGAGTGCCATGATCTGGTAAATGGACTGGAGTTGGACCAAGGGTTGGACTCAATGATCTCAGAGGTCTTTTCCAACCCAATCGATTCTATGATTCTATGATCAGGGTTCACAGAAAGCCTTGTTGGACGCTGAAAGGGCTGCCCAGAGAGGTGGTGGAGTCTCCCCATCCCTGGAGGTGTTCAAGGAACAACTGGACGTGGCACTCAGTGCTCTGGACTGGGGGACAAGTTGGGGTTCGTTCACAGGTTGGACTTGAAGATCTTGGAGGTTTTTTCCAACCTAAATGACTCAGTGATTCTGTGTGCTGACTGTCCAGGGATATCTGTCACCACAAAACCTTGCCTTCTGCAGGGCCCCTCTCGGAGATCCACTTCCCTATTGACAGACTGACCAAGAAACCCAAAGGATTTGCTTTCGTCACCTACATGATTCCCGAGCACGCAGTGAAAGCCTTTGCAGAACTGGATGGGCAGGTGTTCCAGGTACAGCAACTGATGGTTTTCCTGTGCTGTTGGGTTGCAGCTGGTGGGAATGTTTGTGACTAACATGGCCAAGAGTTTGCTTCTGTGCTTTGCTGCACAGGTTGAGTCTCTTCTGCTGTGCTGTATGGGAACACAGGTGCTTTTGGTAGAGTAGCTTGGTTTGAACAGCCTTGCAGGTACCAAAATCCTGGCAGAGGTGGGAAAGGAGCTTCAAGTCTGTCTCTTACATTGTGTGGCCACTCTGGGAAGGAAGGTTCCCTCCTTCCACCTTGGAAAGATGCCAGAAAATTCCTCCACTTTACTTATTTCTGTGGATTATTTCAAAGCTGCTGGACCTTTTCTCCCTGTCATCCAGGGCAGAATGATGCATCTTTTACCATCCACAATCAAAAAGGAGAAAACTGAAGATGGAGATGCAGAAGACTCTTCCTCCTACAAAAAGCACAAAGAGGCCAAGGACAAAGCCAACAGTGCCAGGTACAACCCAGCTTCCCACGTGGCAGGAATGCATGTGGGGTCTTTGCAGGGGCTGGATGGATTCCCCAAGTCAGTAAAGCATTTGTTGTGCAGTTCTGTTTCCTTTCTCTGTTACCCACTTGACTCCTCTGTCAGCTAGTCCTGTGAGCAGCAGAAATTGAGAGAAACAGGGTTTTGAATGGCTTTGTGTATGAGTTTATTTCTCTGGTGTCTAATAAAAGTTGGTCTGGTGCTGTAACTCTGTAGGGAGGTGGTTTCAGTTCAGTAGGCTCTTTCTCCTGTACTTGGCCACCTGTATATCTAAAACCTGAAGGAATTTTATCTTGCTGTGTGACAAATTAGTCTGAAAGGAGTGGGCAATACTTTCTAACTCACAGGGAAAGGGATGCAACCTTGGTGGCATGAGTTTTGTGGTTTTAGGAAAACAGCTGGCCCGGAGTGTTCCTCTGAGCCAACACCTGAGCTCCCAGCTCCAACTGCAGAGCTGTGACCTGTGAGGTCGAGGGAAGGAGAGCTCAGCTGCCTGCCCTGCTGCCTTTCTATTTGCCCTCTAGTCATTCTTGTCCATGCTCTAAGGATTCTTTTTCCCTCCTCTAACTCTTCACCCTGAGTGCTCATGGGGGTTTTTCATCCAGGACTATGAGCTAGAGAGACCTCAGTGGAAGAGGGGGCCACATGACTCTAAACCTGTCTCTTTGTCTTTCCAGCTCTCACAACTGGAACACACTGTTTGTGGGGACAAACGCTGTGGCTGATGCCATGGCTCAGAAGTACAACGCTTCCAAAAGCCAAGTGCTGGATCCTGTGAGTTGAGTTATTGATCAGCTGGGGTGGGAGATCACTTTCCTACCAGTTTCCTCAAGTCCAAGGCCTTCCTGGTGTTGTGCAGCAAAAGCCTCAGTGCATCCACAAGCACCACACAGGCTGAGATCAGTGGTGCTGTAGCACCTCTGTGGGATCTGAGCCTTTCAATCCCTCTGTCACTGGAGCACAGTGACACCCTCAGCCCTCATTCCCGCTCTGCTTTTTCTATGCCTGAAATTTGCATTTCTACATAACTAGAAATTAATGGGAATTTGCAGCCTAAAGCTCAGTTTTGCTCCAGGAAGGTTTCAGATTCCAACAGCAAAACTTCCAGCAGCTTCTGAGGAGCTGGAGCATTTTACCTTCAAACTCTCCATGACATTCCCTTTATATCTACTTTTGAGAGCAGCAGGAACAGCAGGTGACTGACATTCTTGCCTGCAGGAGAGTAAAGACAGCGTGGCAGTGAGAGTTGCTCTGGGAGAAACTGAGCTGGTCCAGGAGATTCGCCGGTTCCTCACCGAAAACGGAGTCAGCCTGGATTCCTTCAGTCAGGTGAGATGCTCAGCTGGAGGCAGCGATGTGGACTTACCTCTTCTAGTCCTGGCGTCCTCAACTCTCTTTGAAAGTGGTGATTAAATCCTCAGCATCTTGCAGGGTTGAGCCCTCGCGTGTGTTAGGAAATGTTATATCCATTTGAAAACGCAACTGCCTTTGGGATGGTTGAAGTCCATAATATGATGGCTTTAGTATGGTGGTCAGCTTGCTGTAGGCCAGGAAGGAGTCCTGTGTCCATATCAGGATGGATCTGGAACTGAAACTTCCATTTGTGGGGTTGTATGAGGGTGTGGATCTTACAGGAGGTATTTTCTAAATGGCTGCTGGCCCTCTTGGATCCTGGAGCGAGAGAGAGCACGGCACGTTGGGTCTGAAATCTTCAGCTGGGAGTTATTGGGAGTTTGCAATTCTAAATCCCACCTTCCATTTCCTTTCCCCTCTGGACGTGCCAGGCCGCCGGTGAGCGGAGCAAGACGGTGATCCTGGTGAAGAACCTCCCGGCCAACACGAGCGCGGCGGAGCTGGAGGGCGTGTTCGGCAAACACGGCAGCCTGGGCAGGGTGCTGCTGCCAGAGGGGGGCATCACGGCCATCGTGGAGTTCCTGGAGCCAACAGAGGCCAAGCAAGCCTTCACCAGGTTGGCCTACTCCAAGGTGAGGCCGCTGCTGCCTGGAGAGTGTGGATCTTGGCTGGGTGGGAAGCTGCAGAAGGGAATGTTCGCTGTGTGTGAGGGTGGGGGGAGGGAGTTTTGAGGGAAGTGAGTTATCCCAGAGCCGCTGTTGTTGCTCTCTGTCCCATCAGGATGCCTGATGCATCCTTGGGCAGCAGTGGCTAAATAGGGCTCAGCCTGCAGAGGGTGACTGGGGGAGTTGACTATGACATGTTTAGAGGGTTTTATTTCCCTTTCACAATACAGGATGTAATATATGAGAGACTGGAGTCCTGTGGGAGGCTGGATCCTTTTGCGAAACAGAGTTTAGCCAGCTGAAAAAGTTACTTTCCCGCTGCTGTTTTCCATTGCAGAGTGAGAGGGAAATGAAGCTGAAAGCAGAGCTTTTTCTTCAAGCCTTGTCCTCCACTCTTCATTGCTCTCCTGTGTTCTGTTCACAGTTTCATTCTGTACCTTTATACCTGGAGTGGGCTCCAATGGGTGTCTTCATAAACCCAGCCCCTCAGAGAAAAAATATTGAGGTTCCAGAAAAGGAGGATGAAGCAGGGTTGGTATCAGGTAAGACCTCTGTCTAACTTGCTGTTGACAGGCTGTGGGGCCCTGTAGTGTTTCTCTGCTCATGTCAAACCCCAATGTATGCTTTGTCTGGGTGTTTTCCCACTCCAGGGACATGATCTTCCCTCCTTAAGTACACCTTCTTTCCATTCCAGCGGCTCTCCCAAAATTCGAGTGGGCAAGCTCCCCCAAAATGTGGCTTTGTTTCGACTTACAAAGTTAGGTTTAATTCTTTTTGTTTCAGGTGAAGCTGTAAAGGACTCAGGGGAAGCAGCAGCACAGGAAGAAGAGGAGGAGGAGGAGGAAGAAGAAAACATTCCTGGGTGTACCTTGTTCATCAAAAACCTGAACTTTGCCACCACAGAAGACACGCTGAAGGAGGTGAGCCATAAAAATATAGTGTTTAAAGCAGTTAAATGGCAGTGGGAGATGAGAAAGCACTGGATTATACTGGGACTGGGAGTATCCACTTTGGGGTTTCAGGCATCAGTTAAGACAAATATATCTGAAACTGTTTTCATGGAGCTTATTTCCACCTCTGGACAGGTGGAGGCAGTAGAAAATCTTTTAAGACTCCTCATTTCCCATGCTTTCTGTAATGCTTCTCCTTGGGATAGGCATTTTTGCAGCTCTCTCACTGCTTCATGTGTGAAGGCCATGAATAAATAAGTGATGGTTTCAGGGATGTGCTTTTCATCTCAGCTTCTACTGCCATTGAGCTGTCTGGGCTGCTTTAGCTCAGCAAAGCACTTGGGACAGAGGGTAGCATAGCTAAAGCCGTGTGGGATCTTAAGAGCAAAACAGGGGAAAGCAACTGGGAATTCTGATCTCTGCCACTTCTTGTAGCTTGTAAAATGCCACATTCCATGGCCCAAGAGTGCTGCAGCAGTGTCAGTCCATCCTGGGCCTGTGTTCCTCTACCTTGAAACTCTGAAGAGACCCTGGTCCATTTGGGTCTGGGGACGAATGTAAATGTTCACAGGAGGACTGGGGCTTGTCCCCTCTTCTTTTTTTGCTTTCTGGCAGAAAGAAGTCGAATAAATAGTTTATCTTCTAGCCCCCCATCTTTGGAAAGAGGTGAATTCTAGAGACATTACAGGAGTCTACCCTAAAGTCTCTACCTGACTGAGGGCATCTTGTGTTGCTCCAGAGCCATCTCAGATCTCTGCACTATTTCTGAGGAGCAGTAGAGCATTTTTGGGAACACATCTCAATTTCTTTTAACAGTCTTTTTTTGTGTGTGTGTGTGTGTATTTGTACAGAAATAATTTTATAAGAAAGACTGATCTGCAGTGACTGCTTGTCAGGTGTGTGCTGGGTGTGCTCCTGTGGAAGAGGGGCACACTGTCACTCGAGTTGCAAGCCTGTGACAAAGGGAACTGAATCACGTGTACAAATTCCTTGCAGACATTCTCCAAAGTGGGAGCCTTGAAGAGCTGCACGATATCCAAGAAGAAAGACAAAGCAGGTACTCTAGATGTTGCTGTTCAATTCCTTCCCTCGGCTGGTTGCTGAGGGCTCAGGTGTGGCATTGCTTTAGCATTCATCTGGCTGAGCATTTGTGTTCTCCTTGGCAAAATCCTCAGCGTTTCTAGAAGTGAAATGGCTGAAAGCAGCGACCAAACATAGCCCAGGGTTCGGTCTAGAAGGTTAAGCTCGACTGTGAGATTTGTGGAGACCTTCTCTTGAGATCTTGAGATAGAGAAGCCAAACCCCTTCAGGATCAAAGAGAGCAGGATGCAAGCTGAAAGGAACAATGACGTTGTGTTATCTGCAGGAACGGGCGGGATCCTCGAGGATTCCTGGTTGAGTGCTGTGCTGAGTGGGCTTCATTTGCCTTCTGCCTGCCAGCCCTGAGCCCCACAGTGATGGGTGGCTGTGCCTGTTGCATTGGCTGCATTCACTTTCCAGGTGGTTGGACAGGGAAAAGTTGGATTAAGGCAAGCCCTGACTGGAAAGGCTGTGTCTTCTTTCTGGGAGCTGCACAGCTTTATGGGATTTTGCCTTGGCAGTGCTTCTCTTCCATGGGGTGCTTGAAAGAAAAAGAAATAAAGTGAACTCTTCAGTACTGCTGGCATGTCTGGTGTGATCATGACCACACTGCTGATCTCGTACCACCTGCCAAAGAGATGCCTTTCTGTCCCTGGGGGTCATCTCTGCACTCCCACACCACTGAGGTTGTGAGGTTGGAAACCGGGTGTTATGTTTTTACTTGTGGATTTTTCCTTCCCTCATTATTAGTCATACCTTAATTATGGCTCCTGTGCTGGGCAGTGTGGTGTGACTGCAGGTGATGCAAACCTTTGCTGTGTGTGGGGCATGGAATAGGTGTCCTCTCCCTTGTTGTAGAACTGGCAGCTGCCCACTCAGGTTTAGGGAATGTCTCTGTCTCCATAATGGGGTCGCTTTCTCCTGACTGTCAGTGGTTGCTTTGTAGGACTCAGTGTTTTATCAAGTTTTGCACTGAAATGATACAAAGCAAAACATCTGTTTTGCCTTCAGCATCAGTTATCTCCTCTTTGACATCAGCACCAGAACCAGCTGTTCTTGCTCAGCACAGTTCAGCCAGGGGTGCTCATGAGGAGCATCCAAGTCAGGTCATGGGCAGGCTGACCCTTTGCTTGGGGTATGAAGTTTCTGTCCTCCCCACTTTTGACAATTAGTGCTTGCTTCTGTTTTGTTTTTATATATTTTACCATCCCTGTTTCCTGCTAGCTTAAAAGAGTCCCCTTTCTCTTCTGACAGGCACTTTGCTTTCCATGGGCTTCGGATTTGTGGAGTACAAGAAGCCAGAGAGTGCCCAGAAAGCCCTGCGGCAGCTCCAGGTAAGTTTAGGTGTTGCCAGGTGGGAATTCTTAAGGTGGGCAAGGATTTGGATGAACCCTAGAGTTCAAAATGGAGCTGAGCATGTCAGTGCTGTGAGTTGCAATGGACGGATGGAGAAGGCTGTAAAATGGGGCAGGTTTGTGAGGGAAGAGGGTTTGTAAAGGGACAAGACCAAAAGGGTGTTTCCTGGTGGTGATCCAGTGTGAAGGTGGCAGAAAATGTACAATGATTGAAATTTAATGAGTATTTTTCAAGGTACCCTTTGCAGAGGGGCAGAGACCCAGGCCCTCACAGGGAGAACAAATATTGCTTGGTATTTAATTAGTGCTGCATAGTTTGTCTTTGCCCTCTGTGACTCTGCCATTGCTTCAGGGTCTTCTAACCTCCTCCTGCCTTCTCCATGACACAGGATTTGGCTGCACCCTGAAGGAATGAATCATAAAAATAAAACATCCAAGTGTTTGGTCCACACTGCCTGGTTATTACGGGCCAGACAGCTGGAGATGTGAAGGAATTACTCTGTCATCTGTGATGTTCAGTGACTGTAATCCATGAGTCCCACCTTCACCAGGTGGTCATTTCACATTCCACAGCCTGGGTAGCCTTGGGATAGATGTATGTGCTCCATCCTTTTGAAAGGAAAATGGGTATTTTGGGTAGGGATTGGGCAGCAGGGCTGCAGGTTCCCAGTGCGGTGCCACTGCATGTTGTGTGCCCTGTCAGGGATGATCAGGCAAGGGGCTGAGCTCTGGGAAGTTTTGAGGCATGGCAAGCATGACCAGTGTTCAGCTTTGGTTGGGAGAAAGGGAGGACTATATGGAAAAAACCCAAGATTTGAAATGCTGTGCTTGTGTCCTGAAAGCTGTTTGTGACTTTGACTTTTGTTTACTTTATTTATTTCTATTAATTATATTATTTTTTTTTTCCTGTTGTTTCCTTGTTTTAACTTCTAGGGCTGCTCTGTAGATGGCCATAAGCTGGAAGTGAAACTCTCAGAGAGAGCTGTCAGGTAAAGCTCATGTCTCAGTTCTCATTTAAGCTGCAGTAATGCTTGGTGGGTTATTCCCTTCTTCCCTGCCACCTACATCATGAAGGATGTGATCAGTAGTGCTCCAGCTGTTGAACATATCAGGCTGTGTTGTGGTTTACTCAGAGTCAGTTTAGTCAATCTTGCTTGAGAAGCAAACAAAAAAAATTACGAATGGCTGTAGTGGGACCCCAAAAATGAGCTCAAAGTGAGAACCAGGCACAGTTTCCTTTCACACTCAAGGAAAAGGCTCCTCTGAACCCTCTGCTTTGATCAGCACTGCAAAATCAACTATGGCACAAGTTCCAGTGGGTTTAAAGAGTTCTTGAAGACAAATATTCTCTGGGTAATTTAATCTTTTGTCCCAGATCATCTGAGAGAACAAGAGCTTGAGAATAATGTTCTGCCAGTTCTGATCAAATCAAGACAAACAGGTTTCTTGCTTGATAAAAAAGTTTGAATTTGCCTTCTTTTCTTTGCTCAGTCAGGTGCAGAGGAGATGGCTGATTGGGGGTGAGTTTGCTGGAAATTAAAAGTCTTGTTTTCTAGGGTTTCCTTCCTAGTTTTTTTTTAAGTACAGAATATCCTAAATGCAAAGTTGAAAATTAATCCAGGTGTTTGAAGGTGAATGTTGGCACCTAAACACTGTCCTTTAGACACTTTGGAAAGCCTACTGGGGGCGGTATATCTTAAATGTCAAAATTTGTTTGAAAATCTGGTTCCTGGGGACCAGAAGCTGCCTGACAGCTCCCTGTCTGCACTTTGTATTTCCATTCTTTCATAAACCATTTTTTATCCATTTTGATTTTTAAAATCCCTTCAGCAGGTATCCAGCCCTCAATGTGAAGTGCTTTGCTTTATGAAATAAGCTGCTGTCTTTTGTATTAGGTAAATTCTGACCTTGTCCAAATGCAATACAATTCTGGAGGTAAAAAAATTAATACTCTATTACAAAATTTCATTTGATGTTTTATAAGCCAGGAAGAAAAAGAATCAAAATTGGCTTACATTAAGCTAATTTTTTTTAAAAAATCTATCAATTAGTACATTCTCATGACAATGGAATGGAGGAGATTTGGTGTCAGAACAAAATACGAGTCCAGGACCACAAGCCAGCAAGATGGACTATTTCATTTTCAGATGTAGGGTTTAAATCACTGAAATTCCTTCCCTCTTGGTGTGCTCTGTGACATTCCCACTGTCACGATGGAGGATGTCAATGTGAGCCAGCTGCCTCATTTTTCCACGTTCCAAATCCTGAAGGAGCTACGATGCCAAGAGGGCTTTGCTGCGTTGTGGTCCTTACCTGCCCTTCCTCATGACTCCACAGGCCTGCTGTGAAATCATCCCGAAAGAAACAAACTGTCAAGAAGCAGAAGACTTCCAAGATCTTGGTCCGAAACATCCCCTTCCAGGCCACTGTCAGGGAAGTCAGGGAACTGTTCAGGTAGGAAAGTGCTTTCTCTTGGATCTGTGGAGTGCTCTGGGCTGGAGCTGGTATATGATTTTTTTTTTTCATATGGGATTTTCGTTATCGGATTTTTTTTAAATATTAAAAGAGTTTTGTTGTCTTTGTGGAAGTAAACAAAGCTTTTCCTGAGTGTAAAAGACAAATGGTTTGACAGGTTATAGCAGTGCAGAAATTCTGCTGGTGGGATGGTGATCCCATAAGCCAGTGTTGTGAGCTGTTGGAGCCAGTGGCCCATCACCATGCCGTAGATATCTATGGAGCTTAGAGATCTCCATGCCTATCAAGTAAATGATTTAGCCCTGGATATTTTTCCCTCTCTCCTGGAAGTTGTACAGCAGCATTCCTGATCTGCCCACCCAGGTCTGAGTGGGGCTGGCTTCTTCCTCCACCTGCCTCACCCACATGTTGGTGTAGCTCCATCCCTTCGTGGAGGGAGCATTTCCATCTTGCTGTGCCTGCCTTGGGTGTTTCCCTGCCTGTGCCTCGCACAGTTAGTGGGGTGTTGCCCCTTGTTTGTAAGGATGGGGACTCTGCTGCCCTTAAAGTTGTCTCTGACCAGAAAAAGCTGGTCACACATGAGATCTTCCTGGGTCAGTGCTGAGTGTTGGACAGGGATTTTGGGATCTCAGCCTGCCTTCTTTCCGTGTGTCCTGTATGTCCTCAACCTT
>JAWWEU010000037.1:4308694-4375847 GCA_035583155.1 Acropternis orthonyx | reverse complement strand
TCAGTGCTGAGTGTTGGACAGGGATTTTGGGATCTCAGCCTGCCTTCTTTCCGTGTGTCCTGTATGTCCTCAACCTTTTGTGCTGGGAGTTGTTAAGCCTTGCAATACCTCCTGGAAAACAGGTGGAGCTTTGTAAAAGGAAATCCATCTATTCTGCTCCCAGGACAGGAATGTTTTGCCCACTGTCTGAGGTCCCTGCTCTGCTGCTGTCCTGCAGAAGGAATTTGGGGGAATTTGTGTTCAAATCTGCCCATCAGTCTTTCCCATCTAGAAAATGAGGATGATAGCTCACATCTGCATGGTGGAGGACTTGCTGTGTTAGGAGGTGGCCTCTGTGTGGGCCTGTCTGAGCAGAAGCAGGTGCTTTTGTCACAGCTGTGGCATTTCTTTCCGAAGGGATTGAGTTGAGGAATTGCTCGACTCTTCAAAATCTCCCCAGATCATGCAGTGAAAACCAGCTGGCAGTGATTTGTTTGTTGCAGGGAAAACTGCACTTCCGCAGGGAATTCCAGCTGCTGATGTGCTCCTGGCTTGTCTGCAGGTTCCTGCATGGCAGGGAGGCTGTTTACAAGCAAGGTGTAAGGAAAGCTGTATGTTGCAACACTTGATTTGGGGTGAATTCTGGGGGGATATCACTGAAGGCAAACCATGACTTGGCTCTTGGACACACATTGCTGGAAAGGTGATGGTAAAACGTGAAGATCCCTGTAAAACAGCAAAAGGTTTTCCTTCCTTGTGCTGTGCAGCTTGGATGCTTTTGCTTCAGTGCTACCCTGAGAGGTCCAGGAAAAACCCCTGGACTTCCAAGTCCCTGTTCTGAGTTTCCTCAGCACTTAAAGCACTGCCAACTTAAATCCCAGTGCTGTGGCCACAGAGGTGACCTTCCTAAAGCTTGAGCAAACAAAATCAGGGGCATCTCTATTTGCCTTCTGGAGCCTTGGGTTAAGTTCAAGGAGCTGTGAGGTTTATGTGTATCACAAGGACAGACAAGACACTGGGGGGGTATTTTGGAGTGGTTTTTTTTTTTTTTTTCTTTTGCCTCCTGCCTTGTCTGGCACTTCAGCGCTGTGAGAGGAGGGGCAGAGGAACAGTCTGATTAATATTGCAAGGAATGTGCAGCTTCCAGCGGCGTGTGCCGGTGACTGCGCTCCGGGAGCGACAGGGGAACATCCGCTGCATTCACCTGGATATTCAGGGATGTGGGATTTATCCTCAAAACAACACCCAGAGGTTTGAGGGGGACACCCACCCAGCCCTGCCTCCAGCCCTGCCATCCCTCCAGGCATAGCAGAGCATTCCCAGACACTCCATCCTCCTGGATTGCTTGCTTTGCACTTTTCAATCAGGTGCCTTCGCTCTGGAGCTTTAGCTCTTTCTGCATTTAAGAGCCTGCCTTTATTTTGTGTTTTGTTAGTTATTTGTTTGGACTTGCAGGCAACCACTTGGCAGTGGAATGGATGGCAGGGCTGTAGGGGGCACTCTTAGCCTGCCCAGGAAAGCCTGGCTGGGGACCACCAGCCTGGGGGACAACAAGGGACCACCAGGCCACTCCAGCAGGCATTGCCATGCAGGGGGGCAGCCCCAGGGGCACGGAGGTGGGAGGCTTTGCAGGGGGAGCATCTTCTCTATTGTTTCACATGCTCCTCAGCCACTTTCTAGCCCTGCAGCTGATGTTGTTGCTCCAAACTGCTTCCTCCTGTGCTTGCTTTTATCTTTTCTCAATTGCTGGGGCAGGAGAAAAATTAATAAATATATATATATATTTTATGTATGTTTGTATATATATTTATTATGCACACATACATATTATGTATACATACACTATATATGTGTATCTATATGCACACACACTATATGTATCTATATGTGTGTGTATCACCCCAAATACACACCTTTCCAAATATCTACATAATAATTATGTGCCATATATATATTTTCCCAAACAAAATATTTCCGTGTTTTGAGCTTTGTCAAGGAACTGTGTCTTGCTTTTCAAATGGCCCCACAGAAGGTGTTAATGACACTGGAGAACAGCAAAACAAGGGTGTTTTGAGTAGTGGATTTTTAAAGCTGCTGTACCTGTGCTGCTCAGCCCTGGCAGTTCAGGGAATCCTGTCCTGGTTGCCTCTACACTTTTTGATATTTTTATTTATGGACCCATCACTTAAATGCTCAGGCTTGCCCTGCACCAGCATTTGTGTTTCTACAACAGCCTGTAGGAACTTTCCATGTTTGGACTTTGGGCATGTCAGGTTCTAATTCTTGGACTGGAGAAAGTGATGATTAATTTTCTCTCTAGGGGAGTCATGAATGCTCTGGTTAACAGCTCAAGTCCTCTACCTGCAAAATAAATGTCTTGCAGCTCCACCAGCCTATGGTGCTGCCCACCTTCCACCCCAGCCCCAGTGGCTTTGCTGGGATGTGTGTGATGCTGGTTCAGAGCATGTCCTGCCACGTTCTGTCGGAGGTTTTGGCCTCTCTTGCACCCTCATGGACTTTTTTTTTTTTTTTTTTTTATTTTTTGAGGCCTGATAGGTGTTATTTTCTTCAGAGGGAGAGCTGTTCAATTATAGGGGCTGCTTGTGGGCTAGGTGTGAAGATTTAGCTTTTGTGGGTGTGTTTTTTTTCCCCCCCCCATTTTTGTTCTCTATTAGATTCTGCTCTTATCTTTACTACCTGAAAAAAGTAACAAAAGATAAATGGTCCTTAGTTCTTTCCAAAGAGCCATAGTTAGGGGAGGAGAGACAAAGGGAATGCTATCCCATGAAGGCTGCTAATTTTTGCTACCAAATTGTGGGGCTTTTATGGCAAGACTTTTTTTTTTTTTCTCAAAAGAAACTCTAGATGTGGCAAGCTGAATTGGAGGTCTGTGAAAGGCCACATTTTCACAGATTGGAGCCCTGGCAATTTCTGAAAATTGGGCTCCTTTAAAAATCTATCACATTAGATCCACGCAGCCTCCATTGGAAGTTCCAATTAACTATTTGTTTCATGGCATCCTCTTCCATCCCCTTGTCTGCACCAACTACATTAATATTAAAAATAAGGCTGGCTTGCAGCTGATGTAGAACATTTTGACAAGATGTATGTTTTATTTTCCTCAAAGGGGGGGAACAATTAGATTTAGAAAAAGACTTCTTAAAAGATTCCTACCCAGTCAAAGGCAATGTGAGGGATAGATACAGTCAAAAGTCTGCTTAGAGTTTGGCATAATTGATGTTTGTACCACCAGAGGATGCAGCTCTTGGGGGTTGCATCCCAGGTAGTGTGTTTTTGGGACGGAGCTGTTTCTTGTTTTCTTTGCAAAATATATCTGATAACTTACTGTTTGCTCTGTATCTATAATTTCCCTTTAATTTGCAATGACTGTCACGTTCAGCCCTCCCCTGCCAATTAGCTGTGGTAACTCTCTAAAATCAGAGTGAGATCAGGGGCCAGCACTGTGTGTGGAAGGTTTTTTATCGTCCCTCTGGCCATCCCTTGCCTTTCACCTGTAGGAACTGCAATCAAACACATTGCATAAAGCTATTAAATCACAAAATTATTATCAGTTGAGAGACTGGACTTTAGTTTGACTAAAGAAGCAGCGAGCAGGAAAGCAACTGAAAGGTATTCCAGGGCGGAGAACAGGTTATCAGATGCATTTATCTCTGTAGTCTGACTTTCCTGTAAAGAAAGTAACGCTGCTTCTTGCAAAGACCTTTGGGGTTGGGTGTCTCTTTTAATTTTAACTCCTTTGCTGACTATTTTCCTTGTCTTAGCAAAGACATGCCATTTAATGCATCTGGCAAAACAAGTGTCTAGGGTTGATTAGGAGGAAACAGATCTATCCCCTCTGACAGAGGGTAAAAGTGAAGACAGCCAGTGGGACAAGACTTTGGAGTCATGTCTCTTCTAGGAGAGGAAAAAATCTCTGAAGGGAGATGCAGGGGATGAAGTGGCAGAGATATTTTTTTTTAAAGGCAGTCTTTATGAAGTTAATTTTATAAGATGATGCCTTTCACTTCTTCTGACCTATTATAATAAAGTGTAGTTATCAGAATGGGCTTTTCATTTCCCATTATAAAGGACACTGTGGTATAATGAGTCCGTCTGCCAGACATGCTTGCTGTTCACACCTTTCTCCCAGTAATGGAGTCTACATGACTGGAGACAATTTCTCCTTCCCAGAGTAACGTTGTCCTGTTGAAGCCCTGGAAATCTTTGCTAGCGAAAGGCAGAGGAGGGAAAAATTAGTCCCTTCATAAACATGTGAGTTTGTTAAGCAAGTGCTGGGCAGAATTAATTAGAGCATTCAATGCAAACAGCCCTGGGATGTCCAGTGCTGTCAGGCTTTCTTCTTCCGCTTTTAAAATCCTTCACGTGCTAGAAATGCCTCAAAACCCTTTGCTGCTTCCTTTTGGCTGCTTAATGCTGTCCCCCAGCAGTTAGGTGGGTGTGGAGAGAGCTGCAGAAGCCACCACAAACATCTCTCTGTGGTGTAAAGGTCTGCTGGGGGTAGGACTAGGGCTGCAGAGCTGCAGCAGGGGAAGGGAAAGGTGGTGGGTGATGTTTGGGAGAAGCCAGGAGACATCTGAGCTAGGACAGATGTGCTGATGCTGTAGGGTGGCAGAAGGAACAGCAGAGCAGGGTACCCTGCTTGGAAACCTGTGCAAGAAGAGAATGCCCAAGAATGAGTCTTGCAGAAGCAGCTGGCATTGGTGGGCACCCTGCACACAGCCATGAGAGTGTTGGATCCCAGCTTCCTGGCTTCCCCTGGGAGTTAGGATATTGGTGGCAGCACATGGAAGGGCTGTGGAATGTGTGTCTCACCTAAAGGCACATGTTCAGGTGTCAGAAACAGTGTTATGAACAAGAACTGTCTCATTATCCCTCGGAGCACTGACAGCAGTAATGATGCCTCTGAGCTTGGTTTGCTGCTGGGTGGGGTCACCGTATCACATTCTCCAGGAAATAAATGGGTGGTTTAAAAACAAGACCCATCCTTTGGGATCTCCAAAGCCATCCCCAGGCCATCAAGTGCCAGGGGTTACAGACACTTAATGGTGTGGTGGTTGGGGTTCAAACACAGGTGGGAGGTGTCTGTGTGTGCTCTGGAGCCTTCGGCACATGGCTGGGTTCCCGTGCCAGCAGCGCTCTTGCCTTGTTTTGGTCTGTCCTTAGGGATAATAATGTCTGGTTCCCATTTTAAAGGTGACTTTCCATGCCCATGGTGCAGCCCCATGCCAGGAGCTGTATGCATGGGAGAAGCATCAGTGAGCTGGCTTAGGTGCCCCTGCCCAGGGGATGGAAATGCGGGCCGTGCCCGGTGATGCCAGCAGATGATGTGGCACTTGCATTAATGCTGGATTCCAGCTCCTCATTAGAATGCAAGGTCTGTGCTGGGCTGCTGAGTGTCTGAGGAGGAGCGTGTCTGGCGTGGGGGGCTCAGGATGCTGCTCTGGATTGAAGCTTTCCACCTTGGGGTGACTCTGCCCCTCTCACCCTCCAGCTGCACAGATCCTGTCCACCCACGGGCAGGTTCTTGCAAAAATTGCATCCTTGGGGGTGTTTCTTTGGCATGGTGAGGAAGCTGCTTTGTTGGTGGGTCCCTCTACCCTGGCTGCAGAGCTCAGCCCCACTGGGTGCTGTTAGTGTTTTTTGGGTTTGCAAGGGGAACACAAGGTGTGGACCTGTTGGAGCAAGTCCAGAGGAGGCCACTGAGTTGGTCAGAGGGCTGAAGACAGGCTGAGGGAGTTGAGGCTCTTCAGCCTGGAGAAGAGGAGGTTCTGGGAAGACCTTAGACCCCTTCCAGTACCTAAAAAGGGCTTACAAGAGGACTTTGGACAAGGGGGAATGACCTTAAGCTGAAGGAAGGCAGGTTTAGATAAGATATGCTAAAAAAATTCTCCCCTGTGGGGGTGGTGAGGCTGTGGTACAGGTTGCCCAGAGGGGTAGTGGACTTAGCATCCCTGGAAGTGTTCAAGGCCAGGTTGGACAGGGCTTGGAACAACCTGGGCTAGTGGAAGGTGTCTCTGCCCATGGCAGGGGATTGGAGCTAGATGAGCTTTAAGGTTCCTTCCAACCCAAACCATTCCACAGTGTTTCTTTACTGGTACATTTTCCCCTGCTCTGCAGCATCCCTGGCACTGTCTCCTCCCTGCAGCCTTCCAGCAGGCTCAGGGCTGGTGTTTCCAACAGGTCCTGGCTGCAGTGCAGCAGTTGGGCTGCTGTGATCTTCCCTGTGATCCCACTGCATAGCTTGGCTCTCCTTCCCACCCTTGCTCTCTGTTACCATCTCATTTCCTCCCTTTGCTGGGGCTCTTGAAAGGTTTAGGTCTTACCTTTAGGCTGGACCCCCTGGAGCACCCCATGCCATCTGCTCTTCCACACCTTTGGATTGTGTGCAACCTGGATCTCCTGCACAGCCAACCCCAGGTGCATCCTTAAAGCCTGGCTTAACACAGAGGATTTGCCAATCCTTGTGTGTTTCCATGTCCAAATTGCAGTGCCAGGGAGTGTTGCACAGGGTGATGCAAGTGCTTTTCTGGGCAGCAGCTTGCAGGAGTGTGCACCAGGCTCACGAGCTGAGAGCTGCAGGGGGAATAGAAGGATCTGCTGGGCTGATTTATTTCTCTTACTCTACAAAAGATCATAAATTAAACTTTTTTTTTGGGGGGGGGGGGGGGGGGGTTCTTCAAGTCTTTTCCTTGTGTTCTGGAAACCCAAACACAGCATCATTGGGTTGATATTCAGAGACCAGAAACGTAACTGGCCACTTTAATTTGGCTGCTCTCCAAAGCGAGCCATGGGGTGAGGGAGAGAGGGGAAATGGGTTTTCAGTGCTGTTTTTCAGTTTGAATCATAAAGGTGTTTAACATAGATAAGGAAATGTTTAACTCTCTGTTATCTTGGTGAGGTTGCTTTAAAAGGTGGCTCTTCCCAAGAGTAGAAGGAAGATTTTTTTCAGCATATCTCTCCCTGTTTTGAATATTCATTGCATGCTTGATTTTTATATTTATTTTTTCCCCTCTTCTGCACTCCATGTACTCCATACCCACAGGTCCCTTTTCTGCTCACCCAAAACCTCTGCCAAGGAGTTTTCAGCTGCCTGCCTTGCTCAGTCCAGGTGTCCAATGCAAATGAAGGGAGTTTCTGGGCTGTTTCCTCCCAGCTCCTGCCAGGGCACCCACCTGAACCTCCTGAAGGAACTGAATTAGTTTTACACACAGATTTCCATTGCTCATCAGTGTGAATGGGCTCGGGGAGATGGAGTGAGATGGGGAAGGGGCTGCTTTTGGGATGTCTTGTTCAAATGTGACCCTGGGGGGTTTTTTTGAGGGAGGGTTTGTCATTTTTTGTTGCCAAGTGGGACAGGCACACGTGTGTGCAGACATGTGGGCTGCTTCTCCTCCCAGGAAGCAAAAACCAAAGCCTGTTTGTGCTGTCTCCTGTAAATAACACACTCGGTGCTATTAGTATTGTAAGATCTCCTTTTGTCTGAATTGTGAAGAGTTATGTGTGTATAAGGAAGAAAAAACATGATTTTTTTTTTTTTTTTTTTTTTGCCTTATGTTGGAGCCAGTTTTTGTTCACTCTCAGAATCAGTCCCTTGGCCACTCAGGCCACTTTTGGGGCTGGCAGAATCTAGTGTCAAAATTACACTGGACTAACTTTTGAGCTTGTGTGTCAGGCTTTTGCAGTCAAGGTGCAATCAAGTTGATTATTTTCTTGATCTTAAAATTCATCTGTCTGTTGCATTTCTTAACTACAGTTCTCACACTGTGCCACTGACCCATCCACCTCCCTGTCTTTCCCTACCATGTACGTGTGGGTATTTTTCAGTCTCACTTCATAAGAAGGTCCTGAACAAGCCTCTAATGAATCACAGTTTTCCCCTCAGGATGACATCGTGTCCTTTATTTGCATCTCTGTTTGCACCATTATTTTTTCTTTAACCTCAAGCCTGCTGCAGCCTTCCTCCCTCTTCTAATCCAGTGGATTTTCAGCCTCGGGATGTGATTGCAATTAAGGACCTTCCACTGCACAGTCTTTCACCTCCCCCAGGGCAGTCCCTGTGCCAAAGGCCTTTGAACCCTGTTGGCTTCTGCAGCTGGTTGGCACCAGGAGCACTTCTGTCTGCATGTTGTTTTTCCTGAAGAAATCAAGCTAAGGCGGACCAGGATGACCATCTGTCTTCTCACTTCTCTTACCTCCTCCCCCAGCAGTATCCTGAGCACTTCCAGGCATCTGGCAGAGGACAGGAGACCTGAAATTTGAGAGCTTGGTGCAATTAAAGATAGGCGAAAGCTTCTGAGCCTTGTCCTCTCAGGAAGGTGCTGTTATGACCTTGACCCTTATCAGGCATCCAGGAGTTCACAAAAGCTGCCCTTGAAGATGGGATGTGTTTTCTGACCAAGTTCCCATTTATCAGATACCGGGGAAGCTGACCCTGGAAAAGCCACCCCCTTTGTTCTGCTGCCATCAGTGGTCTGTACACATCAGGCTGTCCCTCTCACTGATGGTCTCTGAACCTTCCCCAAGGATGTTGGGAGGACAGGTTTGATCCCCCTTCAGCCTTCCATCTTCTTTTTTTAAAATCTCCTTGTGGAAACTCACATGGAAAAGCAGCAACAATGACTTTTCCATGCCCAGTCTTAACACCTCAAAAGGCTGGGCCTGATCACAAGCAGCACTGTCAGGATTTGTGCCAAAACTTGCCATGCAAATCCAGTTGTTGGGGGCCAGGGAGCGGGGCTGTTTGGCCCTTGTTTGGTTCTCTTTAACCCAGCTCCTACTCTTCCCACCCTTTGATCCCATGATAGCAGCTGAAGGGTTAAAAGAGTCTGGGGGGCCAGGGGGTGGAGAGGAGGCATTTCAGATGCTCATTACTCACTGCCAGCTTCCCCCCCAAATCATATTAATTTCACGCTGTCACGCAGGACTGCGCTGTCTCCCTTGTCAGCATCCGGGTGGGTGACAGGGATGGGGGGAGTGTGGGTTCCCCCCTCCTCACCCGGGCTGTGCTTTGGAAAGCTCATTGGTGGCCTCTTTCCTCACTGAGGTACCAACCCAGCAGGACTGGGGTTGGGCTGGGGCTGCTCACCTTGCAGGGGGGGATCTGGGGAACTGCCGTGCGCTGCCTCCCGATGATCATTTTCCACCCCGCTGCTCGTGCAAAAACCCCATGAAATTAGGTCTGCTGCAGCAGGGAAGTCTGGAGGGAGGGAAGGAGGGAGGGAGGGGAGCTGCCAGCCTGCCCTGCCCTACCTATGGGCAGCAAGGGTGCTGCTTAAAAGTTGGTCTTTAACCAGTTGCCTCCCTTCCTGTTTTTTAATGCCAGTGAGCACAGCCTGGCTCTGCCCGCTCTGCCCTCTCTCGTTTCTCCCCCTTTGACTCTTTGCTTGCTGTGTCTGCCGGAGGTGTCATCTCTGCAGGGAATTCTTGCCATCAGCTGGGACTCTGACAGCTCCACCCAAGCTTAGAAATTCCCAAGCCCATCCCAGCTGGAAGCTCACTCTCTGCTGCAGGCATTCTGCTCTGTCCCCAGCCATTTTTATTATTGTTATCCCTAGAACCTGACTCCCTTCCTTTTCCATGTGTGTGCTTGTATTTTTCTGTGGGTTGGAGCTGGAAGGGTCATCCCCTCTCCTTTTCTTCCATCAAGTTCCCTGTGGTCACACTTCTTGGAGCACTTGGCAAAACCCAGAGCAGCAGCTCGGGGCTTCCTGTGTTTGCAGAGCTGAGAAGGAAACAGCACATTGAGAGGCACAGCTCTCCCCACAGCAGAGGGCCGATGGCCCAGGCTGTTTGAGACTAAAAATCTTTGGAGTAAACCTTCGAAGAGGAGATTCATGAGTCCCAAGGGCTCTGTGGCTCTCATGCCCACAGAGCCCTGAGCCCTTGGGAGTGCAGAATGAGAGCAGCAGCCTCTGGTACCTCCAGCTGTGTGCTGGGACTTATCTGTGCTTTGGAAACATTAGGGAATCCATGAATCCAGGCATTACTCCGTTTCTTTAATCAACTGTGCTCATGCTTTTCTGGCTCCGATTCCTTGCTGAGTTCTCATCTTGCTTGAAAAGGCCATCCTCTGATGTGTGAACTGAAAGCAGGCTCCTCCTACACAGGCACATCCCTTGGGAACATCAGCATCTCCATGGTGCATTTCCCCCACCTTGGCATTGACCTCAGGAGCAGCGAGTGCTGCAGGAAAGCTCTTTGAATCTCCTTTTGCAGGGCTAAAGCACCACCCCAGCAGCTGCTTGTCACCTGGCACAGCGTGTGTCACCAGCCCACGTGATGCTTCCTAGCTTTGGCTTTTACTCTTTTCCACGTAGGGAATCTTCCACTTGCAGCAGAGAGGTATGTGGGATGTTGTGGCCATTCCAAGACAGACAGGTGATTGTTTCCTGAGCCCTGTTGCTTGATATCAGTGCAAGAATCAGAGCAAAGCTCTTAACTTGGCAAGTGCCTCTATTCAAGCCAAGCATCTCTTTTCCAGCTGTTCTTACCTGCTCCCATCTCTTTTGGTCCTTCAGTATGGGTGTGGCAGCTTGTGTGCCAGCTTGCAGAGCTGTACCTGTTAAGCCTCTAAAAGTTGGGATCATCTGTTGGAAGCCTCACAGCAAGGAAAAGTGAGATCCCAGCTTCCTACAAGCTGGGTGTCCCTGCTTGGGTATTCCATGCTGTTGGAGAGGGCAAACTCTGGCCCCTTTAGACCCCAGACAGCTCCAGCAGGTGATTTTTAGGTGTGTCATTGCCTTTCTTCTTCCCTCCCAAAATCCATGAGCTCATTACAGCTCCTTCAGGTCGGCTGGTGAGGCACTGCCAGCAGATGCAGAAGAATGTGGTTTCCCTTCCTCCTCTGTAGCCCCTCGTTTCTGCCTCACATTCCCCTTCTCAGGCTGCAGCTGCCACACAGCTCTGACAGCATCTGTCAGCAAGGGACAAGTATCTGCTCCTGCCTGCCATCGATTGTGAACACCCAGGGTGCTGTGATGAGCCTTGCCAGAGCTTTGGGGGGAGCAGTGGAAGGGGGATGATGGGCAGAGCTCCCACCCTGCTCAGCATTCAGCACTGCCTTTGAGCCGTCCTGCCCAGCTCTGCCCTTATTTGCATCTTTCTGGCTCCCACCAGAGAGCAGAGCTATAAAATGCTCAGGCTGTGTATTTGTTGGGTAGTTTAATTTATTGGAGAGGCTGTGAGCTGAGAGGGGGCAGTCAGGGCTGGGGCAGGGGGATGGGAGGGAGCATTGGAGCACATGCTTCTCCTTGTCAAAATCCATTTATTAAATTAGCAAGGTTGCATCAATAGGGCTCATGGCTGCTGGTGTTTGTGTACTGATAGTGACGCTGGGCAAGGACAAGGGTGGTGGTTTGAAAAGGAAGGAGGGTTGATTTAGACTAGATATAAAGAAGAAGTGAAGCACCAGCACGAGCTGTCCAGAGAAGCAGTGGATGCCCCATCCCTGGAAACATTCAAGGCCAGGTTGGATGGGGCTCTGAACAACCCAGACTAGTGGTCGGTGTCCCTGCTCATTGCAGCGAGGGTGGACTAGATGGCCTTTAAAGGTCCCTTCCACCCCAAACCATTCTCTGACAGTTTAAATTCCACTGTGGTTTTCTTTGCCCAGAAGGCCCTGGGGGTGGATCAGCCAGAGTTGGCAACTTCCATCCTGGGCTCTGCCACTCTTTTCTGGCTGTAAATAGGTGCAAATAGGCTGCTCTAGGTGACCCTGCCTAGGCAGGGCAGTTGGACTGGATGATCTCCAGAGGTCCTTTCCAACCCTAACTATTCTTTGATTCTGTGAAATCTTACAAGTCCTGTGAGGAGAGTCTGAGCGAGCTGGGGTTGTTCAGCCTGGAGAAGAGGAGGCTCAGGGAAGACCTTATCACTCTACAACTCCCTGAAAGGAGGATGTAGCCAAGTGGGTATCAGTCTCTTCTCCCAGGCAACCAGCAGTAGGCGAAGAAGGCACAGTCTTAAGCTGCACCAGGGGAGGTTTAGGTTGGACATTAGGAAGAAGTTCTTTGCAGAGAGAGAGACTGGGCATTGGAACGGGCTGCCCAGGGAGGTTGGTGGAGTCACCATCCTCTCAGAGGTGTTTTCCAACCTAGCTGATTTCTGTCATGCAGAAATACACCTCTGTTCATGTGGCCTTTACAGCACAATGAGAAAATCTGATGCTTTGCTGTTGTTCACAGCTCTGGATGGGGCAGTGGTGGTCGTGGGAGCCCAGTGGGGTGGTGGCTCCCAGCCCTGCCTCACCAACGAGCTGCTGTGTGCCTGGATCTGATGCTTTGCTGCCTTCTGGTCCCTGGCAGACGTCAGATGTGGCCAGCCTGGGCTCTTCAGAGACAACCCTGCACTCAGGAGATCTCACCATCCTCGTTGTATCTGAGTCACCAGAACAGCTCCCGCGTTCTCGGTGCGTTTGATCTTCCCTACGTGTTTCTCTGTTCTCCTGATGAAAATAATTAATCAGGTTATTTTTCTAAGTCATCCTGCAGCTTTACAGGGACAAGACTTAAATAAGGATTCTCTTTAAAGCAGAACTGTGTTAAAATAGCTGTCTGCCTATAAATATCTCATTGCTTCTATATTTATTCTCTTCCAGCTCGGTGCAGGAAGACCTACAGTCGAATATTATATATATATATATATATATTTGGGGAGGGTCTGATGCAGCTGATATCTTAACAGCAAGGCTGCCTTCTCCATAGGAAGCCCTGGGTATACTTTTGTGGGTCCATGAGGCATGGCTAAATCCTCCTTCTGCCTTTCCTGCTTTGCCAGTTGCGCAAATTTCCTCTTGTCTTTGAAACGAGCTGACTCACAGGAATCCTACAGGAGCAGAGATTTGCACCAGACCCTCCTGTGAGCACTATTTTTAGCATAACTTATTTTTGACCAGAGCTGCACTCTGATCAGGCTTTTCAAAAGAGCCCAGGAGAGATAAATCCCCAAATCTCAGCGCTGTTGGAGCTGCAGGTTCCTTTGAAATCCTGACCTGCTGGTGATTAGGGCAGTGACTTGGTGGCTCCTAAGCCCTGGTCCTGCAAGGTGCTGCACGCAGGGGGAATTGTGGCTTAGGAGTGTGAGCTCTGCAAAAGGCTTTGCAGGCATTGGAGGCTCTCGTTGAAGTCCATGCAAGGATTGAGATTTCATGAGGTTTGGGATATAAGGGTCATTACTCCTGTCACTTGTACATCTCAGGCAGAGCTGCCACGGGAGGGTAGTTTGGTCCTGGTGTGGTCTGTGGAGGTGGGGGAAGATATCCTTCTTCAGTTGTCCTGATAGAGCTCGTCCTTCCTCCAGCAAACTCGAATGTCTTTTGTCTTCCCTAGAGAAAAAAAAAATAGTAATTACAGTAGGATTAAGAAGAGAGCCATTGGTTAGATGAAATGAGAGAATTTGAGTGGCCAGGGCTCAGGCAGGGCTGCCCCATGGCAGGAGAGGGAAGCAGAGCCCTGCTGTGACCAGGACCAGCTCAGAGCTCTGTGAGATGGCAAAGGAGGAGAGAAGGAGCAGCAAAACCTGAATAATATTAGAGTGGTATTTTCAACCTCTCTCCTGGTTTGGGATGACCTCTTCAGTCACACATGTCCACCAGCAGTTATGTTTAAATCCCCTGAGTCACCAGCTCACACTCTTTTAGGATGACTTTGAACTCCCAGCTCCCTTTCTGAGTTCAAGTCCAGCAGTGCTGTCTAAATCTGGAACTTCCTAAAGCTTATGGTGTTCCCTGTGCCAGCCCTGCACCTTCCCCTGTGTCTTGGGAACTGGCTTGGAAATTGTGAGCACTGAGATGTAAAATTTCAGAAGGAAATCTGTTTTTGCTTTAACTAGTGAATCATCATTGTCTATAAAGCGTGGAAATAAATGTGGATAATAGGCAGGTGTCTTCTGTGGAAGGTGTCAGCATGCTCAGCAACTCCTGAAAGCTTTTCCTTGGTCTCCCCAACTCTAAAATGGGTTAAAAGAACTCCCTACTCCAATGGTGCACGCTCTTCCATCAGCAAGGACCAGGAAACCAAGCAGGGTAGATGTGAACACACATGACCTATGAGCAGGCAAAGGTAAGAACTGACCCTCAAAAGAGCTGAAATCTCGCTTTGCACTTGGACCAGGAGAAAGACAGGAATAAATCAGGAGAGGGTTGAGTCCATCCCCGCATCCAGAAAGCGTGGGGAGGCTGCTGGCTGGTTCTCTGCCCATCCCATCTCCCGGTGCAAGGGCTGCAGGGCTGGCTCTCACCCTCCCCACCATCCCCACCTTTCCTTTTGCCACGCTGCCCCGTGAAATTCCAGCGTGGGAGCCGGCTCCGTAGGGCTGAATTACAGTGTCAGTCACACCATAGCAACTGTCCCTGTCTGCCTCCACGAGCCAGGGAGCTGTGGAAAAATAATCATGGACTGGGAGGAGTGGGAAGCTGAGGAGGGAAGGGAGGCTGCAAGGCAACACTTCCTCCAGCACAGCAAATCTGTGCTGTCCAGGGAAAAGAAAGGCCCTTTTTAACACCAGCCTTTAAAGCAAATCTCTTTAAGGAACCGACCGACGTTAAACCTTGCAAAGCAGGATTAAACGCGGCAAAAATTAAGAAACCAAACCTGGTTGCAGCACCTGGTTAGAAATGACTTAAGTGGAGGGATATTAAAATTTTAAGGCTTGCTGCTGTGCTGGTGATGGAGGATTTAAAAAATAATAATTACTGTTGTGGGTTTGGGGTTTTTTTTCCCTTTTTGCTTGGTTTTCAGGATTGGTTTCTTTCTGTTTAGCATGCAGCCTAATTGCGTAATTACATGATAGACTGGAGTAGAATTTAGTGCCTGTAATACCAGTTATAAAGAAGAGCCCTAATTATGTATATCTTCTCAGGTAAATAATACATCAGGGGCATGGAGTGGCCTAATTACTGTTCTGAAAACCTGCCTAATGACTAATTTACTTGGAATTTCAGAAAGCTTTTGATAAGGTCCCTCATAAGCAACTGTTAAGGAAAATAAATTGAGAAGGGGTAAAATGTTTTGCTATGTTTTTAAACAAGCCATTTAAGCAACGGGAAGCAGCCACTGACTTCTGGTCCTGCATCTTGAGGAGAGGGAAGGTCCCACAAGCTGCCTGTTGGTCTGGGGCCAAAGCTGTCATGTTTCTGATCCCACTTTGCCATAAATTCCAAGGAATACTGCTGCCAAGGTCAAATAAAACTGGGACTTGATATAAGCAAGAGTCTTGTGGGTAAATTCACAGCTCCTTGGAAGAACACATCCATGTCCACATAGTCTCTGGCACAGTAGTTGTGGTGTTGAGCATCTATTTGAAGATTTGTGCCAAAAATTGAATGAATTCAAAGGCAGCTAAACTTTGTTTAGTTGTCTGCGGGCAGATACAGGAAGCAAGGACAATCCAAAAGCTGGACCAGCTTCCCCAAGGCTGGTTTTTAGGTGGATCTTGTGCGGTTCCTCTATTTGCTGAAGCTGGGACCAGCACTGCTGTTATTTCAGGGGGTGTTGGAGGTGCATCAGGGAGACAATGCCATGAAGCTTAAATCACAAACCCCCACTTTGCTTTGGGGCCTTTTCTGGGAGAAAGCACAGCCTTGTATTTCCAACTGGAGGAGCCACAAAGGTGTGGGGAGAGCAGCGGGAGGGGATTAGCACGGAAGGGTCCTCGGCAGAGCAGCCACAGCAGAGATAAAGCTGGAGGATCTTTGTGCCTCACCAATGACATGCTAATTGGCTTTTTTTTTCCCCCAGCAAACTTTGCAAATGATGCTCTTTAAGTTGCTGGCAGGATGAACAGTTGCTGTGGCAGGTGTGCCCAAAGCACCGTCTGGATGCAATTAGACGTGTGGGTGAGAGAGCATCCCGGAGACATCGCACGGAGCCGGGAGCATCCCGGGGAGTCTGTCCCTCTCCCCCTGCTTTTGAAAAGCGTTGGTCACTTCCCCACCTAATTCAAGGTGGGAATTGGGCTGGCATAGCATTCCTCCAAGCCTGGTGGAAATAGAGACATGGGGAAGGGTGTTATTTGTGCTGCAGTGGCAGAAAGGTGGGAAAGTCCACTCTATGACAAATTGGAGATGCTCCATGTGGGACAGAGGAGTTTCACACTAACAGAGAGCAGGGTTAGATGGGATATTGGGAAGAAATTCTTCCCTGTGAGGGCAGGCAGGCCCTGGCACAGGTTGCCCAGAGGAGCTGTGGCTGCCCCAGCCCTGGGGGTGTTCAAGGCCAGGTTGGAGCAACCTGGGCTGGTGGGAGGTGTCCCTGCCCATGGCAGTGGGTGGAATGAGATGATCTTTAAGGTTTATTCCAACCCAAACCATTCCATGAGTATGATGGGGAGGGGGTGGCCAACCAGGATGGACACTGCGTGTCTCACCACCACAGCAACATGCTTCTTGTGCTCCTTTCTCCAGCTTCAGTTCTCCCATCAAAGTGAAATCCTGGGTGAATTCTCTCTCTCTCACAAGACCAATTTACCCTTTTGCAGCACTTTCAGCCTTCCTGCTGCTTTTGCCACGAGGCTTTTGCTTTCTCTCCTGTACCAAATTCGTGTTGCACAGGTGGGTTTTTTTACATTCACGAGTCTCTCTGCTGCCTTCATGGATTGATCGAAGCGTTGTAGGTCTGTGTGAGGTGAGCAGGCAGCAGCTGTGGCTTGACAGGCAGGGAGCTGGAAAAATGGCTCAGGTGAGGTACTGCAAGGTCACCTGTATGGGCAGCAGACACTGGAAAGGGGCCTGGGGGGTCCCCATTTCCTCCCCAACATCACTGCTGGCTCCTGAGCTCCTGAGAAACCTGCAGCATCTCTTAGTGCTCGCTTCTGCCTTGTCCAGACCTGATGGTCATCACCAGTCCTGGAGAGCCTTCTGGTTTGAAAATGCCATTCCTGATTTTTCTGAGCCCTTTACACTGGGTTCCCGTCTGAGAAACCTTGTTTCAGAGAGATTCCTGTCTCTGGGGAGGTGTGGGAGTCTCTCCCCGTCCCTTCACTTTGTTGTTTCACTGCTCTGTCAAGCACTTAAAGATTCCAGGGAACACGTTGCAGGTGTTTTGGGGGGAGTACGGTGCTGTGTGCTGGCTGGGATGAGGTTGCAGCTGCCTCTGGAGGGCCCGCATGACCCTTTCCTGCCATCACCCAGCAGTGCAGCAGAGGGACATATTCAGCTGAAAATACAGAATGCCTTGGATCACTCCTTATCCCACATGAGCTGAGGGTACAGCCTTGAACAGCTCTGGAATCTTGTCATGATGAGGCTTCCCACAACTCCACCCCAAAGCAGACAGGGCTGTGCTTTGTTCAGCTGATAGCCCACTGCATCCATGAGTTTCAGCACTAGGTCCTGCCTGGAAATGCTTGGTGCCAAAAGGAACGATTTGTGATGGAATGCTGTGGCTGAGCTCTGGCACGTACCCTCGGTGGGGGTGGCCAAGAGGGGAGCATGGACAGGTGTTCCCCAGAAAACTGGGCTTGGGAGGGAGTCCATCACTTGGAGAAGTCGGCAGCACTTCTCCCGGCAGCACGAGGCTGGCACTGAAAAAGGGAATCACATAAAGCAGAAGCCAGTTTTGCTGCGGCAGCAGATCAAGAGGCCTCCCAACAAAGGCAATGCTCCTGGGCAAAGAGGAGAGGAAGCTGGAAAAGCTGATGATCCGTGTAGCAAAGAACAAGGCACAGACACGGCTGTCCCCGTCCTGTGTCCCGCTGGCTTTTTGTCGGGATTCTGCAGGTGATATGATTGTCCAGCAGGTCAGGAGCCGCTGCGGGAGCGAAGGATCAGCCCTGCAGTGGGGACCTGCTTCCCGCTGTCACTTCTGGGGGGGCCACTGGGACACCTGCTCTGCTGGCAGGTCCCTCCAGCCGTGGCTCTTTGCAGAGCTGGAGGCAGCACAGTTTGACTTGGCTCAGTGCGTCCCGAGGCTCTGCTCCCGCCCTGCCCTCCCGCGCCTTCATTTGCTAATTTTCAGAGGTTACCGAGGAGACGTTATTGATGATGATGATGGTGATAATGGTAATAGGGGAGATAGGTGGCAGATTAATTCCTGAACTCTCTTAACAGGATTTAAGCTAACAAGAGAGGAAGGCTTTTTTCCCTCCCTCTTTCCTTTCCCTTCCTCCTTTCAGATATTTCCTGTGCTGGGGATAACAACACCAAGGAGTGTTAAATTGGCTCTGAATGTCCACCCCTGGCTGTCCACATTCTTGTAACGATTTCATTAGCTTGAATTATCCACGTTATTTTCTTGTAATGGGATTAGCTGTACTGGAGTCAGCTGAAGTCCTGGAGCGGGAGGCGGGAGGGACCTTCCACTGCGTATTCCATTAACTCTCTCATGCAGGGGGTGGAACTGGCCATGGCTCAGCCCAGGGGCAAAACCATTTGCCAGGGTCCTGCGTTCCTAAAGGAGGAAGAAAGAAAAAGGACCGTTATTATATTTTTTTTTTCTCCCCCTTACAATCAGCAAACAGGTGCAGAGGCAGAGACTGGCAGGGACATAATTTTCTGAGGGAGGGAAGGTCCTTTTGGGGGGCAGAAGGGGGGAGAAATAATAAAATGAAGATGACCATTGCAAAGCGATTGAGTGAATTCTGCTGGGCTGCCGTGGGGATGCAGCCTGTTCCTGGGGATGAGGCTGTGCAGGGAGGGAAGGCAAGGCCTTGTGTCTCTTTTGGACTCATCATTCCTGCCCAGAGCCATTTCTGATGAGTGGTCACGCTGCCTGGCTCATTCTCCTGAGCTCTGTCCTAGGGCTGCCAGCAGTCACGAGGGGGGATTTAGGCAATGGCAGGGCTTGGGATGGGAAGGCAGCAAGAGGAGAGGAGGAGGGGGTGGTGGCAGTAGATGGCAAGCAACAAGAAGGATGGCAGCCTTGCTGGAGGTTTTCAGGATCAGTTTTCCAACCCAGTACTGCTAGTTTGTTTTTCTTGAAGGGATATAAACCAGCAAGGGGGATTTAGGACAGCCCTGTGCAGTGGGACCTCTGTACTCATCTACAGAAACCTGGGGGTGACTTTTTTGTTTGTTTTCCAAGAAGTTCTGCTCTTCTGGCTGTTGAGAGTGGCTGATCTCTCCAACCATGGCATGGATTCATGGTGTCAGGTGTGCTTTCCCCTACAGAACCTGGCAACCCAAGAGTCCTTATTCAGCTCATGGCTTAGGGTGCACCAAGATCAAGCGTGGTGAACACATCTGTGTGTTTGAGACTTGAAAATACCAGTCAGGGATTTCCAGGTCTTGGCCTGTCCCAAGGATCTTGCTGTTTAAATGCTGCTATTTGAGACAGGTAAGGGATTGAAATGGAGGGGACACCTCCCAGCTGGAGAGATGTTTACAACTTCTTAGGAAAAAATTCTTTATGTGCAAAGAAACTGTTCTCTGGGAGGGTGGGGAGGCCCTGGCACAGGTTGCCCACAGAAGCTGTTGCTTCCCCATTCCTGGAAGTGTCCAGGCCAGGCTAGATAGGGGTCGGAGCAACCTGGGCTAGTGGAAGGTGTCCCTGCCCATGGCAGAGGATTGGAATGAGGTAATCTTTAAGGTCCCTTCTAACCCAAACCATTCTGTGATTCTGTGTTTATCCTTACCTGAAGATACCTGTCCCATGAATGAGCAAGTGGCTGTCACAGCTGCCTCGAGCTGTGATGGAGCCAGACTTATACACTGGGCACTGAGGGAGGGTGAGGAAAGATTTGGGAGCAGGAGGCAGAAGTTCAAACAAAACCAAAGCTGCGAAAAGAGGGGATGGAGTCAGTGGCAGGAGAGGACTGGTGTGCCTGGCAATACTGGCACAGAAGGTTTGGGGCTGTGCCTGTTTCAGGAGAGCAGTGATGGAAGGAGAGGGAGCTGCAGGGTAGGAACTTGTGTGTCATGCTGGCATTGGAGGAAAGAGGGTTTCTGGAGACCACCTGTATCCCTGTCGTCTGGGCTATGTTGGTGAAGGATGTGCAGGCACCTTCTGGTGAACAGGCAAAGCCAAGTGAGCAGTGTGTTGTCTCTGAGCTGGAATGTGCTCTGTTTAATAGCAGTATAATGTCCTATAATTAGCAGGCAAAGGACTTGCCTCCCAGCTGGCCTGTGCCAGAAGGATATAATTACAATCCCAAGGAGTGATGTTCCTCTGACCTGCAGCCAGCTTGCAGTGTACATCTTACAGCATGGAGGAGAAATCTACTTCTCTTCTCCCTGTTCAGCCAGGGAAGTGAGATGGCTATGGCACCACTGCAAGAGCTGCTAAAGCAGCAATGCCATGGATCCTTTGTGGGTGGGAGGGAGGGGATGTCCCTTCTGGCATCTCTGGGAACATCCTGTGTTTCTACTGAGCTCGGAATGGGTGACTAGTCGAGGCTGTCTTTATTTTGCAGCCCTGCAGATTGTCGCCCAGCCAGGGCCACAACAGGCTTTTACTGGTTTCCCAGTAAATCTGGATCGGCACAAAAGAAAGGTTCTCATTTAGAAAATAGTAGTTGCAGTGTTTGTTCAGGGCTGTCATCCCTTCCAGCCAGCAGAGAGAAAATGTGCCAAGCCTGGGAGAGCGAGCACAGGCATAAGGATGGAGTTGCCAACCTGACTGGCGGGATGCCTGCAGGGAGAGAGGAACCCAGGCAGTGCCCCATCCTTCAGACCCACCCCACACCTCTGCCCTCCCCTTCAGGCCCTGACACACTTGGGAATGCAGAGAATAGTTGTTTGGACACTATTTTTCATGGTACGTGGGGAAGGAAGCTGGGAGGTAATGGAGGAACCGTGTGCATGGCAGGTCACCAAGGGCTTTGCAATCCCTCTGCCTCTGTGGCAAAATTCTTTCTTTTGCCCCCTCCCCACCCCAAACCTGCCCATCTTAATTGTGAGCAGCTCCATGGGGAGGTCGTTCATGCAAGAGATTTGGGTTTGCTGCACACCTTGGCTGTACCTGTTACAGATTAAATCCCAGCCTGGTGCAGTGCTAACAGGAACTGTAGGAGCGTCCTGCTAAAAAATCCAGTCCCAGTGAGTCTGGTGGGGACAGGTCTCACCAGGAAGGAGGTTAGGTTCTTCTGCAAGGTTAAACCAGGCTGACTGTAAATAAGTCAATGCCTCAAGATGGAAAAGGGCTTTGCTCCCACAACCACCATATCCTTCAGCCCTGGTGCAGAGGCTCAGGAGCACTTGGAGAAGGCATGGATGGTGGTGAATACAAATCCAGAAAGCACTCAGGTTTCACGCTCACACTGACTCCAGGAACTTCCCTGTAAACTGCTGTGCCTGGAACGAGGAGCCTGGCATGGTGCTGTGCTCCACAGCAGCAGCAGGATTTGGTGCCAGCACTTTCTGATCTCTGCCCAGTTTGACAGGAGAAAGATGTCATCTCCCAGAGGAATCCCCAGCTAGGGTGTGTGGGGTATTTTTCGCTCCATCTCTGCCCCTTGGAGCTCTGTTTTGGTCTGAGTTGCTGTGCTTCCCCTTCCTCCCCAGCCATCCCAACCCTTGGGAGCACATGCTTTCAGGCAGCTCGATGGGATCTTAACAGTAGAACTGCTTTCTTCCTTCCCTTCTCATTATGCTCTGGTTTTATTTGCACAATGTGCTCCATCCCTTTTCCTTTTCCTTCTGCCATCCCCACTCCTGTGGCTTTGTCCATGGTGTGATCCATGCACAGCTGTCCTGGAGCTGGAAGGCTGCAGCTTGGATGCATCTGGAATGGGAACAAACACATCAGCACTTGGCTTCCCTGAGCACCGGGAGCCTGGCACTGCAGGGGGTAATTGGGTTCCCTCTGCCTCTCTCCCCCCAAATCCAGAGGAAATAATTGGAAAAGAGAGGTGTGAGTCTCTGCCTGGCACTGGAGAGGAGAACATTAAAGGCCGGAGCTCTCCACTTCATTCGCAGCTCCCGGGATGGTAATTGCTGTGTTGTGGTTTCTAATTAGCACCGCAGTGGGGGGGACAACGTTCTGCTCCACAACCCCAGTGGGGTCAGCCCTGTCTCCACAGTGCCCCTCAGCTTCCCTCACCCCCCTATTTTGCCTGTTCCCCAGATCCATCTCTGGGTACCGCTGTCCTTGCCCCAAGCCATCTGCTCAGGGAGTTGCTTGTGGCCAGCCCGGCTCTGGATCAGGTCCCCACTGCCTCCAGATCTCCCAGTGTGGGTCACTCAGACTGCTCCGAGCCGGGGAGGAAGGAACAGCCAGCTTCTTCCACCTCTGCCCAGGCTCTGATGTGGGTTAGCACAGCTTCCTTGGGACCCTCAGCCTCAGAGTCCTGCTTGTGGGCACTTCCCTGCCCATTCTGTGTGTTGGGTGTCAAAGGGCAACACAGTGTTTTAGCACAGAGGGTGAGCGTTGCCTGAGGTTTCCCTTTGAGCAAATACTCTGGTCATATTCCTTTCATAAATACTCTGCTCCCTCCAGCAATGCCCATGATGTTTTCCACAGAGAAATAGATCAGAGCAAGAGCTCTCCTGCCCATGCCTCCCACCTCCCATCTTTCCTGCCTAGATGGTCATCTCCTTTGGCCAGGAGCTCTTTTGTTACCTCATCCTTGACCCAACCGCGGCATTTGAGATGCTCCGGGGATCCTCCAAGCAAGAGGAGGCACCTCTGTGAGCTTGAGGATCCCTGTCACCCCCCACCACCTTGCAGGAGGACCCTCCTGCTGCTGGAAACCCCCTGGTGCTCCTGCTACTCCCACAGCCGAGCATCCCCGCTCGCCTTGGGTTTGTTTGTTTGCGGAGCTCCAGCTCAAAGGGAGCAGGAGGGAGAGAGGGAGGGAAAGCACCGAGCAGAAGACGTGCAGATTCATTTTGAGGCTTCATAACGGTACATTTACACACCACGTTGCCTAAGGAAATTGGGTGGATGAATGCCTGGTCATGCTGCCAGTGCACCAGGTTAACTCCCAGGATTTAGCTTATATCATTTCATGAGAGCATTTATGGCCTTTACTGTGTTTATTCCCAGGTGCTCTTTGGCACCGCTGTATCCCAGGCTCCTTTTGTGTATGCACGCCTGTGTGTAGATTTTCAAATAAAATAACACATCTCTTCAGACCTGGCCACATTAAATATTTATTGCCTGTAGTTTGTGCATATGTGTTTGATAAATGGGTGTATGGGGAGGGGAGGAGAAGGGGAAGCAGGAGCTTGGCAGCAGAGAAAGCACTGGCTTTGTCCTGGAATTTCTCCAGGGGATGGCACTGGAGAGGAGTGTCCAGCGAGCACTGCCTTTGGGGCTGGTTTCGGGCTTTTTGGACAAGGGGGGATCCCTGGTGGGTGCTTTGGTGCCCAAGTCACAAGTTCCTTCTGTCAGGACAAGCTTTCTGCTGAGCAGAGATGCTGCCAGCCTTACCCCACACCCTCCAGTTACAGAATCACAGGATCAACTAAGTTGGAAAAGACCTCTGAGATCATGGAGTTCAACCTTTGACCTAACACCACCTTATCAACTAGACAATGGCACTAAGTGCCACATTCAGTCTCTTCTTAAACTCCTCCAGGGATGGTGACCGTCCTGGGCAGCCCATTCCAATGCCCAGTCACTCTCTTTGTAAAGAACTCCTTCCTAATGTCCAGCCTAAACCTCCCCTGAGGCAGGTCTTGTCCTATTGCTGGTTGCCTGGGAGAAGAGACCCATACTCACCTGGCTACAACCTCCTTGCAGGGAGTTGTAGAGAGTGACAAGGACTCCCCTGATCCTCCTCTTCTCCAGACTGAACAACCCCAGCTCCCTCAGCCGCTCCTTACAGGACTTGTTCTCCAGTCCCTTCACCAGCCTTGTTGCCCTTCTCTGGACTTGCTCCAGCACCTCCATATCCCTCCTAAATTGAGGGGCCCAGAACTGGACACAGCACTTGAGGTGCAGCCTCTCCAAGGCCGAGTACAAGGGAAGTATCACAGTTGAACAGGAACCCCTTTAACTTCCCATTCCTGACTTTCCACTGACACTTAAAAACTTGTTTGAAATGCTGTTGGATCTGGAGGCTGTTGTGCAAGACTTGTGTCTGATGGATTTGCCTGTTTGCTTTTGTACATTGAGCAAGCTTAAATCAAACCAGTTTATTGCAGCCCAGAGACTGGGTGGCTGCAGGATGGGAAAGGCAGGTACCCAACTGAAGTGTTAGAGCAAAGAAATCCAGTCTTAAAACTGATTCCCAGCATCCCTGGAGTAGACACCTCTGGGCATGGAGGACCTATTCTGGAAAGAGAACAGGTCCCTGTGGGGCTGTTCTCTGTTTCATGCCCACATCCTGTACATTCCAGCCCCTCTCCAGAGGTGCAAATAAGTCTGTTTTGATGGGGATTTGGTACCTGCCTCTGGTAACCTGGAGATGCTCTTTGCCCACCCTGAGCATGGCATTCAGGCTGGATCTCCTGAAGGGAGGAGAAGCATACTAGTTATATATTTAAGAAGTTTTTTGCTCTGTTAAAGTTTGTGGCCGGTAAGGATGGTCCTTGAAATCCAAGCGGAGTTTTTAGCTGTTAGTAGGTGCTTTGGAAATGGGGTTTACAGGGAAGCAGAGTGGCTGCAAGGACACCTGAGCCCACAGCAATGTGAGTCTGCCAAGATTTGTGATAAAATGATGGTTCTTGCCTTGTTCTCACACTGCCTTTGCTTTTCCCTCTCTGATTCACAGCACCTTTGGAGAGCTGAAGACTGTCCGGCTGCCCAAGAAAATGGCAGGAACGGGATCCCACCGGGGCTTTGGGTTTGTGGATTTTGTCACCAAGCAGGATGCCAAGGTGAGCTGTATTCCTCCCCCTCTGGGATCTTCACAGCCAGTTCTTGGAGCAGGTGAGGAAGGGAACCTGGAGGCTCTGTCCTGCTGAGGCTTATCCCAGATTTGGAGCAGGCTGTTACCATTCCCAGCAAAGCTCTGCTGAGGCTGAAACCACCACATGGGCAACCACTGGAGGTTATGTGGCAGAAACCCCAGCCTAGGCCATAATGGGGATAAATTTGATACAACTGATTCAAAGGGCTAAAAATTCTTGTAATATAGAAGGACAGAAGCCTATTTTTCAGGTTTGTCAGCAGCAAGGTAAGAAAGAATGGTTTTAACCCAACCTTAACATATCAGGAAATTTCTGTGCATGTCCCATCTTCACCACCACCTTGATTTTAGGGGAGTTTTGGATATTGTGGCTCTTTACTGATTTGTAAACTCCTCGGTGCTTGTGTTCTTCAGTTCCTCTGTGAGTTTTGAGACCCCTTCCATGAGCAGCCTTACCCAGGTACTTTCACAGTGAGTGTACCAGGAGAGCATTAGCTGTGAATTGGTCTAGTTAATTTATTGCTTGCAGCAGAAACAAGGGGATTGTAGCTGGTCTGTAGCATCCTGCTCTTACCCTTTGCTAGAGGTTCCTGGGCAGGCTGGACCAGGCATGATCTCTGCTGCAGTGAGCAGAAGAGAGTCCTTGTTCCTGCTGTGGGCACTCCCAGCACTGGAGCAGGGTGGATTTCATGCTGCTGCTGGCTTCTGGTGATTTGTACGGTATCTGGAAGTGAGTGGTTGTAGGCACAAACCACAGGATGTTATTGCTGAAGGGAAGGGACCACGTGGCTCCACTGACTCCCCAGGACTCCAGATTTTCAAAACTGTGAGCAGAGATGAAGGAGAGAGGATGGGGTGGCCAGCATAGCCTGTGTTTATGTTTTCAGACAGGATTCATTGATCTGGGATCACAAGGGACTATTAGATCATCTGTTCCAGTCTGACCTCCCATATAACACAGTACATGGAGTTTCTTTGTTAGTCCTGTTATTGATCCTAATTCAAACTTCCCTCTGCTCAGCTTTCATCCTCCCCTTGAGGACCCGCTGGCTGGTTCCTCTTCCTGCACTGTGAGCTGTGCCCATGGCTCTGCTCAAAGTTCACCTCTGCTTCACTCCACAGTCATTCAGGCTTTATTCCTGGTTTTTGAATTAATCTTTTACTATGGAAACGTTAGGCAGTTGATGGCAAGGTGCATAGAGGGACCAGGCTGGTTCTTTACTGCTGCTTGGTTTGGGGAGGGGTGAGGCAGCACTCACTTTTCTGCTGGTTTCTGGAGAAAACAGGCACAGGCTGTGTTTGCCTCCCATCCCTTTTTATCCCCTCAGGGACCCAGTGCCTGATTCCAGCTGCCCTGGAGAAATGGGGGTCTCACCTATGACTGATGAGGGGAGTGAGCCAGACAGAGCTCTGGATCAGGACACTGCTCCCCAAGCTCACAGAGCTGTGGGATGTGAGCATGCAGAGAATAAGTTGCCCTGTGTGAGAGCTCTCAGTGGGGTTTTCTTTTCCAGCAAAGCAGCTCTTCTTCCTTCTTCTTCATATTTTTTTTCCACCCTCATCTCTTTGAGGGATTTAATTGTCTCACAAGTGGCACATCAAGTACACTCCGTTGGCCGTCTGGAAAAGGACGCACAGTGTTATTGATGAATAGGATCCTGAATATTGTAAACATGGTCATAATTGGCTTAGAGTTTATTGCTTAGTGAAATGAGAGAGGAGGGGAGTGGGCCTGGAGACCTCTGAGCTGAATAGCTGTGACTGCCAGTGACGTTTTTGCTCAGAGTGGTAATCTGGAAATCGCTTATAAGCATCTTATAAAACATGATGGGTTTGTAATAGAATAGTTAGGTTGCCTTTGTTGGGCATTTGAAGCCTGTGACCTCCCGTGTTTGTCTTTTTCTCTGTACAACCAGGGCTGCTGTGGGAGCACACATGGAGACTTTTCAAAGCCAGGATAGAGATGTGGGGCTCCCCCTCCAAATTCCTTGAAGCTGTGCCTGCAGGTCTGTCCCATCAAGCTTGGTTGTGTCTCCTCAGCATCCCCAGTTTGAGGAGAGCCAGCCCTGCCAGAAGGTGTTGTCCCAGGAGGGATGAGCATCAGGCTGTGGAGGTGATGTTCCTGCAGGGCATGGAATGGTGATGGTGGCAGCATCTTCTCCCCATCATCTGCTCATCCTTCAGAGCCCCTGGCTTTCCCACAGTGATGTCTGTGGCTGGGGCTGTCTCTGGGGGTGTCTCTGATGGCTCCCAGGGTGATGGATGGACTTCGACTGGGAGTGTTACACCACCATCAGATGAAATTAGCAGCCCTCTCTGTCCTGTGTGGTGAACATTTACCAGATCACAGCACACACACGTGCAAAGCCAGGGGATGGGGAGGAACCCACGTCAGAGACAGCAGCAGGAGGGACAAAGTGATATTCACAAAGAGGCTGATCCAGCCTTTGTTTTTAGACCGCCAGTGCCAGCTGGCCACTAGCTGGGAGAGCATGGGAGTTAGGGATGAGCAGGGGAACTTTGATCCACTGGCAATGACAAATTAACTCCCTTTAAGGAAGCACTAACCATTCATGTTTCCTGATGTTCCCTGTGCAGAATTGTTGTGGAATTGTTTTTATTTTTGAACTATTAACTGGAAGCCGAGTTTCCACTTTTCTCCCCTGTTGATATAAAAATACATCTGGTCTCCAAATAGAAATTGCCCATTTGGGAAAGACAGTCAACGCTTTAAAAATGCACACACACAGAAGGAAAAATCCTTGTGTGCAGCTGGCATTGCAGAGAGCATCCTCAGTTGGGACTGGTTCTTGCGAGGAAGGGATATTTATCAATCTCCTAATGTTGTTGACCCTTTGTCCCTCTAATGATTCCGGCCCGAAGGCTCTTTGGCTGGAGTATTTAATAGGGCAGGGGGGAATCTGTAGGCAGAGCAGCACTGTCCTCCAAATTAATACAGCACTTGGGGGTAGAGCTGTCACGCTCAGGGGTGACAGGCACAGTGGTCCAGTCTCTGATCTCTGCCTTTTCCATCGCCCTGGCACAGCAGGCACTGTCTGTCTCATCCCAACAGCCCAGCCTTCATGGGAGTTTATTGGTCACCCTTTCATTTTGAAATTTCCTTTCTGAATCCCCCAGACATTCTGTTCCAGCCTTTCCACTTTTCCCTGTTCTGTCCACCTCTCCATTCCAGAGCCTCCTGGGCTGTAGCCCTGCCCGAACTGTACTCAGAGCTAGAGACAAAATGCTGCTGTGCTGAGCTGGAATGTTAAACTCGAATCAAACTCTGCAAAATCATACTCAAAAATGACATTCTTAAGCATGCTCACGTCCTGTTTTCTAAGGGGAGAAGTCCATAGGGTTTTTGGAAAGCAAAAGGGGCCTGTGAGGAGGTTTGCCAGGGATCTGCAGCCTTCAGTGTGGCCTGGCAGTGGGTGTGTTACCAATTGCAGCTTTTAGAAAATGCTTTTCCAGCATTTAAAGAGGAGCCTTGTGTGGTGAAGGTTCCCCTCACCTTAAAGGTGTAGGAGGATGTGAAGCCATAGGAATTAGGGATCTTTTCTGGTGGGTCTCTCTCTTGTATGAGTGGACACTACACCTCTCTTTATGCCTTGTTTGGACACAGCTACACAAAGCTCTGGCTGTTCAGTGCTTGGGTCCTTAAAAGAAGTGTCCTGGGCAGGCAGGTGCTCAGGTGGAGGAGCTGCAACCCGAAAACAGCTCCTGCCTCCAGCCCCACTTTCTGGGAAAGCCAGGCTGCTCCTCCTCATTTCATATTTCTCACCTAATTAAAATATATTTTTCCCCGACCTATCTTTTCATTTGGAATAGCAGCAGTGGCAAATTTCCTCCTCTCACTGGAAGATTTCCAGCAGTGTGGATGTATGGGAATGGCATTTCTCCCCTTCATCCCTTTGTCTTTTAAATCATCAGTGATTTCTCTTTTTTTTTCCCCCCTGAAAAAGTCTTAATTCCTTTCAGAGCAGCGAAGAGCTACATTTTATTTTTCAGCTCGTTTCCAAAGAAGCGACATTTGCGTGTTTGTCACCTGAAATGTGCAGCTTCTCTTCTGCAGCCCCAGCTTCCAGGAGCTTGTCTGGAAGGTGGGTCACAGGGAGCAGAGTTCCCAGCACAGCCTGGAGCTTTCCTTCATCCTGGGTGCAAACCAGCTTATTTTGGGAGTGCATTTGGCCAGGAAGGGCCAATGTCACCAGGCTGCTGGCAGATGCGTCTCTCCCGGCGGGTTTCTTTCATGCAACGCAACTTGATGGCAGCATCTGCCTTCCCTCTTGCTCCATGACCTTTCCCAGTGCTGCCAGCAGAACTAGAGGATGGCTCACCCCAGACTGGGCTGAGCAGCTGTGTGTGCCTGGTGAGGCGTGGAAGCAATCCTGCGAGGAGGAGGAGGAGGAGGAGGAGGAGGAGGAGGAGGAGGAGGAGGTGGCAGGGATGTGGCTCAGAGGACAAGAGACCACCAAGCGCTGCGTGTTACACTACATCCCTTCTCCAAGACCTGCTGCAGGGCACAGCGAGGTTGCAGAGGCTGTGTGCTGTCATCCAACCTTCCTCTTCCTTGTGCTGTGGGAAGTGAGAAATTATAAAGTATCAATGGGCAAATGAAACCCAGCTATTAGAGCTGCAGTTGTGTGCCAGGCTTTGGGAGAGGCTCCTTCTGCCAACGTAAACAGCCATCACAACTCCCTCCTCCTGCTGCCTCCCCCCCCACCCCAAGTGTTTAGTTAAGCCAACGAGTTGCCCTGCTAATTGGGAGATAGGCCTTTAAAACACAGCAGCAAATAAAAACAGCTGTATCTTGCAGCCCTTCTGAGAGGAATGTGCCTCCCAAAAAGGGGCCACGCTGCCCTCCTGGGTCCCCCCAGGTAGGTTGTGACACTGGGACAGTGGGAATCTCAGCCATGCTTTGGAGCAGGTGGAGCTGGTGCTCCTCACCTCTCTTTTTTATAGCAAGTGAGAATTATATGAGTGAAGTGGGGGGGGGGGGGGGGGGAAACACAGGCTACTGAGTGCTGGTCACTGGAAATTGGGGGGTTTTTTTTGAGTTTCATAACCCAGCAGCTCAAACAGGGTCTTGGCTGCTGAGGAGCAGTTGTGGGCAGCAAAGTCTCTTGCAGGAGAAGCCCTTCTGCCCATACATGTGGCATTTGGGGACAACCACAGTGGTTCAAAGTTGCTATTTAGCAAATGGCTCAGAGAGGTTTGGGTTTCTCCGGTACAGCTTTGGAGGTGTTCTGGGGGCCTCCAGATGGGAGGACAGGTCCCTGTTGGGCTGCGGGATGTGTTTGTGGTCCTGTAACTGCCATATTTGTTGCAGGGGTACAAGTTTGCAGAGCTCATTGCCTGAGCTAATCCCAGCCTTAGTTGGGGCTCTTAAAAGAGCATTTGGGGCATTTCTCTCCCTCTCTGCCCAGCCATGTGTCACATTACTGGGGAGTGCTTTATGTCTGGGAATGAAAATACTTGACCAATATTTTGTTTATTTGCATTATGGGCCCAATTGTGCTCTGTCCTGAATTTACTTGGAAGTCTGTGGGAAGTAAGGACAAAGTCAACCTTCCCTGGATCAACTTGCTGTTTCCTGAGTGTCTCTGCTGGTTGCCTTCAGGCATAGAAAGCCATCTGATCTCTGTGCTGGCTGACACACTTGTATTCAACATCACCAAGAGCTGTGTGGTTGTTATTAAGCAGGATCTAAGAAGGGGGAAACCTCTGGACTTCTATAACATAGCAAAGCAGCACAGGCAGAAAGAGCAGAGGATTTCTGCATTGGCTTCTGCTCTGCCATATCTGCGGCCATCACGGCCAATACCACAAAATGGTTGGTGAGAGGAAGGCAGCTTTCAAACTTAATGTCTCTGAGCAGAAAGGACCCTCTCTGCTCACACCTGAGCCTTGCTTTCCTATGTGCCAGCAGAGAACAGGGTGGTAGAGAGTCAAGAGATTGCCCGTGAGGGTCCTGGTTTGCTGTTGACCCCCCTAGTGCTCCCCCAAAGCTCGACAACCTTTCCATGCTGCAGCTTTCCTGGCTCAGGTGTGGTCCCATCCTTGAGCTGCTCCCTGTGCTGGATTTCAGCCTGTTCCCCGCAAGCAGCAGCCTGAGGGAATGGCAGTGGGTATTTGCTCTACTGCAAGTACGCAGAAGATAAATGATCCAGTCAAAGCCACTGATGGAGATGAATCCTGCCCCGTCAGAGCAAAGCGCTCAGAGCGGGATGTTCTTTGGTGGCCTTTTAGCTTCAGGGCAGAGGGAGAGAGCTTTTCCTCACGTGAGCCTATTCTTATTTTCTCCTTAAATTTTTTTTTTTCCTCTTTTAATTCTGCAGAAAGCCTTCAGTGCCCTGTGCCACAGCACACATTTGTATGGCCGGAGGCTGGTCTTGGAGTGGGCAGACACGGAGGAGACGCTGGAGGCTCTGAGACGGAAAACAGCAGACCATTTCCACGGTAACTCACGGCATCCTTCTGGCCTGTCGGTGCAGCCTGACTGGCACCATCCCATCTGGCACACACTGCTGATCCATGCAAGCCCGTTCCCTATACTGCTGCCGGCTTGCCAGAGCTGGCAGGTAGATGCAGGAGCCTGAGGATGCAAAGGGAAGCAGGAGGCATCCAGGCCAGGGCTTTGTCTGACAGCTCTGTGTGTGTGTATGAGCCGGTTAACTCTCTGTGTGCTGGCACTGCTGAGGCACCTGGGTGGCACCTGCCAGCCACAGTGCCTTTGCTCCGTCCCCTGGCACCCCAGGGTGCTCCACAGCTGGAGACACGCTCTGCACGCAGCACACGGATTAAAAAAGACAAATAATTTGGCCGTGGGTTGAGATGCAGAGAGGGCTGTTTGGATCAGGTTGGAATGACAGCTCTGCAGATGACAGCACTGCAGGCTCCTATTGACAGCCATCGACAGGCACAAATGCATTGCTTGGCAAATATTTATGTAGGAAGGGCTCCCCTGGGCTGGAGGGCTAAGCTGGAGATCAATGCATCCTCCTGCATCCCCTCCCAGCCTCCCCTCTCCATCACCACATGCCCATGGCCCGGGGGTTTGGCAGGAGCAGTTGTGGGGCTGCACATCACAATTCCTGGTAATGGAACAGCAGCATGTCTTGGTTATTTAGTGATCCTGGTTCCAGCAGGATCTGCCCACGTGTTCCTGAAATAGTGTGTGCAGGGCTGGCTGTTCCAGGCTGGGAAAGCTGCAGGTTGGTGCTGGAAGGACTGAGGGTGGGTACAACCAGAGAGGTGTGGAGCAAAGTGCTGGCATCCACAGTCTGCTTTCCAACATGGTGCCAAAGAGGAAGCTACAAAGAGCACAGTGGTGTCCAGGCATGTAAGAGCCTGGATGTACAGGAGGCAGTAGGGAGGGTAGGCACAGCTGGGGGGATGGATGTGCCCACCCAGAACCCAGCACTGAAGGGGGGACACATCGTGCTTGATTACATGAATCTCCACCTGTGTGGAGAAGACAGCAGTTGTAGTATTTCATGCACCCAGTTTTATCTTCAGGATCTCCTTCTCCCCTTTCTACTCTGCTCAGTCTAAGGGGAAATAAATAGTCTTGAATTTGGGGTCGTTGCAGACTCGCAGCAGCTGCTGACTGCTGCCTGTGAGCTCTGCCACCTCCCCCAGGCTCTATTTGCATCCTGATTTCTGTCTGCCTTTGCTCCAGCCTCCTTGTTTGGGCTCTTCCTCATTGAGCTGGGGACTCGGGGAGAGCGGCAGGAAGAGAATTTTCACATCCCAAGAGGGATGCAGCCTCGGAGCTGAAGTGTCTCCAGGGGCTCGGCTGAAAAACAAGAGCAAGGTTATCACTCCCCATCTTTAGGGCCAGGGAATGTGATGGAAACAGCAGTCACTGCTGTGCTCCAGTCTCGAGGGGAGAGCAGTAATACCCAATGACTTCAGCCCTGGCTGGTGCACACGCGGTCCTCCGCCGCAAAACTGCCGGGCGCTAATCCTGCGGCAGAGCGGGATGTGCCGGGAGCAGAGCTCCACAGCAAAGCCAGTCCAGGGCACACGGCGGGCACCGGGAGCTGGCTGCTGCCTGGGACCAGGTCTGGGCCTCACAGCACACTGGCAGGCTGGAGGGTCATGGGTGGGATTGTAATTCCTTGGGAAGAGCCCTCTCCTGATTTCCAGGCGGGCTTCTGGCAGCGATGCCCCGTGGCTCCGAGGTGGGGAGGGAGCTGCACCGTGTTCCACTTGCTGTGGGGGTGCAGGGAGTGGTAGTGATAAAGAGGGAAAAACAGCAGCCCCCATGGGGATTCTCCTTCACCTTTCCTTGCCATCATAGCCGCAGGCTGGTTTTCCCACATGGAGCACACACAGCCGTGCATCCTCCCTGCCCCTGCAGCCACCCAGGATTGAGACCACCCATCTCATTTCGCTGGTGACACAGGCCAGATGCTGTTGACCAGAAACCAAACTCATTTCTTCCTAGTGATACCCATTTCTCCCACTCTCCTCCTTTCCCCAGAAGGTGCAGGAGCAGCTCAGACATCCCCACTCTGTTCATGGATGTCCCTGTGAGTTTTTCTCCCCCACCTCACTGTGGGTGACTTGTGAGGGTCTTTTCACAGCTTTGCAGGCTGCAGTGGCCAAACCCACCTGGTCCCTTATCTCCAGGTAGGAAGGGACTGAGCTGGTAATGGAGAAGAAAAGATAATTTAGAGCCTTCAAGGTTCAGGAGACAGTCAAGACTGAGGTCCTTGGTGCCCTAAGATGCTCTTTGTCCCCAGAAGCCACCAGTGCTGCTGTCCTTATGTTGCTCCACAAGCCAAGCCCAGCCAGCAGTGCCTGGGAGGCAGGATGTGGAGGCAGATGCCATATAAAGGCACGGTGTGGTGGATGAGGTGGGCCTTATCCCACTGTCCATCTCAGCTTATTCCTTGTTTCCTGCCCTTAATTTCTTTGCGAGGTTGAGCATTGCTGTCCCATGAGAGAGGTCTTTTTTTCTTTCTCTGAAAGTGTTCTGTGATCCTTTTGGACCTGGAGACCTCCAACACCACGGGCCACCCTTGGTGTTGGAGAAGCTGCTCGTGCTGTAAATATCCAGCTGTGTTGGCTTGCTGTGCTGTGGGTACAAGGTGACATGTGGCCTCCTCTGCTCCTGGCTTTTTTTCCTGGTTATTCCACAGAAATAAAAGCAACCAGGGAGCATGCCAAGGACTTTGCACATGCCAGAAGAGGTCACAGTGTTAAAGCAGGACACGGGACTGATGAGCCACCTTGATCTTTCAGGCCAGTGTCTTGAGTAGCAGCAGCCAAAACCCTTCATCCACCAGCTCCAGTGTCATCCCCATCATCTTTGTCCTATCAAGGACATACTCTGGAGTATTTACAAGTCCAGACCTGGGCTGTGAGAGATGTGTCCTACCACTGACTACTCTCTGCTACAATTATGCACCTAATTTCTTATAATCTTATAAAGATTTGACTTCCAGTTCCAAATCTCTACTATTATTTGTTAAGTTAAGGAGAGGTCTGGTCTCCCAAAGCCTTTCTCTATGCAAGCGTTTGTCGTGGCAGTCAAGCCACTTCTGAGCCATCTTTTCAATAGGTCTAATAGATGCAATAAAATGGAATAGGCTTCCTTCCCATTTTGTGTAGTTTTCAGGTCATTCTTTATGGCTTGTTCTGTGGCTTCATAATGTTACAGGAGAAAGTGAGTACCCCAGAAGTGGTCACTGCCTGCCAGAGGTGGTTTCAGTAATGCTGACAGGAGTGAAGCCACAGCCCAACTCTGATACCTGGGACTGCAGCACTGCACTCCACGGAGGCTCTCCTGCCTCCCTGAGCACAGTCTGTAAGAGCCTTAAGGCTTTTTTTTGCTCATTTCTGAGAGTACCTTCCCTTCATCTTGAGGCAGGAACATCTTATATTAGAAAACGAAAAGCCACTGTGAGTTTTAATTGCACCCCACTCATAATTTGGGAGACCCACTGCTGCAAGGTGTGGGGACAGCCTGAGAGATTGACCAGCAACAGGGGGTCATTTGCTGCTGCTGTGGATAAAGAGACTTATCAACACTAACATGGGAAGGAGAATCCATGGAAAAGTTGGCCAGCAGTTGTTCTTGGGGCCTCTAATCCAGCCCATAACCTGCAGCAGGGTTGTGGCAAGTGCAGGGTGACAGACACTGCCACCAGCAGTATCTCGGCCTCTGAGTGGGAAACAAGGATGTCCTTCAAACCAGCAGGGAGAATGTTCTGGCTACACCAAAACAGCCCTTCAGCTGAATTTACCAGCCCTGGGGCGACAGGCAGGTCTGGATCTGTGCCTTGCACAGGAGGGAGCAGTCCAGGATCACACCCAGAGCCCTGGTGCTGACCCTCACCCTGCACCCCCACAGTCATATAATCACAGCCCACCAAAGGTCTACGAACGGCTCAAACCCCCTTTTGTCCCCAGTTTGCTGGTGCAGCTCCATCCTGGCAGGCCTTGCTGGGGGAGGCAGCGCTCCCTCTCTCCCGGGAGCCCGCAGTCCGTGCAGGGAAGGTACTCGCTCCCAATCCAGCTAAATTACTATTGACTTGTGTTCTCTGCGCTTCACAAACATCACACTCAGCCGGCTCCAGCGGGGCTCACGGTATCCTGCCAGGGCTAACTTGGGAAGCCAGCTGTGCTGGGCCGTTTTTTCCTGCTCTTTCCCATCGATCAAAGAATTAAATTGACAGATGGGGAATTTTGCGCGAGACGCGAGAAGGGGAAGGAATGACTTGTGGGGGATTTTTTTTTTTAATGGGAAGGACGGGGGGGGAAAGAGGGGAGGGGGTTGCAGTTGTGAGAGCTGCTCTCAGCAGAGGCTGTGGGAGGGTGTAAAGCAGCAGAGCCCCACTGCGGCTCATCCCTGTTATTTACAGTTGCTTGCTGCAAGTTGGGGGTTTGCAAGGGAAGGATGTTTCTCTCTGGATCTGATCCTCCTGCCCTCACTGGCAGGGTGGGAAAAGTCTTCCCTGTCCCCATCACCTTTCTCAGTTTGCTCCTCCTTTGGCCGCTTCCCCTCCCAGCCAGTTGGGCTCCCTTTTTTTCTCCTTTCTTCTTATCTTTTTCGTCTTTTATTTTTTTTTCCTTTTTTTTTTTTTTTAAGAGAGCATCTGTAACTAATGCAAACACATGCTGTAGCCCGAGAGTAAAACCCTGCAGGATTAGCGTGGCATCCGCAACCCTGCCACGTTCTAATCCCGTGGTAATCCCCCTCTCGGCCCACCCCCACCGGCTTTGGCTATTGTTTAAAGGAAGCAAATGGGATCGTTAGCAGGCAAACCTTAACCAGCTTGGAGCAGCAGAACGGAAGTTGAACCAATTCGCTTCCCCACCCTCCTGGGTTTTTATTTTCCCCTTTTCCTCCTTGTTAGGCGATGGGGGAATGCTCCCGGTGCTCCCCATGCTGGGGAACCTGAAGATGCAATGGGGGGCATTTCTCCTGCTAGCCCACGGCAGGTCCTGGGGGTCCCTCACTCTGCTCAGGGATGCTCCCTTTGCATCCAGCGTCCCACATCCAGCATCTCCTCCATGCGGGATTTCTGCGTGGGACACACTGGGATCTGGTGGGGAAGGGGTGGCAGGTGCAGGGCACACTTCCCTGCAATGGATTTGGGACCTGAGGCCACATGGACGCTGTTCCCAGGCATGAGCGGGAGCTGGGAGGACAGAGTAAAGGCGAGGGAGAACTGCTGAGCTGGCACCTTTCTCCAGGGTGGGTTATCCCTTATGCCTTGGGATGACTGAACTGGAAGGAGCCACTGGAGGGTCTTAGGGTGGCACTTTGTGGTCCCTCTTGGCTCCCCTGAGCTCAGCAGGGTGGGTGCTGGGAAAGGAGCAGGGTCTGCCAGCACCCCTGTCCCCAGCCCATCCCCACAGCCCCCAGGGGGAAGAGAGGCAGGTTCTGGCTCTCTGTCAAAGAATTAATTGAAAAATAAAATCATTAGATGGGAACTCCAGAAATGCAAAATTGTTGGGAGTTGGGGGGAGGCGAAGGGGGGGGATGTGAGCTTTTGTCAGGTTAATTTCTTCTGTATTGATGTTTTGTGACATTTACTTGTTGTTTATCTCCCGCAGCAGCTGTAATACTAAAAGAAAATGCACAGCTTGTTCCATTTATTTATTTTACACCTTTTCTTTAGTCCTATGGTATGTTTGTTTGTTTGAGAAACCCAGCGAGGCTTTTGATGTCTGAAAGCAGGATTTAAACAGCTGTTCTCCATGTGCTGCTCGCAAGCGAGAGCCGCTGGCTGGGGAGCGAGCGGGGGGGAGAGGGGGCTGTGCCCGTGGCTCCTGCCAGGGGGGCATTTCTTGCCCAGCAGAGAGGGGGATATCAGCCTCAGAACAGGGGCCAAATGGCTTTGTCACCCCCCATTGCTGGGTGCTGATGCGGGGTTGGGATGCTCACTCAGGTGCTGGTTTCTCACCCTCCCACTGGCTGTAGCATCCATGGGGAGGGATACATGGTGCTGCACCCCACGGGAGTGTGGGGAGCCAGGGGGTCACAGGACAGTGCTGTTGGTGTGGGGCAGGAGAAGGAAAGGAGGGGCATCCCTGTCCCAGCTGTCAGGGCAGAGCCGGGTGGAGGGATGTGGACTGGGCTACAGGAATTGTATGGTCTCAGTGAGGATGTTGGTGGGTCTGTGTCCTGCCAAGAGCCTTGATGAACCAAGGATGGTGTCTGGGTTGATTTTGCAACCACTTTTCCACAGGAGATGAGTGAATTGGGGTCAACAGGAAGGCTTGGAATCACCAATGAGCCTGTCGGGATGCTGGGGCAATTTGCTTTCAGTAAAACCTGTGAACTAAAGCACAGGTAGAAGGTACAGAGCCACAGATCCAGCCATGGTGCACTGTTAGGACCTGGCTGGGGAGAAGAAATAGAAGATAGTTGAGGGGCTTTACCTGGAAAGGGGATGAAGGGACTGGAGATATCCTGCTACCTCCAGCCCTCTCATCCCCCCCACAAGTAAATGACCTGGATACGAGCTGTGTGTGAATCCAGGTTGTAATTTTTGCTTTTCTTCTTCCCCTCTTCGCTACCACCTGGGCCTGGACAGTCTCCTCAAAGAAGAAAAAACAATCGGAGGTTTTGAATGAAATCCTGGAGCAGCTGGAAGAGGAGGAGAGCTACAAAGATGAGGACATGTAACAGCTGCCTGGTGTTTGCTGAGGTGGGTACCAGGGCAGTGGGGCCGTGGTGGGCACAGCCGGCCCTAAAGGTCAGAATATCTTGGGCTGCCACAGGGTGATCAGTGCCAGGCAGAGGAGAAGGTGGGATTGCAGAGGCTCAGCAGCCTCCAAGCAAGGATTCCACCCTCTGCCTCTCCTCCCTGTCACCCTGCAGGCTCATGGCTGTGGTCCCAGGCTCAGTTTAGGCTCCATGCAGAAGTGAGTGCATGCACTGCACGTGTCCCTGTGTGCTCCCCTGTGTGTTTGCTTCCCTGCAAGGGAATTGCTGCAGCAGCAGAAATCACTGTCGAGGCACGAATTGGCCCTCACTGTGGCTGGGGGAGAACAGATGGGCTGCCAAGAAATAAAAATGCCTGTTTGGAAACCAACCTGCAGCTGCCACCATGAAACAGATAGTTTGGCAAAGGCTTTTTTCCTGCTATCACCCAGGGCCTTCATGGTTCAGTCCCTCCAAGGGCACCATGCTCCCCAAGGTCTGATTCATGCCGTAGTGAGTCCTCGCTGGCATCACCCTTCCTTGGCATGTGTCTTCTTGGACATCTTGATGCTGCAGAGTGCAAGATGGCAGAGGCTGACAGTAGGGAGCCAGAATTAAATGGCTCCCTACGGTCAAACACTCTGCAGTCCTGCCAGCCCCCCACCTCCTTTTCAGTCCACTGAATGCACCCTACATGGGTTTAAGAAAGGTGAGACAGGCTCATGGATCTCCTCTGTGTGTGTTTGAAACCCTGGATTGCTGGTAGGAAACCTGTTCACCAGCCCCAGTGTCTGGAGAGCACCAGGAGGGCTCTTAGGTCCCTTTGAGCTGCATCTGCCACCCTTTTTCCATCCACTGGCCACCCACCTCCACTGTGGCAAAACCCCATCCTGTGCAAAGAAACTCATGCAGGGCCAAGAGAGAGAAGTGCATCACGTTGGCACTGTGCCCACAGGGAGGTGGCTTGGGGCACTGGGCTGACAAATCCCTCATGCTGGGGACAAAACTCTCTGTGGTGCTTCCTCCAGCAGCGCTGTGTTTGCTCAACACCAAGGGAACGATTTTGCTGCATCCAACTCCCATTTTTCCAGCCCCAGAAATTACACCAGTTCCCAAATCTCATCCAAGTGGCCCAGGGGTCTCCTGCTCTTCGGGGTGCTGTGTGCTGCACACATCCTGAGTGATGCTGAGGGGAGCTGGGGCTGTTCTCCGTGTCTCCACCCCAGGAAGCGGCCCCGCGCTCGCAGGCGTGTGTTTCTGTGTGTGATGCACATTATTGCCGGAGAGGCTGTTTTGCTCTCGGCAATATCTGCCTATTGCTGTGAGGCGGTGCCCAGTACACCGAGCAGTGGGATGTTCATAACCTTACTTATTACCAGACTTTTGTTCAACCCCCAACACCGCTGGCCGCCTGAACCGCGAGCGCATCTGGGCCTGGAGCCGACCAATAACCCTGTTAATCCATCTGCCTTCCCGGGCTGCCACCAGCACTGGGCACGAGCACAGCACTGGGGCCCTCCTGATGAAAGGGAAGGTGCTTACGTGACCGCAGGAATAATCCCAGTTGGGTTAAAGAACAGCCTGCTTCATGCAGTGCGCGTGCAGTGAGTGCCGGGGCTTCGAGATAACGTTTGTCCCCTCGGAGCAGCTCTGATTGAAGGATGGCTCCAGGTGGATGTGCTGTTAACACCTTCTCCAGCAGCCAGCCCGAGGATGGAGCTGGGGAGGGATTGAGGTGGGGAGGGATGGAGCAGCACAAGGAGGGGCAGGATATGTGGTGTTGTTCAGAGCCCAGGCTTACGGATATGTCCTGTCCTGGTTCTTCTGCAAACCCCTCAAAACCAGCTCTCCCACAGAGGCTGGGGTTGGACACTGGTGGGCTTGAGGTTCCCTGGCTCGTCCTGCAGTCCCAGGAGGAGGCTGAGCACTCCTGCTCAGTGACCAGAGCTGTGACACACCATGCTGGTCCCCCAAGCTGGCCGCTGCCACTGAGATGCTTCCCAAACCCCAGCACCAGACATTCCTGCTGTTGGGGCCTGGTCATGCTAGCTCAGGGAACAAACCCCACAAAATTCAGGGATACCCCTTTGGGATCTTTGCAGAGCTGCGCTGTAAAACCCTCATCTCTTATGGCAGCTCCAGTGCATCCCCCCTGCCCTTTGCAGGTGGGTAAACTGAGGCACAGGTGTAGAAGCAGGGCTGTCAGAGGAGGTGTCGGTTTGTCACCTCAAGTGGTAACATGGGTTTTTCCCCCCTTTTTTTGCTTAGCATCGATAGTGACATTCCAATCCCCACTCCCTCTGCATCTCCCTTTGCCTCCTGACCATCACTGGTTCCACCCAGCACTAGGTGGTCACTGCAGGGAAACTTCACACTTAGCTAAATTAAATTTAGCTTTAGCAGGGGTGTTTTAACATCCTGGGTGCGAAGGACCAACCAGCAGCGCTCAGCGCAGCCGACGGCCGGCACAGAGGATGGAGGAGCCGGGCAGGGTCCCCTTCCATGCACGTGTATCACCCAGCACATGATTTAAGCAAAGCTTTGCAGTGTTGCAGGTTGGGGTTGGATTTTCCTGGGAGGGTTTTTTTCCTGTGGGGTTTGTTTTTTTTTTTTTTCCCCCCTTCCTCTTTCCCTTCATTGTCTTTTGTGGCAGGGCAGGTTTCTTGCTGAGTGTCTCTGAGGTCTGCAGCGGCGACGAAAAGGATTAGCGCAAGCAGAGCATGTAGGCTTTAGAGAACAGAGCAGAGTTTGGTTTCAACATCTAATTCAATTTGTTCTGCCGAGATTGAAATATGAAATGGTTGCCAGTCAAACGTTCAAAGGGGGGAGGAGGGAGGAAAGAAGAGAGGGAGCCTTCTCAAATTTAAATTTTAATGAAAATTAATTTAACCCTTTGATATGTTTTAAAACACGTTATTTCCCGGTCTGGAAACAGGCTGGAAAACATTCATGAGGGTTTCTTTTTTTCCCCCCCGTACCTTCAAACATAATGAAGATTTTCTTTTTCCCTTAATGATACTTATCTTGTTGAGCAGTTTGACATTGGTTAATTTTTCAGGCAATTTGGTATCAAGGAAATCTGTTTGATGTGAGCGGGGGGGGCTGTGTATGTGTATACAGATACATATGTGCCTGTACATTAATTATGAAAGTGCTGATCCCAGCTCTGGAGAACTGTTTGAGTTAATTCCTGCTCCACCAGCAAAGACTCGACTTCTTTGTTACGTATTGAGAATCCCACACATTACACCCCTAAAATTACGGTGGGTTTAAGGGGAATTTTCTGAAAACCTGCTAATTACCCGGAGTTAAAATGATTGTCTAAGTAGGTCTGCAGGAAATTCATCACTCCCCACCGCCTGTTTTTTTTTTTCCCCCCTGATCTGAAACAATTCTAATGATAAAATAATGCAAATTCTTAACTGTCTACATAGTTAAAGCTGGGAAACAGCCTCCCACTGGTCCTTAACCTCAGCAGCGCTCCTCGGGCTGAACACCATCGCAGTGCACTTATTTTGTTTGGGAGGGATAATAGTTTCTTTTGGCAATAATTGTTACTCAGGAAGGTTTATCTGTAACAAATGATTGCACACTAATTGTTGTAATGAGGCTGTGAGGAGCTGTAGCCCTGGTGCCCTCGTTCTCCTGGCTCTTGACACCCCAGAGTCAGTGTCACTGTGTGTGCCAGTCACCCCTCGGCTGGGCAGAGCTGGGCACTTGGGAGGTGAGATGCTCACCTGCTCTGGATGTCCTTTTTGGGCTGGGTATGTTGTACCCAGGCCGTGCTGATGGCAGAGGGGATGAGCAGCTCTGAGCCCAAGCCATCACCCTTTGCTCTGCAGACAAGAGCTGGGGGTAGGACCACCCTAGGAGGGCTCAGGGAGTCTCTCTGGGCTCGTGTTCAGCACATTTTCTCCTCACTGGAGAGCTGAAACCAATAGTTTACACTCAGTCCTGTCTTCTGGGACCCTGGGACACGATGCAGGGTCCCTGTGGGGTCTGCAGGCCTCAAGTTGGAGCTGGTGGGTTTCTGCCAGGTTGTGACATCTTCATCCAGGGTGAGACCACAACGAGCTGGACAGCAGGAGCTGTGACAGCTGTGACTGTTCCCCAGGCACTCGCCATATCCCCCTCCCCAGGGCCAGCGCTGGAATTGGATTAGGATATTATTCAAATGCAGCCTTTTTACTGAATGAGAGGGTTAACTGGTTTTAATGTAGAACCAGCTCTCCTTCATTGCTGCCTGTTGCCAGAGGCCTGTGTGGGCTGTTATCTACTTACAGGGACAGCAGGCAAGGCAAGGCAAGGCAGAGGGGATATCCAAGGGGCCTGGGATTACTGGGCACTGGCAGCCCCTCTGCTTGCAGGGCTGAGGGATCATGTCTCTGCTGAGCCAGGCTGGGCCACAGTGCCCTCTTTGACTGTTCAAACTGACTCATTGCCTTTGGAAAACTCCTGACCATGATCTGTGTTGATTTTCTCCCTGTTCCATGGGAGGAGGAGGCAGGGGGCTCAGAGCAGGCAGGGAGCATCACACTCTGTGAGCTCGTGGGGGTTTCTTCTCATCATCATTGCACTTGTCCTGCATGCAGATCACACATTTCAGCTCTTCTCATCCCTCTACTCCCATCTTTCCTTTGCAAACTCTTCCTCCTGAGTGTACCCCCCAGAGTGGGGCTCTGGGAAGTGCTGAAGGGCCAGCAAGCCTATCTCTTTGCAGAAAACACTAGAGATGCCATTCAGCAGCCCTTTGCCAGGGCTGCAAGAAGATCTTACATCCCTCTGTGTCATGTCTGCTGCTTTCCAGCCCAGCTGCCAGAGCCGGGCAGGAGCTCTGGAATCTCCAGCCTTTTTCCCTGCCTGTTTGTCAACAGCCATCCCCTTCTCCCCAGCAACTCCACCAGCTCGGCGTGCCTGCTCGCAGAGGCAGTGAGTGTGGTGTCTGTGCAGGCTTGCAGTTGTCTTCCTGAGCAAGATGTGGCAGGAAACACACAGAAGTGGTTTAGGCTTGGAAAGAAAAGCTGCTCCTTTGAGTGGAAAGAAGCAGTGTGATAAAGGGAGCCCTTCTCACACTCTACAGCTACCTGACAGGAGGTTGTAGTAAGGTGGGGTCTCTTCTCCCAGGCAACTGAGTGATAGGACAAAAAGAAATGGCCTTAAGCTGTGCCAGGGGAGGTTCAGGTTGGACATCAGGAAGAATTTCTTCACTGAAAGGGTTGTCAAGCACTGGAATGGGCTGGAGTCACCATCCCTGAAGGTGTTCATGAAACAACTGGACGTGGCACTCAGTGCTCTGGGCTGGTTGACAGGGTGGTGTGTGGTCAAAGGTTGGACTTGATGATCTTTGAGGTCTTTTCCAACCTTAGTGATCCTATGATTCTGTGAAGGCAAGTTGCTGCTGGCGGAGCAAAGCTTTCCCACAGAGGCCTTCCCTCTCTGCCTCAGTTTGCAAAGCAACTGGGGACAGTTGACTTGGATGCTCGTGGGAGACTTGGGGAGCATGAGCTTCTCCTTAATACTACAGCACATCTGGACCTTACCCTGGGTCACTCATGAGCGGTGTTCAACACCATCACCTGCAGTTTCCACCACTACATTCCAGCTTCCACCAGCCCCTTCCTCAGCAGGAGAATGAGGGGGCAGCATGCAGCTTTCCTTCCTCTGGAGCACAGCTCCGTGTGACTGAGACATGCTGCCTCCTGTTTTCCCTAAATATATGCACTGGAGAGGGAGAGAAATCGCATGGCCGGGCTTGAGATTTCAGACTTCGCCATTCATGAATAATAATCAGGCTCAGTAATTCACAGTAAATAGGTATCCAGATTGGCTAATAAGGGAGGCTTTCACCCCAAACTGGAGCTAGGGAAAGAGGCAGAGAGAAGATGAGCAGACGTTGGCTGAGGTGGGTGTGTGCATGGTGTGACCTGAATCGGTGAGATACGGGAAGCAATGCCAGCATGGGAGTGGGGGGAAGGACCCCGGAGAAGGGGTGGTATCCCACCTCCCCTGCTGTGGGGCAGCTGTGGCCAGGCTCAGACCTGCAGGAGCAGGATCCTTACGTTCCACAGTCCATAATTAGTGCTGTGTAATTAGGCTTGGCTCTCTCTTCCAGCCCCAGGACCATGCTGGGCTGCTGGGTGTGAGTGTGCGTGGACAGGGAGGGTGCAAAGAGTGTCACCGCATCCCCACATGTGACATCCTCAGCTCAGGGCTTAGCAAAGCTGCTGGGGCAAGGGGAATGAGAGTGGGACAGTAATAGGGAGGTCTGTAGCGTGAGTCAAGAGAGGTTTTCTGAAGGAAAAAATGTTTTCTTCGTGTTCACTCAACTAAAATTTGGGGTTTGCTTTGCTGCTCTGATTAATTTTCTCCGGTGAGAGCAAACAAGGCAGTGGTAGGAGCTGCGTTCAGGTGCAGTGAGGTGGTCTCTGGGTCTTCATCTGCTGACAACAGGCTCTGACAGGGAGGAGATGCTGCCCCACAGACCCCCTGCTCACAGGGAATGGCTCCCAAGTGCCCAACACTGGGCAGAGCAGTGGCAACAGACACTTGGGAGATCACGGAGTCCTTCCCAACACACGTTCCTCCAAGGTGATGTTAGATCCAGTGAAGATAAAATAAAACATGGAAAAGCCTCTCTGCAGACCTCAGTCCATGATTCAGGCAATTTAAATACGTTGGGTGGAAGCTGGAAGTGCAGCTGATGAGTAGCTGGGAGGAAGGCTGCCCCTCCAAGGGCCGGCTGCTGCTGGGTGGTGTTTCACAGCTGCTAAATGACTTTTTAAATGGAGGAGGAACCTACAACCACATTTACAGTCCCCTCAGCTCCCTCATATAGGGCTGGAGAGCACCACGCTGCCTCTTGGCTCCATTAGCAGGTAGCACAGTCCTGCTGCCCTACAATTCCAATAAACCACAGCAGCTCTGGCCAAAGGCGATTTCGCTCCTGCCCTTCCCCTCCCCTTCCCCACCTCTCCCCTCCCAGTGCCTCCGGATTGAGCACATGCACAAAATTTAGCCCTCTGGGAGGCATGGAGCAAACAAACCTTTAGGGTGATTTGGCTTACTGAAGTGTGTTGGGAAGTGGGTTTGGGGTGCGCAGGGTGTTTTTCCTTGGAGCGTGACTGGTGCTGTTGATGCCCCAGCAGCTGCAGCACTGCAGAGCTGATGGCCAGAGCCTCCCTGTCCCTTCACCACAGCTGAAGTCATCCCTCATGGCCCAAAGCCATGAGGAGGTGGGATTTAGCAGGTATAATGAGGACAGCTTTATAAGCCACGAGGGATGGAGAGGAAAGTGTGCTCCTGCCTCTCCCACGTTCAGTGACCTAAAATCTTCTTCGGAGTTAAGTGTAGCCTGTGTTAGCAGCTGTCTTGCTGGTGCTGGTGGGACTGGAGAAGTGCTCGGGTGCTGCCCTTGATCCATCCAAAGGTTTTCTACTTCATCAGTTTAGACCACAAAAGACAAAACTGTCTTCATAAGAGTTCTAGGTTTGGACTGGTCTGGGTCCCCTCAGGGCCATTCCTTACCTTTTTGGGGTCCACCCTGCCCCAAAGACCTGGCAGCAAAGCCCAGGTTTAACCTCAGCCTCATCCCTCCTGCCAAGACTTGAGCAGTTCTGGAGCTTTCGTGCCTGGCAGGGGCAGGGATCTCTCCTGGTGTTTTGGGTAAAGCTCTTAATTTTACATTCTAAGCTGGTGAAGTAGAAACCCTTTTCATTTCTCTTCTCCACTAGATTCCAGGTGGGTGTGGGGGACAAGCTGCCACCATGGGCTCAGCCCAAAGCAGGACCCCCCTCCGGCTGCTCCCCCAGCCCAGGGCTGGGAGCATCCTGCTGGGGTCTAAATTAACCCAGGTTATTTCAACAGGGCCAAGACAGGCAGAGACAACCCATGTGGTGTTGCTGGTGGCTCTGGAGGCTCCATGACACCCGATGGGGAGGCAGAAACAAGCAGATTGCAGAGAGGAGCTGTTTTAATTTCATCTTCAGCAGAACTCAGCCCAGTGTGTCAGCCTGGGCTAAGCCAGCCCTGGGAAACAGGAGGATGGACTGTCCCAGGAGCAATTTTAACCACATGTCAGAAGAACTGATACAGGGCTACAGAGGCATCACACTGGGGTTGGGAGAGGGTGTGTCACAACTCATTCTACCCCCTTGGCAGGATAAACAGGACAGGCACATCACCCAAGACAGCTACAAAGCAGAGCAGGAGCTCCTCCTGCCAGAGACTGGTACTGAAAAATGAAAACTAAGAAGTTTCTTTTTTTAATTTTCAAAATAAAAAACCCAAATCACCCCACTCTGTGTTTCAGCTGGGGGTCTGGGCCCCTGTGTGGCAGTGGGAGGGGGTGGTGAGGGGCCACGGCAGGCAGGAGCCTTGGACTTCGTTAGGATTCAGCTCTTAGATCTCTCCTTTCTCTCTGATGGCTGAGTGTGATTGACACTTACAAATTACCCAGCCAAAAGTGTCGAGTCTTTGACCCCTGAGTAACATCTTTGGCAAGCCTGAGATTTGCCAGCATTTTGTCATCTAATTACTACAAATCCCTTGAAAATTCACTGGCTGGTGAATTTTTAATGCGGGACAATTTCAATGTGATGCATTGCCCAGATGGGCACGCGCTTGTGCTCCTTCCATCTCCCCCCCGCCGCTGCTTCTCCTTCCCTTTCTTCTCCTCCTTCTTTCTTGCTCCACTTCCTCCCCCCATCCCATTTCTTACCTCCCTTCTTCTTCTGTGCATCTGTATCCATGGGAAGCGCCCTGGTATCTCATCCCCTCCTGGTCTCTCCATCCCGCTGGGTGTGCCCAGACTGGAGACGGGCACTTGGTGTCCCCTCCGTGACACCGGTGGTGACAGGGAGCTGCTGCATGGAATTAATTCTTCTTCCATCTTCTCAGGTCTCTGGCTCTGGATGGAGCAGGAGAAGCCTCCATGAGGACTCAGCAGCCAGCACACTTGTTGCCAGTGCAGTCCATTCACCCTGTGAACCCGAGGGCTGATTTATGCCGTGTGTCCAGGTCTCAGTATTCCCAACCTTTTAAACAGACCTCAAAGGCAGGAGGAAAAGCTCTTGACTGCCAGCAGCTCCTGCCCGAGCATCCCTTCTTAAATCCAGGCAGGGATGTGATTCCCTGCATCTCAGAGGTTGCCAACCTGGTGGAAGAGGAACCTGGGGCAAATGGACACGTCCCTGCTGACCCCAGGGACTCCAGAACCTGCTTTTAACATCTGAATTAAATGATAACTTCTGTACATTAAAACCCACGATTATATTTTTAAGTTTTCCAAACTGAATCGCGTCCGGTGTTTGCTTGTTCGATACATCTCTTCACCACAGGTAGTTCTGTTGGGCTGATAGGGAGATAAGCATGTTTAGGAGGGAGGCCTGGGGTTTGCTGTGCCGGGCTTTGTGCCTGTGTCATTTCTGTCCCCGCTCTCAGGCAGTTGCCTCCCATCTCTTCCTTCCCGGCTTTCAAAGGGAAAGAGGCTTTGCTTTTCAACCAGGGTACCGCTTTACATATGTACGCAGCTGATAAAGTATTTTCACTTCGCCCCTTTCCCCTCTGGGAATCGCTGTCTTACGGCAAAACTGTTTTGTCTGACAAGGGCTGCAACAGATTACACATGTTGGCTGCAAACATGGGGCCTTTTTTTTCCCCACCCCTTGTTTTTTTTTTCTTTCTGAGAACCACATGCCTTTAAAAAAAAAAAAATTTAAAAAAAATCTCTATCTCTGCACTGCCATGACGAGCTCGTGCCTTTTGCCTCGAGCCCCCAGGAACAGCCCCGTGTTCGGATCTGCTTGTGGCATCAGACCTCCCGGGTGATGCATCTGCCCAGATTGTTTTTCTCACATGAGGTTAATTTGAGCCTGAATCCATGAAAATGCCACTGATTCTGTCAGGGCTGAGCACTTCAGCTAGCCTGGCTTTGGGTTTGAGGTGGGTTGCTTTGGGACCGCTCAGCATCAGCACCCGCAGCATCCATGGAGATCAGCAGGACTGGGAGGAGCTGAGCACTAAGCTCCAAGTTTCACACTGACAACAGCAGCAGAACCACATGTGAGGGACTCAGTGGCTCAGGGACATCCCCTTTCTGACCCAAACTTCTCCCCTCTTCGACTGGGAGTGAGGTGGGAAAGGTTTGGGCTCTGCTTTTGAAATTGGCTGCTTAAGCACTGAAAACCTTAAAACCCTCAGCTGGCTCCAGTGGGAGAGGGGCAGAGCCAGGAAACCCCTGCCTAGGAAAGGGGTCTGTCCATCTCCTGCTCCATCTCCTGAGCTGCCCCTTCCAGAAATGCCCTTTATCCTCCCAGCAGCACTGACACCCAGAAGGAAGGGCTTGGAGAAGTTGGGTTTGGGCACCAAGGGTGAAGGGAACAGCCCTGGATTCATGGATGTTTCACTGTTCAGAAGCTTCACACCAGGGCTGAGAAGTGCCCAGATTTCAGGGGGAGAAAAATGGATACTCTGGAGTGGCTTGGAGTGGGCACCCAAAACTGAGGTGCCTGAGGGGGCTTTGGAGGAGAGGAGCCCTGGGAGGGGGGCAGCTTATCAGTAACTAATCCAGGCAGTGCTTTGCATGCTCCAAAGGGGAAATACAAGATGAATAGCGATGGGTTTGAAGAATTAGGGTGTGTCCCTGTAGGTGGAAGGCGGCTCAGAAGAAAGCTGCTCTCCAGGAGGGATCCTGGCTGGGTTGTGACGTCCAAGACAGGGAACCCAGATTGGATGCCATGGGGAAGAGTGAGCTGCTGTAAGCACAAGGTTAAGACATGGGGTTCAGTTTAACTTCTGAAACGAGGGACTTGTCATTCTGTACAGGAGTTTGTGTGTCACAGAGGACCTGGAGTCACACCAGGGTGCCTGGAAGGGACCTGCAGTGCCAGCAGCTCTCCTTGTGCCACTGCTGATAGACACTAGTCCTGCCCCACTCCCAAAAACCTTTGGGGACCCCAGCATTGAACAGTTTAGACCTGGGAACAATCCATAAGTTGTGTCAGCACTGGGGATGCTCAGACCCAGGGAAAAACTGTGGTTGCCTCGAGTGTTTGTGATCCCACTGGACCCACCTGGCCTTTTCTGGGGGAGAGGGTCCCACAGCAGCACAATCCAACTCCAGACTGAGGACACCATCCTTCTGGGCACCTTGTGATGGGTATTTTCATGCCCAGTGATACCCAGAATCAATGTGAAGCCCAACCTGCTAGTTTCAAAGTTAGCACTTTGCTTTTTTCCCCTCCGTTTTCAAATCCTTGCTTATGAAATCCCATCAAAACAGCAGGTCCAGGTCCAGGGAATACTTTGCTTCCCCCAAGTTGTTTGTGGAGATAATTAACTGCGTGTTCTCTCGGCTGAAACCTGCCATGGCAGAACTGAGTGAAGGGAGCCTGAGGCCTGTGGCATTGGCAGGGGATGGGTGGGAGAACCAGGGATGGGAAACACACAGGAGAAACCAGCTGAGAGCAACCCTCACTGCAGTGTTTGCCCAGGTGGGATCAGCCACCACGGGCTGCCCCTTCTCCTGGTCTCTAATTGTCCCTCAGCCTAAGGACATTCAGTGTTGGGGACATTCTTTTTGCCCTTTCCCAGTGCCCCATTGAAGTCAGGGACTTAGGTTTCCTCCTCTCCTGAAGATGTGATGAAGGTGACCAGCTCTGGTCTGTATCATGACATAGTGACAATCCTGCCTGGTCCTCTTCCCAGCCTTCCCGTCTTTTCCCAATGATTTCTGACCCTCAGCCTCCTGTTACTTCACCACACTCCTTCTGCTTACAGAGCCAAGCCTGACGATGCTCCTGACAGGCAGGAGGGACACATTGGGTCACTGCCCAGGGCACAGGGTGACACTGCCAGGCCAGGCAAGGCCACCTGCACCCCAGCACCTCCCCAGGGGCTTCCCAGGTCTGGCAACACCCCAGTGCCCACCAGCAGCCCCTGGCACTCCATAAACCCCCTGCTCCTGTCGCACTGAGATGCCTGGGTAACTAAGAAGTAATTAGTGCCGCTTGCTACAGCAAGTAGTGCCCAAATGTCAAGGAATAGCAAAGTTATTAAACCTGTTTTTACTGCAGCCAAAGTCTCGCTGTGTGCTCAAGTCTCGGGCGGGGGGTGAATCCAGCCCCAAAGCCCTGGGCAAAGTCCCTTCCCCTGGCTGTGCTGCCCACCTGGCAGGTCATTCCCTGCTCCCTGCCTCAGTTTCCCCTCCACCACCTCAATAAGGTACCCACTGTGTCCTCCACATAGTTGTGTGATGGGAAAGGCTAGATCTGGGGGTGCAAAGTATCATCAGTATCACTGGTTTCACCAGTTGGGGTGGGCAAGGGCAGCTCAGAAGCCCTGGGAAACCTTCTGCTCCCATCTAGATCTTAAAATCAGATGAGGTGTAATGAGCTGAAGGGCCGACCCTGTCTGGGTGCCCATCCAAGTGCTTCTACACCCCCAAACTTGTGTGCTTGAGGCTACAGGCAGGTTTGGGGGGGCAGGCAGCTTGTCTGGGTGCAGGCAGGCAGAGGGTCCCACAGCAGGACTGTGATGCAGCCTGTGCTTCCCATCCCTGCACGGAGCAGGAGAGGGAGAGAGCGAGAGAAAGCGGGAGGGAAAGGACGTGTCAAATCAATCATATTTAAACAAAAGCCTCTTCGGCCCAAGGGCCCTTTTAAAAGCTGCTTATTTAATTAAAAGTCCCATTTTCCATATTTATGGCCCTTATTCAGTTAAATATTAACCGCCTGGGCCAGGGCTGGTTTATTCTTTGGGAAGAGGCAGAGTTGGGAGGTTCATTAGGGGTCTATCAAGGCACCCAGCAGATGGATGGATGGAGGGATATGGGACAGCACACATGGGCTCATGCCAGTGCCCAGGGACTGTGGGGATGACACCACCACTGCTCCATCACCTTCCAGCAGGATGCAGGGCAGTGGGGTTAAAAATAGGGAAATTGGGGCTGTTGGAATGGTGTGAGAGATGAACAGGCACAGTGTGTGCCATCACATCAGCTCCTGCAGGAAACAGACTGAAACAACACCAGGCCCAGCTTATCCACCCAGCGCCCCTAAGTTGTGGCAGAATAATCGTAAAAACACCCCAATTTTGCCCCAGGGTCATGAGACCATCACTGGTTCCCAGCCAAACCCCACTCAGGACTGTTTTCCTCCAGAATATTAATCATAGTTGCTCAGTGGTGTTTCAGAACTACAGCTTGACTCTGCTGGGTTTTGATATCTCAGAGCTGTGCAAGACCTTGCTGAGGGTTCATCAGCCATCAGTGGTCAGTGCACCAGGATCTCTGGGGGGTGGAGGTGGATCTTGGAGTCATGGAGGTGGATCTTGGAGTCATGGAGGAGGGCCAGAGCAGCACAGCTGGCTGCAGCGAGTTGGTGATGCCTTCAGAAAATCACAGAATCACAGAACGTGCCAAGTTGGAAGGGACCCACAAGGATCATCAAGTCCAACTCCTGGACCTGCACAGGACCATCCTCAAGAGTCACACCATGTGCCTGGAGCTCATATAAGGGAGGGGATGACAGGGGAGGTGTTTCCTATGGGGTTGTTGATGGTCCAAGGGGAAACAGCATGTCCTGGCCACGATGGCGGCAAGACTGACCACTACGAGGAGAAGAAGGTGGGAAGCTCTGACCTCAGTGAGAACTGTCCAGTGATTTGAAGTTGTCTGACTGCTTCATCCTGCTGGGTGCTGTGCAAGGGGGTCCTGCCTTGGCTGGATGGTTTATAGATCATCATCATCAAATGACTCTTGAATGTCATTTACATGGCAGCAGTGAAGCAAGAGGGCTGATGTGGGCTCTGTAGCTTTGCTGGAGACAGGGCTGGTTGGAAGAGCTTGGCCAGGTTTATCACGAATCTGTGGGACTGGAGATCCAGCTGAGGGAAAAGCTAGAAGGTTCCCGAGGCCAGAAGTTTCTCTGTACAAAGGTGTCTTCCTCCACGTGTGGCTTGTTTTCCTCCAGTAGACCCTTGGGCAGATCTTGCAGCACAGATTTGGAGCTGCCACCATCAAGGTGAGCATCTCCAAGAATCATGGAATGGTTTGTGTTGGAAATGGCCTTAAAGACCACTTTGTTCCAACCCCCCTGACATGGACAGGGACACCTTCCATTAGAAGGGGACACTTTCCTCCAAGGGGAAGGCCATGGAGCAGAGGAGCAGCCATGCTCCAGAAGGTGTCTGGGGGTCCCTTTCCTGGATGGGTCCCCTACCTGTCTGGGCCCCAGTGCTCACCTTGCCATGGGGCAGAGGTGAAGCCCTGGCAGGAGGAGCTGCAGTGTCCTCCTGTGGTGCTGGATCCTGCAGGACAACCTGCTTTAGACATGCTGAGAGATGCCCTGGGAAGGCTGCAGGAAAGCGGAGCTCACCTGGGCAGACAGAAATCTCACCCTGAGCCTTGTCTACCCTTCTCCCCTTAATTTTTGGGAGCCAGCAAGTAGTCCTGTGCAGCCCCTTGGCATGGCAGGGAATGGTGGGGGGGATGATGTGAGCATCTCCCCCTCCATCCCAGAGTGGTCAACGCAATCCCAGCCCTCCTCTTCCTCTTCCTCTCCCTCCAAAATAACAGGACACGGAGCAGGCAGCAGAGCCCAGCGGGGACCCTGCGTTGGGAGGGTGGTGCCGGCAGGGCGAGGAATGAAACGGAGCCGGTGATTTCCTCCAGGGAGCGGGGCGGTGAGGAGAGTGGGGGTTGGCTGCTAGGGGGGGTGTGGGGGGGTGTGGGGGGCGGCAGGAGAGGGAGAGACACCGGGTTATCAGAGAAGTGTGAAGACAATAATGCAATCTGACATTTCTGAAATGAGACCCCCCGGTTGCCCTGGCAACGGCTCACGTGGGACCAGCTCCCGGGAGACGGCTCCGAGATGTGCTATAAATGATGTTTGATTAGAATTTAAATCATTTAGGCGGAGAGAAGATAGGCCTTTTGTCAGCGCGGGGACCCGCGGGGGTCAGCCCCCAGCAGCTGCCCGGGACGCGCGTCGGGGCCGGGGCAGCGCAGGGACCGGGGCGAGGGGTCACCCCCGGGATCGATCCTGCCCTCCCTCCCTCCCTCCCTCCCTCCCTCCGCCGGGCCGCTGCTGACCCTTCCAGCCGGGAGAAGAGGGAGCCGGTGGCCAAAGCAAGCACGGCGCGGGAGGCTGATGGAGCATCGGAGCCCTGGGAATGTCCCTGGCGCCTCGGCAGCATCACCCGAGCTTTGGTTTTCTCCCGGCTGGTGCAAAGCCACCAAAACTCTCCCGTGGCTTCCAACGGCTGAGAACCCGGCCTTTGGCTTTTTTTCAGTGCTCTAATTACGATAATAAGACCTCAGAATCAATTCTGCCTCCCTAAAAGTTTCCTTAAGGGGCAGGGAATGAAGCATAACATTACCTCTAAGAGGAGAGCCCCTCCCAGCTTGTCTTTGGGGTTGTGTCCAGGTTCTCCCCACCACCTCCAGACCATGCTGGGGAAGCTCTCCAGCACCCAGCCCTGTTCAGAGCAGCTGTTTGGGGGCAGGAATTTTGCTGGACAACCTTACTCTGGAGCATTTCTTGCTCTTTCCATATCCTTGATGCACACAGTGAAGCCCTTTTTGCTGTACAAAGCCTTCCTTGTGATGAAATATATTTTTCTGGCTCTGGGGGCTTGGAGGACTTCATGCATGGAGCGACGGAGATGGAGACGGGGTCAGCAGCCGTGGTTTATGTTCCTGTCATGCCAAAACCACAGTTGCTGGGTTTATTGAACGAGGTCTCCAGGTAATGAAATGCAGGGAAGCCTCAGCTCGGGTGTGAGGTCTCTGCTTCGCTGCAGCACAAAGGAGTTGGGGTCGCTCTGCTTTTGGACAGATGACACCGCTCCAGTTAGCCCAGTTGTCTTCATCCAGCTCAGCTAGATGACTTTAAAGCATCTGGACCTTCTTCTGAGGTCTCATGAGCGGTGTGGAGAGGTGGCCACCATCAGAGCCAGAAGGCAAGCCCATTTTGGGAAGGCTGGGCATCTGGAGAAGCAGTTTATTTGCTTTAATATCAGCCAGGCCTCAGACTGAGTGAGGAATAAAATTACCTTGATTTCCCAGGTGGTGGGAGAATGGTGTTAGAAGCAAACCAGCAATGGGGCACAGGCTTTCTTCTTGGAAAATTTTAAGATTGCTTGCTCTTTAATGCCATGGTGTAGGTTCCATGAATCTTTAGAGCTTGCTTTTCAACTCCCCGAAAATGCCATCTGATCATGAAATTAGAGCTAAACTAATAAGTCTCAACAAATATTAACCTAATGAATTTAGCTTCTTTCTGTTTGTGGACCAGCAAAGAGGGGAATTGCAATGTTCTCATATGTATTAATTATTTGAATGCATTCGACAAACCTTTCCTGACTGCTTTAAGTGTGTGCCTTGGTCAGGAATATTCTGAGTTTTGTTTCTTGGTTGTGTGCACCCTGTACATTCAGCTAGAGCTGCCCACTGGTTTGGGGGAGGAATTCAACCAAGGGGAGTGTGAGGCTTGAAATCAGGACAGTTAGAAGGGACCCTGAAGCTCATCCTGTTCCAACATCCTGCCCATGGCCACCCTCCACTAGACCAGGTTGCTCCAAGCCCCATCCAATCGGGCATTGTCTTGCAAGTTCTGAGCTTCTCATCATCTTCTGATGGTCTTTCACCTCAGGAGGACTCTCTGAATGTCCGTAGGATGAACTGAGTGGGAGGAGAAACCTTGCAGAGTGATCCAGGTACTGACTGTGCTGGTGTCTCGGTGGCATTAGTTGGGATGAGGGATGTGCAGGGCTGGGCTCAGGGGCTGGAACATGCTCCTTGACACTTCTGTATGATTTTGACGGGTCTCACCATGATTATAAAATAACTGATGAACATCTGGGGTGTTGCACTGAGTTGTTGTGTGCATTGGCTTATTTGATAGATGTTATAGTCAGAGTGGTGGTGAGGTATTCCTTCAAGGAGCAGCACAGCAGTGTGGTCTTTGGGTTGCTTCCCAAACTACCTGAGCAAGCTGGGAGCTTTGCCAGCAGCAAAGACACTGGTCCTGTCCCTTTGTGCAGCTACAGAGACAGCACAGCTCGAGGGGTGCAGGTGGGTCAGAGCAGGGCCACAGGAAACCTGGTCAGCTGGAGCCCTTCCCTTTCATAGCTCTGCCTTTGCAAGTGAAACAGGGCTTGGAAGTTGGAGACAACTTGAGCAAGATCCCTGCTTGCTTCCAAGAGTGCCAAGGGGCAGGGCAGTGCTGTTCCTCACTGAGTTGGAACATCATTTTAATTAATAGGTGCTGTGCTCAGCGTTGGGGCATCCCCTCTGGGAGGGTGGCAGCAGAGCCAGAGGGGTGGCACTGGGGGTCTTTGGGGCTGGATTTTCCTTCTCCAGCCCATCCTCTAGGATTTGTGCAGCCCCTGCTTGGGCAGAGGGGCTGGTTGGGCTTTGTAAAGGAGTGAGATGTGGTGCTGGGAGGGATGGGGGCAGGAGGTGCTGTGAAGGGCCATCTCAGGGTCCTGCTGCGGAGCAGTCAGTGACACTTCGTTAATTGGCACAAGCTGGAAGTGCAAATCCATTACAGGAATGGGCTTGTCATCGGCTGGGAAGGTGTCCTGTGGCTCTGCACACCTGTGTCACCCTGTGCATGCCCAGTCAGGGCTGCTGCAGATCCCCAAACCTGACGGTGAAGGTCATGGCAAAGGAGTCATCACTGTGGTGTGGGCAAACCCTGCACTGGCCCTTAACTCACAGGCTGATCTGAGCCTGCTGAGGATGAACAAACACGTTGCTCTTTAAATGAGCACTGGATTAATGGGTTTGTGGCAGGGTAGCTGGCAGTGTGTGCCCAGCAGGCAGGCTGTCCTCCTGCATCCCCCAGGAGGGGATGTACAGGGCTCTGCAATGGGCTGTGCTGATGTCCAGCCCTGAGAGGCTTGTGGGGGCTGGGGATGTACAGAGGGCATGTCTTAATAGGAACTGGCTGCAAAATGAGGATCCTGAAGTCCCCCAGTCAGTGCCAGGAGGAGGAGCATCAGGACAGGCAGAAAAGGGTGATCCGCTTCTGGTCTGAGCGCTCAGTTCGAGGCATGGGATCCAGGAGGATGGCAGAGGAAGGATGCTCAGACCCTCCTCCTCCTGTTGGGGACTATCCTGGTGCTCTGTAAGCTCAGAAATCATAGAATCACAGAATGGTTTGGATTGGAAGGGACCTCAGAAATCCTCTAATTCCAATCCCTCCACCATCAGACACGTCCCTTCCACATCAAACCCCACCTACCCCGGCCTTGAACGCCGTACTGCCAATACTTCACCACCGTTGTAAAAACCTACTTCATTATAACAAATCTAAACCATGCCATGCTCTGCCTTGGCACAACATCCCCAGACTGCTTTAGGCCGCTCCTTCTGCAACATTCCACCTCCTTCATGCAAACACCTGAAATGCTGGATTTCTGACCCATCTCCAGCCCCATTTCCCTAGGAGTCCTTGTATCAGTTCGCAGTGGCACATCACAAGTGGCATTCCCAGGACTTCCCCCCCAACCCTCATCCTGCCTGATGGTGAGGATGTGATGGCTGGGAGCTCAAGGACCCAGAGAGGCCCTTTCTGTCCCTTCCTTGGTGGAAAGAAGTGGCCCAAGGTATTAAAGACACATACAGAATGGACATAAAACTGCTGTGTTTGATTAAAGACAAATTATTTTTGGCAAATATTAATGTTCCAGCAGCAGTGCAACAGAAGCCACTTCAGCGCTGCTGGGAACATCTCTTTATTTCCATTTAGATCTTTGGTTTGATATTTGAAATAAACCCCCCATGACTGGTGCATCCTTCCATGGGAGAGGCAGCCTTTGTCACTTCCCTGGCATCAGTTGCTCCTCTCTTTCCTCACTTGCAACATGGGCACTGTGGGGGAAAAGCTGTGTTTGCACCTCATTTGATGTCTGAAGCATTTGCTGAGGCTGGGCTGGCTGTGGAAAGGGCTTTCCCACTGGGAAAACAACTGTGCAGGGAAGTGGGGAGGTCAGTCAGTGCCACAGGTTTTATCATCAATCTCTTGGCTTGGAGAAGGGGAGATACTGGGAATGATGGCCTGGGGAAAATCTGATCCTTGGGAAGGGTCAGTCAGGGTGGTTGAAGGATGAGGCTGTTGCATTGATGTGGTGTATTCCACTTTCCTGGCATCACTGGAGAAGTCTGGAGAGGAACTGTTTATAAGGGCATGGAGCGATAGGACAAGGGGAAATAGCCTTAAACTGACAGAGAGCAGAATTAGATGGGATATTGGGAAGAAATCCTTCCCTGTGAGGGTGGGCAGGCCCTGGCACAGGCTGGGCAGAGGAGCTGTGGCTGCCCCATCCCTGGGAGTGTCCAAGGCCAGGTTGGCCAGGGCTTGGAGTGACCTGGGCTAGAGGGAGGTGTCCCTGCCCATGACAGGGAGTGGAACAAGATGAGCTTTAAAGTCCCTTCCAACCCAAACCATTCCATAATTTCTGAGCCCCAGATCTGCCAATCACCCTTGCAGAGATGAGAGGTCCCAGTTCTGCTTCCAGGAAGGCTTTGATCAAAGCACAGAGCCAGGAGCTGTCGCTGGATCCAGTGATTGGCAGCATCCGCATCTTTCTGAACCACCTCTGAAGCACTGAATCCTGCGACCTCCCACCAAACCTTTGCTCTGTGATGGCTCTGGAGGAGGAACAGCCACCTTCCCCTATGTCTGGCTGCTCACAGCCATGATTGTGGTGAGGGGCAGTGCAGGAATGATTGATGCCAGACACTGGGATGGCTGGGACAGTCGGGGACCGAGTGCAGCAGCTTCACAGCTTCGCTCCTCTCATGGGCTGCTTGACTGAAGTTCTTCTGCTCTTGGTGTCTCACTTCTAGGTGCCTATTTCCCAAAGCAAACCTGTGGTTAACCCTTTTCACACCAAAACAGCAGTAGAATCCACGTCCTGAACTTGCCTGATTTTTTTTATTTTGTTATTAAGTATTTTTTTATCTCCAGACATTTGCTGCTTCCCCTTGTGTTAACACAGGCATCTTCCATCACCAAAAAGCCTCCAGGGCAGAGGCAAATGGCATCAATAGCTCTGCAGCCTGTCAGGAACACATGCCTGCCAGACATGGCTGGGAGGAGGGACAGAGTGACACAGGGACCAGATGGGGCCAGTCCTCTTCCACCACCCCTCACCAGCAGCAGCCTCAGCCAGTTGGTGCCTCTCGGTTCATCCAGGACTTCCCCCACCCTCTGACCCCCTTGGCATTGTGTCCTCCCTGCAATTCCTCCCATTTCCCCATTTTCTCCTGTAGCATCTCCCCTTCCTGCACAGCTGCAGCCCTGTTTGCTGCCCAGCTGTGTGTGCCTTTTGCTCCATTTCTCTTGTCCATGAATATTTAGGAAGCGAGCCCAGATTTGGGCTAGTTGGTGCTTGAAGAGCATCGTGCAGTACTCCTGGAGAACTGGTGATGGACATGGAGATGTGGTGGGCTGGGGTGGAAGGTAGAAGGGGAGTAGGAAGAAAGTGGGTGCCTTGCAAAGAAAACACATTTATGCATTTGTCTCTCAGCTCTAGAGCAGAAATCCCTTCATTCCTCCATGGGAAATCAGGGGATGGATCCGAGTTGCTGCTCTCTCTGCAAAAGAGCTGTTGGGTCCTGCTGAGGCAGCTGTGTGTGAGAGAAGGGAGGAATTGGGATGGTTTGGGGGTGTGAAGCCCCACACCTCATAGTGCCATAAGGAGAAGGGACCAAGCACCGATTTCTTACACAGGGTCTGCAGGGGAATCACTTGGAGCCCGGGTATTTGCCAGGCACTGATCCTGCTTTCCCTCTGCTGGAATCTGGAGAGGTGGCACTGGGGGATTCTGTCTGAGGAACAGCCACACTTTGCTGCTGGCCTGTGCTTCCTATCCCTCCTCCAGGTGAGGAATCCTCCTTTAGCATCTCCCAGCCGTCCTTCCCCGCGCACGGGGCTGAGGTGGTGCCACAGCCCGCATTCCCAGCACAGGGCTGCGGCGGCGCCAGCAAGCCCCAGATAATAAACAACCAAAGGTTAGTGAAGCTGTTCTGCCGAATTTACACCCGCTCCGAGCCAAGGGAGGGGGTGGCAGGAGCCGCGGCCGCTCCCCTTGATCGCCGCATCCATCACGGGGTATAAATGGCCGCGCTCCAGGAGGTATCGAGCGGCGTTTGCAGAGACGGTGCCGGCTGTGTCAGCTCCCCTCGTCCATCACCAGCCGGGGACAGCGCTGGCACCGAGCACCAGGAGCTCGGGGATGCTTTGACAGCGGGGAGAAGCCGCAGGATCCATCCCCCAGTTCTCCCCGGCAGCCAGAAGGTGGCACGTCCCCATGGCACAGCTGGATGGAGGGTGGTGAGGGGCTACATCCCACACCGCCTTTTAAAGGGAGTCGTACAGAGGCTGCTGCCAACTTTGTGGAGCCTTGGGAAGTGGGAGCTTCGACAGCATCGCTCCAGCTCCTCGATTGTCTTCAAAGCCGTAGTGCTTCCCTCTGTCTTCCAGCACTTGTTTTGTCTCTGTTCCCGTCTCCTCTTGCACATACCATTCGAGTGGCTCTTACCTATTTATTTTCTCTAATAGCATCAGGCTACAAGTGGCTGAACAGTTAAAATGAACACCATCACAATGGTTTTCTCTCTCTCTTTTTTTTTTCTTTTTTCCCTTGAATCCACTCTGGAAATGGGAATTTTTGCTCTTCTCTAGCTGCGTTCCCAAGGGATGGTGGATGTCCATTTCCTTCTGTCCCCTTCTGAGCCCATTGACCAAACATCAACCAAATTCCATGAATGCGGAGAGGTCTGAAAATACAGAGAAGTCTTAAAATGTGGTGCTCCTGTGCTTTTGGGATGCAAGCAGGTGTCTGGAGGGAGATGATCCTTTCCCATCTTCACCAAATGAAACTGTAGGAACAGAGCTGGGGACAGGTGGTCACCACTCCTGTGGAGGGAGAACCTGGCTCTTCTACTCATGCAGGACAGGGAAATCAAACTGCATTTTGAGCCAGGAAGAAGGGGTTTCTGTGGATTGCTTGGTGCTCTTAGTGCTTTCCTGGCTTTGCCTTTAAATTCCCTGCATCCCATCCTGATGGGATTGAGGTGGCTGTGTTGTTCTCCGGTGGGTAATGGGAACCAGGGTGAGGTCTGGACTGGTTCTGGGAGCACAGAGTGGCCCTGGAATGTGACTCCTGGCTGAGTTGTGTGGGTGATCCTGTGTGCTTTGGGGGAAACAGGATTGGCTTTGCAGGCTGCCACCGTCCCTGGGGTGTGATGGGTGCTGACACACACTGCTGTGACCCTGAGCTTTCCTGCACCTTGTAAATCCATACCCACATATTCCATCTGCCTTAGTGATTAATGCAGCCAGGCTCCTCCAAGTTTATTGCTCAGAGGCTAAACCAACCAACTTTAGACCAAAAACAAGGTTATTTTCCCCTCTCTGAACTATTTTTCTGCAGTGCTGGCAACCCCAACATCCCAAACCTTGTGAGGAGGGAGAGGGATCTTCCTCCTCTAGCCAGGCTGAATGAGGGAAAAACAAACAAGATTGCGAAGAAGCCTCTTGCAATTTGTGGAGTTAATAGACACATCTCTGCTGGATTTTAAAGAAATACATAACATTGCCAAGCCAAAGCTTTATTAATCAAGTCCCCTGCCTGCTGTTATCCCCTCTGTCCCAAAACAGAATGGCTCCACAGCTACAAGACTTTAACACACTCTTAAGGAAATGATTCCTGAATATGAAGTGTGTTTAGGCAGAGGTGGGTGTCAGCTGCTGAAGGAAATCCAGCCCGGTCAGCCAGCACTGCCTGGCCTCAGCTTGGGGTGCAGGGCAGAACCTGGTGCCAGGTTTTGGGAGATTGTACCCAAGGTGGCAGCTACTGGGCTTCCATGTGATCCCAGCAGAGGCAGGCAGGAGCCCCTCAGCACTGGTTTGGGAATCACTGTGGGGTAATGCTCCAGCCCTATTGCACAGCAGGGGCAAGGAGAAGTCCCACACTATTGCTGGGATAAATGGGATTTGGGGGCTGGGGGAGGGTTGGCCTCACCTGGGTGGTGCCAGGGGGGTCCTTGGCAACATCAGCACATGGTCCTCACCATGTTCTCAGCCCAGACCCTGTCCCCCAATTCCTGCATCCATGTCTATTCCCTGGGGCTCCCAACTGCAGGGTGGGCTGGAGCAAAGGGTGCTCCGAGCTGCTCCCCTCCTCGGGCAGCCTCTCCCGCCCTGCACCAGCGGTGGCTGGGCGTGCTCCATCCCCGTCCTCCCCCACGGCTTGCTTTCCTCCTTCTTCCCTCACAGCTGCTTTCTCCTTCTGCTCCTGCTCCCCTCTCGCTCCCTCCACTCTGCCTCAGAGACACACATAACTCTCCCGTGAAATATATACAGTGTAAATATATAAAAAGCCGGCGTTTGCCTGCTGCTTATGTATTCATGAAATAGTAAATAAATTTTATGGGATAATGTGAAGGCTGCCAGGGAGCAGGAGGATGAAAACTAACCCCTAATGAGCCTCCGTGTCAGTTTGGCACACTCGGGATCGATCTGCCGCTTCCATTTAGCGCCCGAGCGTGGGGGTGGAGGAGGCTCTTCCTCGGCGTTGCCCCGAGCATCGCTGACGCGGTGATGGGCGCAGGGTCACAGGCTCGGTCGAGCAGGATACGGATGGGAGGGGTTGATAAAAGGGTTGTGAGGGTGTTGGTTTGGATCAGGGTGAGATTTGGGAGGATGCAAACTGGTGAGGGGTGGGGGTTCCTGGGGAGGGGATGTTCAGGCTGGCATGGGAAGGGATGTGGGGACAGTTGCAGGGTCGGATGCAGGGTGGGATACAGGGTAGGACGCAGGTTTGCATGAGGAGGGATGCAGGGTGGGATGCAAGGTGGGCTACAAGCTTGCACAATGAGGGATGCAGGGAAGGATACAGGGTGGGATTCAGGCTAGCACAATGAAGGATGCAGGGTGGGATGCAGGGTTGGATTCAGGCTTGCACAAGAAGAGGTGCAGAGTGTTGGTCTGGATCAGGGTGAGATTTGGGACGAAGCAAAATCGTGAGTGGTGGGGATTCCTGGGGAGGGGATGCTTAGGCTGGCATGGGGAGGGACAGATGCAGGATGGGATGCAGGGTGGGATGCAGGAAGGGTTGCAGGCTTTGCAGGAGCTGCCAGGTAGCAGCAAGGATGATGCCTTCAGCAGGCAGGCAAGGAGGGCTGGTGGTGGCAGGGTGCTGAGGGGGCTGCAGAGGTGGGAGACAGACAAGTGAGAGCCAAGCATCAACTTTCCTGCCAAGGCTCTGGTCCTGCTGCTGGTTTTGGCCACACAGGCCATTTTGGCCTTCCACCAAGATGCTGCCTTGGCAAATAACATCTCCCAGAGAAGAGCTGGGTTTTCCCTCTGCAGCTCCTCAAGGTCTGCAATCCTCCCCCATGGAGCACCAGCTCCTGCAGGGATGGAGACAGACAGCAGCTGACCCAGCACATGGGGATCCCCTTGCTCCCATTATCCATTTCCAGTGGGAATAGCGGGGACGTGGGGTGTGGGAAGATTTGCAAAGGAGAAAGTCTGAGTTTTGGGAGGACCCATCAAAGCCAGTGAGATTTTGGACACCCCACAGCCCTGTGGGGCACAGCCTTTCCACAGGATCTGCCCCGAGATGGGAAGAAAAGGGAGATATATTTGGGGGGTTGTGGGTGCACAACAGTGGGATTTGCTCCAGTGCCAGCTCTCCCACCCCCATCTGCAGCAGCAAGTGAGATGTTGGGGTTATTTGGGTTATGAAAGGCCTTGTCCTTTATTTCAGTGCTTGAGGAGTGGGGTTGTATGCAATGAGAGAAAAGTAGGGAAAATATGTGTGCTTCCAAATGCCTGGGGACATGGTGAATGCCAGACACCCCTGCACACACACCAAGCTTAGGAATAATAACATGGGGAATCCATCCACACCCAGGGAGGGACTTTAGGGGGGTTGCACCAAAAACCCAGCCTGGGTTGGAAAGGAACCAGGAATGTCAGTCTGGTTATTGAGTTCAGCTGGCTGCAGGTCAGCAAATGTGACAGCACCATCCTGGGCACGGGGCTATGGCTGAATCTTTCCAGGTATCCCAGCAGAATTTAGGGCTTCATTTAGAAAACACCCAAACTCTCTGATGGAATACCAGAGGGGGTAAGAATTATTTACACCCATAAGTACAACAAGGCTTTATCCTCTTTGATGCACCCCCTTTTGAGGCCACCTTGGGTGCAGCACAGAAGAGGCACCACAGGATGCAAGATGCAGCTGTGGGTGGAAACTTCGCTTTGGATGGGTTTTCCATCAAGGACCACTGATTTGAGGGAAAGCAGACCTTTCCCACCAGAGGTTTTGCCAGCTTGTGAAGGTGTTGTGTTGGATGATCCAGCAGTATTTCCCCTCCCACCTTCGCACGGCTGTGCTGCCCCACACGGGCCACAGGGCTTTGCTAAAGTCACAATATTTGGGGTATTTAATGTGCTGTTTCAATCCCAATGGCCACCCTCGCCCAGAGGAGAGCTGGAACGTGCACTCCTCTGTGAGATACCTCCTGCAAACCACTCACTCAGCACCAGGGCTCAGCCCCACACCACACCAGCCCCTTTCCCCCCTGCCTCTCTGGCTCCCGTGGGGTGGCACCAGCCCCAGGTACCGCTGGCTCCCCTCACCATTCCTCTCCCCAGCCCCAGCCCTTCCCTCCCGTGCTGCCTCCTCCCTCCCTCCCTCCCTCCCTCCTTGTATTTTTTTTTTTTTTATGGACGGAATGAGATGGAGAAGTAAAAATTATTAACCCCGAGGTCAGCACTGGCTGCCTCATTCCTCTCTAGCTTCAAGCACTTTCTCCCTCATCTGTTTCACAGACAGCGATGTTCGGCTCAACACATTTGCATATACTTATTGCATTTTTTTAGTCTTTATCTATTTATTTATTTTTAAAGAGACAGAGCTGCTCTTGCCTCTTTTTTTTTTCCCCCTCCTGTGAGCTTTCAACAGCTGCTATTTGGGATTTGATTCCCCTGCCAGCACAGCTCACTGACAGAGGCAGGGGAGTGCAGGAATGCTGGGCTCCTCTCTCTTTCTCCCACCTTGACTTCACTGCTGCTTTCTCCATGGTTTTCTTATAAAATGGCTGAGTTGTCCCTCTTGGCTGCTGGGGGAACAGGAGCGCGGTGGAGGATGGCCACAGGGATTCATCCATGTTGCTCTTGGTGGTGATGCTTCCCCCCGGAGCACCGATGGGGAAGGGCAGCAAGAAGCTCACGGTGGTCCAACATTTGTCCAACGCAGAGTGGAGATGGAAAACCCTCACCCTTCCCAAGGCCTTTCCTGGGCTTTTTGTGATGCCATGGCCAAGCACAGCTGGGCACGCAGGGAGAGACTGTCCAGCTTTTCTGAAGTCACTGGCACGTGGCAAAACCTGCACTGCTATTTAGGCACTGAGAACACCCTCAGGCTCAGCACCCTCCTCCTCTTCACCATGGCGAAGCTTTTCTCCTCCCATCCACCCCAAGGAATACTCGGAGGAGAGTAAGAAAAAAAATAAATAAAACATTAGAAACATTATATCTTAGGCTCAGCATCTCCCAAAAATCACTGGCAGATATTCATAATGGTCCGGCAGCTATTAGAGGCGTGAGAAGGAGGGAAGGGAAGGAAATGAATGCCGGGTGAGAAGAGAAAATTCATAGCCCCGCTGATACGCCATGATAAATAATTATGAGTTATTAATTTTAAATTACATCTTTAATGCGTTGCATGATTTTAATTCCCACCACAGTATTAATATAGGGACTCTGGGTTTGATTAATTTAAAGCGGAACAGAAAGGTGTCGATTCCCAGGGCTGCCGGGGACCTCGTGGGGCTGCACAGGGAGGGGGGTCATCCCGGGATGAGCCTTGGGATTGCTGCTCCCACGCTGTGGTACGGACGGGAAGAGCCAAGGATGGGGTGGGAAACAGTGGCGTGTCTCAGAGCCTGCAGCTGCCTTATTTTATGGATACTGTGGAGGGGAATCCGCAAGGGAAGAGCATCTCTGATGGGTTGAGAGAGCCAGGAGCAGCCATCCTGCATCCCACCCACCTTCCCCACCAAGGCCACCAAATAACATCCCGCAACCTCTTCATCCCAAATCCATACTGAGTAAACCAAAACATCACCAAAAACTGCTCGGAGCATCCCCCCACAACCCCCCAACAGCAGGAACCCCGCCCCCTACCAGGGCCGGGAAACTGCTCCAAGTTTGCTTTCCGAGTAAACTTCCCCTAAGTGTGACAATCGCTTTAGCTTCCCAGCGAGGATTTACCGGGCTTCTGTTATCTCTTTGAAAGTCGGAGTTCTCCAAATGGCCATGAGAGAGCAGCCGGAGAGGTCAGAGCCAGTTAGGCTGCACAGCCGTTCAAAGCCCCCTTCCAAGCGGCATTAAAGACGGGATTAAGTCTAAGAGGGTTATGGAGGGAGGAGTAAAACAGCCTTGTCCTGCACACAGCGCCGAGATAAGGCTCTGTTCTCTAGGTGTGAACTCCCGCGTGTGCAAGCCCAGGCACTCCGGGGTTTGCGGCAGAAATTGGAAGGATAATACCAGAGGCGGGGGGACCTCGCGGGCGGTGGGTCGGGGTGGTGCCGCTCGCAGCCGCCCTGCTATTTATAGGACTTTTAAATCCAGGGAGTGATGGCACAGGAAGCCTCATTTTCCACTTGCTCGGCAGTGGGAAGGTGCAGTGTGCTGGGGTGGGGGGCACGCAGAGCACACTGCCCCCATCCTGCCTCCTGGGCGAGCCAAAAGGAAAGGCTGGGGATGGGTTTGGAGTCAAGACTGAATTGGATGTTGTCCTGAAACATCATGTTATCCTGAAGGATCAGGTTATCCTGAAGCATCACATTGTCCTGCTGCATCCCAATGGTCAACACATTGGAAGGGTGCTGGTATAACACTACCCTCACCCCCGAGTGAGGGAGTTTTCTCCCTTTCCCCTTTTGCAGGACTGGAACTGAGTTTGGAAAGGCTTCCTGCATCCTCCTGCATCTTCCCAGGTGTTGGAGCCTGATGCAGCTCTTTGTGCCCTGCCAATGAGGAGGCACAGCCTCCAAACCCTCATGGAACAGCGGGGTTTGCTTTGTGCAGGGACTGCTGTGGTTTCCTCTCTGGCTTCTCCAGGTTCATCCTCCTCTGTTTGTTTTGATCCATGCTCCCACTTATTGGTGCAACAGCTTCTTGGAGATGCTGAGATGTGCCCAACTCATGCCAGGTCTCTGCCATGTGTCCATGGCACAGCCCCACATGTCCCTGGGGACAGCCCCTGCATGGCAATGCCAGCTCTGGAGATCATGGCAGCAGCTGTGCCAATCCCAGGGATTTTCCTTGGCTGCAAAATTCCTGCTCTTTTTTCTTTTTTTTTTTTTTTTTCCCCTTTCTTTTTTTAAATCAGTAGGAAATGTTGGCAGGATATTTCTAGGCTTGGGGGATTTTGCTGAGGAATAATAATTTTGAAACTGATCCCTTTTGCCCCAAATGGTGTTTGGGGAGGGTGCTAAATGCTGATGGCTTCATTTTGTTATCTTGACACAGGGATCCCAGGGGCAGTCACGAGGTGGAGAGTTTGGGGTGGTAATTATCCATTTCAATCCCCCAAGCAGTGCCTGTAACCTCTAGCCTGGCCTGTCCCAGTACAGAGGGATCCAGGCTGGAATCTCTCAGGAGCTGGATGAAGGGATATGGCCAAGGCCATTTGGGCAGCTGGTGGCAAAGAACAAGCCTCCTTTTTCTGGGCTCTTCAGCTCCTCATCCTCAGCACATCTCACCCTCTGCCTCAGTGAGTTTGTTTTCCTCCAGTGATGCTGCAGAGAGGCCATGAGTGCAATTAGCCACCACTAATTACCACTGTGCCAACTCCTTGAGCACCCCTTGGCAGCGACACTGCCCGTGTAGGACAGGCAACATTTATTGCAGGAAGAGACCACAGTGATGGGCTTTTTCCTGGTGTTCATTAGTAGTTTTATCCATCTCACAGCATGGCCAAGAAGCAACAGCTCATGCCATTGGAGAAACTGAGGCACAGAGACACCCATGCAAAGCTCAGAAGATATGATGATGCTCAGAACAGAGTCTATCATCTTTATGGGTCCCCTTCCAGCTGGAGATATTCCAGGATTCTATCAGTAGGGATACAGGCACAGGATAGGGATGAGGACGGGGACAGGGATGAGGATGGGAATGAGGAGGGAGATGGAGATGAGGGTGGGGACAGGGATGAGGATGGGAATGAGGA
>JAWWEU010000037.1:4267399-4308594 GCA_035583155.1 Acropternis orthonyx | reverse complement strand
GGGGACAGGGATGAGGATGGGAATGAGGAGGGAGATGGAGATGAGGGTGGGGACAGGGATGAGGATGGGAATGAGGAGGGAGATGGAGATGAGGGTGGGGACAGGGATGAGGATGGGAATGAGGAGGAAGATGGGAATAGAGATGAGGATGGGGATAGGACTGAAGCACCAGCTGTGTTTACCCTCCCAAACCCTGAAAACACCAGATGAAAGGCCCAGCTGAGGGAGACGTTCCTCACCAAGCACCCTCCAAGGGTGGTGGGTTCCTTCCTGGCACATTTCATCTTGCTTCACCACCCTCGGTGGTTTCTGCAGCCCCAGGAGTCACTGCCGGCAGAGGGAGCGGGAATTGAGTGGGATTTGAGCCTCTCCCAAGTACAGTGTTTGCATTTTCCCTTTATTGGCTGGGTCCCTGGGCTGCTCTCCGAAGAGCCAAGTGACAGTGTTCTGTCTGCACGCTCAGAGGCTGTTAAATTAAACAGTTCAGGGAATTAACTGCATGCCATGAGCTGCAGCAAACCCGCTCGCAGCCAGGGACGGCTGGATTTGCTCCTCGCCAAAAAAAACTAGGAAAACAACGCTAATAAAGAAGGATAACAGAGTCCCTGCCTGGTGCATGGAGGCTTTTATTTCTTTGTTGGCCTTGCTTCCTCATTTTTCCAGGTTTCGGGGCTCTGTGGTCAGAATGCTGCTCCCTCAGGGGGTGGCTGGGATGGGAATGCCCAGAGCTGTGGCTTGGCTGGACCACGGGCTGATGCCTCTTTTCCTCAGAATCCAGGAGGGATTTGCCAGGGCTGGCAAGCAGGAATGCTCCAGGCTCAGCCAGGAGCCCAGCCCAAGGTCAAAGCCTGGCTGGGTCTGTCCCAAGGCAGGCAGAGCTCAGCTCACCACGGCCAAGCACTCAGGCTTTGCCTTCCCAAATGTGCCCTGTTTCTCTGGAGTATCTCCTGGATGGCTTCATGCCCTTGTCTGCTCATCCCCCCTGCCAGTGACTCCCTCCTTCCTCACTCCTGATTTTGTCAGCCTGGATCTCCCATTGCCCTTCCCTGTGCTCATCCCTGGGTGATGCAGGGATCCTTCCATTTCTCCCCTTCACCCATCCCAAGGGGTTTGGGCACACAGAGCATCCCCATCCTGCCTATCCACAGGGCAGGGAACAGAACCAACACTTTTCTACTTAGCTAGACAAAATATTAAATGACTGAGGAGTGGGAGCATTTTCACACCCACAAATCTCACTGAGGGGGCTTTCCAGGGCAGGGCTTACTTGAAGTTGCCATGGATTTAGGGATAGAGCCCTGCTGGCCTCACCACACACCCATGCCATGATGCCTTTTTGCTGCATCCAGAGGCTTTTTAGGCTCAGCTAAGGATCTCCAAGTATTTTGGGTGATGGGACTGGTTGAGCTCCCTGCTTTCTTCCAGGGCACCAAACCCTGGGCTTGGGATCTCTCCCAGCCTGGCCCGAGTGGGCTCCCTCCCCTCACCGCTGTCAGGAGGAAGATGTAGAGCAATCACAGCTCTGTGCTGCAAATATTAATTATCCACTAACTGCTCTCCAGGCAGCCATTAGATCTCAGCTCTCCGACAGCTGTTCCCAGCCACCCGCCCGAGGGATGCTCCGGAGGGGGAGCAGCCAAGGGGCTGTGGGGGGCCAGGATGGAAGGGGTCCGCACACCGCTGTGTCCTGAAGGGTGGGTGAGCCAGTGAGGGAAGGGAGGATTTTGGCACCAGCACTTTTCTTTCCCTGAAAAATGTTCCCATTCCAGCGTTCTGAGGGTGCACCCTTCCTTGCTAGCCCTCCACCCCTGCTGCAGGAGGATGAGGAGGGTTCGCTGTCGCAAAGATTTTTACCTTTTCGCATTATTTTGGCTCCTGGCTCACTGAACAGTGTCAACAGCATCTTACTGTGATCCCCTCATCCTTTGGCTCATTTTCCAGAGAGGGTAAATTGCTCCATTTTGGTCCCATCTCCCACATGAAGTGTTCCCATTCCTGCCATTACCCTGGGGCATTCCAAACCTTTCCCATTTTCCTACTTCTTGGCCAAATCCAGCTTTTTTTACCATTGATCCCACAGGGTGGGAAGCTGTTGGCCACAGTCAGGGCACCAGCAAGGCCACATCCAAGAGCAGCTTCCCACAGACCCTCCACTGCCAGGAGCCCCCCAGACCCAAACCCTCCATCTCCTCACATGTTTCACCTCTGATTCCACCAAGGAGCTGCAAACCCAGGGAAGGAGGGGACAAATCCCTCAGCATCCTCAGTTGCTGGGAAGAGGACTGGAAGTGTTGCCCACCTTAGCAGGGTGACCTGAGCTTTCAGGGCTCAGCAGGATGCACACACAGGGATGCTCCCACCACACATCCCATATCCCTCCTTCCACCCATCTTCCCACAGGCAGAGCGGGCTGAGACGCCAATAAGGAGCTAGTTAACGAAATAAATGAGCGAGGTAGGCCCATGCTCATATAAATCTCTCTGAGAGAGCACTTAGATGTTCCATATTTGAGCTGGCCATCATTTAAATTACTGCTCTGCCTCCCCTCAGCCCAGCCCCTGATTACCGTGGGTTTAGTGCTCAGGGCTTAATTGCAATAGCTTGCAGGCTCCCCCTCCAAGCTCTCAGTGGAAATTAGCTGTCTCTCCTGCCCACTCATTATCCACCCAGCCCAGGAGGCTCCAGTGCAGTCCAGGGAGAAGGTCTGGGAGTCTCCCAAGGGGATTTATGGGCTGCAGGAAAAAGTCCCTTATCACGGGAGCTGCCTGGAGTGTTAAAAGTAATTGTGTACATTTTAATACTTTTCTCCAGCTGTCCAGGGTTTTAGGGGCTGGAGAACATCTGGAGAAGCTGGGGGAAGGAGGAGAGGTCTTCTTCAAGAAGCTGAGCTATGGTGATGGCTTCCACCCTCCTTTTCTCACCAGTTATCCACCTGTCCATCCCTCCACCCTCTGCCCTGGGGCTGTGGGGGGTTCACTGCCATCTCCCTCTGTTACCTACCAGAGGCAGTAATAGTTCACCAGAGAGTTGTGGCTGCCCCATCCCTGGAAGTGTCCAAGGCCAGGTTGGACGGGGCTCGGAGCAACCTGGGCTAGGGGAAGGTGTCCCTGTCCATGACAAGGGGTGGGATGAGATGAGCTTTAAAGTCCCTTCCAACCCAAACCTTTCTGTTATTCTATGATCTGTTTCCTTCAAAAAGAGGTAGGAAAATGGGAAGAGGCTGTGAAGAACCAGGGGGAGGGTGGGAGCAGAACCACTTGCTGGAAGGAGGGAGATGGGACCAAAACTGAAAATTTTGCCTCTCTGGAAAATGAGCGAAAGGATGAGAGGTTTGCAAAGGATCACGGTGAGATGTTGTGACCCTGGGAAGGTGTGACTGTTCAGTGAACGAGAAGGGAAAGTAATGAGAAAAGGTGAAAAAATAGTCAGGGAATAAAGCATATGTTAAAAAATACTGTGTGTGTTCATCTCTTGAGGAGGATGATCCAGAAAGAGCTCAACATTCAAGTCAGCTTTGTCAAAGCGTCCAGTGCAGTGGGGAAAGAAAATTATTTATGCTCAGAAAAGTGCAAATGTTTGGATATTTTCCAGTGGAAATATTTGGCCACCTTGTTGCAAAACCAGAGGTTTTCTTTACCAAACTTGCCCCTAACCCAACCCAAAACAACCCCACATCAAACCAGCAGAAGCTCCTGCTAAGTGACAAAAGCAAGGCCATGCAGCAGGAGCTCTGCACAAGGGGGATCCCAGGGAAGAGTGAGATGGTCCAGGGAGGGTCCCAGGGATGCTGATCCCAGTGCCTGGCATGGGGGGGAAGTCATCAGTAATTGGCAACCTGGGCTCTGCTGCCCTTTCTGTGGCATCTTGTTTAATTGCACTGGCTAACGGTGCAGGGGAAGAGCTGCTCGGGGGCCTTATCTCTGCTTTCACCATTTTTCTTTCTGGGAAATGAAGTTAAAAATCCCTTCACAGCAGCTCCAGCGGAAAAAAAAAAAAATTAGTCCCATATCACTATTTAACATGCACTGCTAAAAACTAGATAAACACAGGCCGTCACTTGGAGATTAGCTCCTCACATGACTAAATGATTTATTTAGAAGATTCCTTCTTTTCTCTCCTGCTCTCTTTCTCTCTCTCTCTCTCTCTCTCTCTCTCTCACTCTCTCTTTTCCTTGGCTAAGAACATATTAATCAGAAATTAGAGGCAGACTGAGGGATGGAGAACAGACTGACAAAGAGAGGGGAAAAGAGGAAAGGGGAGTAGGGGATGAATCAAGGAGAGATGTAAAGAGGGTAGGGGTAAAAATGGGTTGTGGGAAGGAGAGGGGAAAGAGCAGAGGGGGACAATAATGGATAAAGATGGAAATCTGAGAATGGGGAAAGAGGGTTTGGGAAGAAATGGGGATGTGGGGGGATACGCTCAGGACCAAGTAGGGGAGAGGGAGTTAATGCAAAGGTGAAAGGGTGGAGGGCAGGAATAAAAGTGAGGGAAAAATGTAAAGAGGGAGGGAGAAAGAGCACTAATTGTGTGCAGCAGGAATGCGCAGGGCTTAGCCTGCGCCCCGGGGGACTCCTGGCCCTGAATGATTAAGGTACTTATCAGGCAGGGAGCTCCGGAGGGGCACGGAGCAGCCCCCCGCCCCTCTAAGCCTCCCTCCCGGCCGGGGCCGGGGGGATTTGTGCCCCCCAGCCCCGCTTTGCCACTCCAGGTGTTGGCGATAAGAGCATCCCGGCGCTTCTCAGCCCTCTCACATCCTTTCTGCCTCCCTGCTCAGGCGTGAAGGGAGGGGAGCGGGGCGTGGGGGGGCCGGGGGTTTCTCGCTGGGGATTTGCAAGAGGGGGATAAAGGGAGAAACAACCCTGGCAGGATTAAAGGGGAGGGGTCTCTGCTGGGATAGGTGCTGTGCAGTGTCCCTTTTCTTTTATCCATATAGATAACCAGGCCCTGAGGCTGAGGCCTACAACGATAAGGAGATTAGGCGGATTGGCTCATTTGTAGTGAGATCCTCCAGCAGGGATATTCGGCTCTCTATAGACCCACCAGAAGGTTATCTAAATAGGCTAGACTTGAACTAACCCGGAGCTGTGTCCTGGGGGAGGCTCCCGGGACAAAGCAGGGACCCAGGCAGGAGGGAGGGAGATGGGCAAGAGTGATGCTGCCTTTAGCCAGGGACTTCCACATCACCATCCATGCCTGGAGTTGGCATCTGCAACAGGAGAGGCCTGACTATTCCCTCCAGTTAATGCGGGAACAACAAGGCTCCATCTGAATGGATGCTCCAGAGATGGTGTCTAAGGTGTGGAGAGAGCATTCATGACGAGGCTGGGATGCTGGGACACTGGGACACAGGGACACTGGGATGCAGGATGCTGGGAGGCTGGGACACTGGGATTCTGGATGTTGGGATGCTGGGACACTGGGAGGTTGGGACACTGGGATGCTGGGACACTGGGAGTACCCAAAAGATGGGGAAATTCAGCATCCATTGGCACAGGGATGGGCCAATGTGGTTACTTGTCCATGCACACCCCGCTACCCCACCAGGTTCACCCCACATGGCATCACTCCCCTGGGGTCCCAGTGCCAGTGCCACAGCTGTGCCCAGCTCTGGCCACCCCACACAATGGCAGGTGACTGGGGTGTCCCAGGATTTCCTCCCCAAACACAGACAATAGAAGGTACCACATGTGTGATTATCAATTTTGTCATGTACAAAAATAGGACTTGCCTCTTTTTGTGCATTAACAAAATATTGAGTAAGTTGAATACATAAAGAAAAGAGATCTTGCACTTCCTAAACATTAAACAGACTTAGATAGACTCTTGGAAGACTGGAAATGTTGCCTGTAGTGAGGGACCCGAGCCAATTTTCCCCCAGCAAACTTCACTCCTCAAATAGCTTTATCCTGCAGAATTGGGAGCCAAAACCACATTTTCCTGCCTTCAGTCTTCCAATTCCTCTCCCAAGTTGGACAAATCAGTCTTTGAGCTGCACCAGTTGAGGCAACTGAAATAAAATAAGAGGTATCTTTACACATAGGATGTTATTAGCAAAGACCATTCTGGTAATTCAAAGTTTAGGTACTCAGCAGTCAACTTTTGGGTGGTTCAGTAATTTAACTTCCTTAAAAACTTCAGCAGCAAATATGTACAGCTATCTTTTACATATATATAAAAAATTATATATATATGTGTATTTAATTTCCGTGTGAATAGATTACACTAAGTTTAGAGTTTAAAACAGGTTTACCATAATGTTAACTTTAATTTTAATTCGATTAAGTTTTTAAGGCAAATGTAATTCATTTAAATTAAAAAATTCAGCTTCAATGAAAAATCAGCTTTTAATTATAACATCTAAGTTTTAATTTCTTTTTTTCTTTTTTTTTTTTTGGTAATTGATTTTGATCCCACCTTTGCTCAGAATGATAAGCAAAAGTCCTGGGGCTGCTCAGGTGTGACTGTGGTCACTGGGATCAGTCACCCCTCACTGGTGGCAGAGCCAGGCCAGCCTCAAGACACTGTCCATCACCTTCACTGGCTACTGCATTTCCCTTCATCCCAGATCCATGGGCCAAATTTGAGAGGGGGAGCAGGGATTGGAGCTCCTGGAGGAGCTCAGAGGTGCAGCAAAGGGCGGTTGGCAGGTGCCTGTGTGCACACTCCACATGGATGCAAAGCCTTGGGAGCCAGGAAAGGAACTGCCTGAACAGGAGAACTATGCCAAGTTGCTCCAAGCCCCATCCAGCCTGCCCTTGGACACTCCCAGGGATGGGGCAGCCACAGCTTCTGTGGCAACCTCTGCCAGGGCCTGCCCACCCTCCCAGGGAACAATTCCATCCCAATATCCCATATAATCTTGCCCTCTGTCAGTTGGAAGCCATTCCTTTTTGTCCTATTGCTCCAGGCCCATGTTCCAAGTTGCTCTCCTGGTCTCTTGGAGCCCCTTTAGGCACCGCAAGGGGCTCTCAGGTCTCTCTGGAGCCTTCCCTTCTCCAGGTGAACATCCCCAGCTCTCCCAGCCTGGCTCCAGAGCAGAGGGGCTCCAGCCCTGGGAGCATCTCCATGGCCTCCTGTGGACTTGTTCCAGCAGCTCCGTGTCCTCCTGATGTTTGGGGCCTCAGAGCTGGAGGCAGCACTGCAGGTGGGGTCTCCCCAGAGCAGAACAGAGGGGCAGAATCCCCCCTTTCACTGCTGCCCACCCTGCCGTGGGATGAGCCCAGGACACGGGGTGCATGATGGGATGGTGATCCCCCAAGCCGGGATAAACCCCTGCTCCCCCTTCCCAAAAGGGGCCAAGTGGAGCTGTCCCACTGCCCTGCTGGGACATGGATTTTGGGAAGCAGAGGTGTTCCCCCCACCATGGGCCTTGCTCCTTGGGCATCACCTCGTGGGAGATACAGGCAGAGAGACACAGCCACAGCCACTGCCGCCTGCCCACGGCCCCACAGCCTCCCTGTCTGTGCTTATCTGCACTTCTGACACCAGAAGCCTGGAAAGGATTTTTTTTTTTTCATGTACATCAGCCTTTCTGTTCCTCCCGTGGTGTTTTTCCTTCAGCCCTTCCCATGCCCACCCCAGATCAGAGCGCAGCAAGGCTCAGGCAGCCTGACAGCTCGCAGGAGCATCCTTCCTCCTCTTCCCTCCTTTCCCCCTTTTTATATGTTGTGGTTTTTTGTTTTTTTTTTTTTTCTTTACGCTCCTTTCTCTTCCCTCTTTATTTTATCTCGATTTGCCACAAATCTGTTCCTCTACAAAGCAGCTGCCATCTTTGTTCTTGGCCATTATCAGCGGCGGCACACGGCCCGGCCGGGCTGCCTGGCAGACAATTGCTGACTAATAGACTGTCTGAGTGCTATTGTAAGGGGTGGCCGAGGCAGATCTGTCACCGTGTCCTATCACCCGTGCCGCTGTGACACCCGGGGAGAGCGGCGTGGAGCGGGGAAAGGGGTGGGAAAGAGGAAAAAAATGGGGAAAAGAAAAAAAAGCAGGAGGAGGAGGGGAAAATAACCAGAGGAGGAAGAGGGAGAAGAAGAAAGAATAAGAAAAAAAAAAAACAAGAAAGAAGGAGAAGGAGAAAAGAAGAAGAAAGAAAGAAGGAAGGAGAAAGGAGAAAGGAAGAAGCAAGGAGAAAGGAGAAAGAAGAAGAAGAAAGAAGGAAGAAGAAAGAAGAAAGGAGAAAGAAGAAAGAAGAAAGAAAGAAGAAGAGAAGGAAAAGGAAACAGAAAAAAGGAAAGGGAAAATTAATAGGGAAAAGGAAAACAAAAAGGGAAAAGGAAAAGGGACAGGAGAAAGGAAAAGGAGAAAGAACAAGAAGACCAAAAGAAAAGGGAGGGGGGAGGAAAAAAGAAGGAAAAAAAAAAAAAGACTATATAAGTAAGAAGGAAGAAAGAAGAAAACCAGAGAAGAAAAAAAGAAGCTGGGGGAAAGAAATAAAATAAGGAAAAAAGATGGGGGGAAAAGAAGCAGGGGAAAAACAGAAGGAAAAGTGGAATTAAAAAGAAGAAGGATGAAAAATGAAGGAAAATATAACGAGAAAAGAAGAAGGAAGAAGGAAGGAGAAAAGGAAAGGAAAAGAGGAAGAAAGCGGGGAGGGAGAAGAAAAAAATAGAAAGAAACTAAGAAGGAAAAAAGAGTATGAAATAATTGGGGGTAAGAAGAATAAAAGGGAAAAGAAGAATTTAAAAAAAGAGAGAGAAAAAAAGGAAAAAATGAAAAAGGATAAAACACTGAATGGAAAAAAAAAAAAAATATGGATGAAAACAGAGCAGAAAGGGCAGAGTTGCAGCCCAGGTGGGCTTTGGAGGCTCTGGGATAAGTGGAAATAGCGCTCCTGGTTCCCCCTCCCAGGCCCATGGGGGGGGTCCAAAGGGGCTGGCAGTGGGATCTGGGGTTTTGGCCAGGCTGAGGGGTCTTTCCTCCCTGCAAAGGCAGCTGCCATGTGTAGGAACCAGCCCAGACTGCTGAGGGGTCTCAACTTTTGGGGGCACCAGACTGCCATGCTGTGCTTGGCTCCTCTGGTGGCTGGTCCAGTGTCACACCGTGCTACTCCAGCTCACATCCCGCATCCCAGAGCTCACCAGCCTCTGAGTCCATCACCTTCCTGGCCAATGGAGCTCGGAGGAGTGATGACCCCACAGCTCCACCTCTCCCAACCCTCAGCGGTCCATATGGAAGTGCTTGGGTTCCTATTTGGGGTGAAACTTGGTGTCATTCCATCCAAGGAGGAGAGTGGGGGTCCAAGGGCAGCAAGGGGGGAACAGAGTGGTCCTGGGGATGGCCCTGTGTGGGGGTCTCTGCCTGCCCCTCAGAGCACACACAATTATCCCGCTGCTGTTAATGAGGTCGTATTGCCTGGTAGAGAAATGTCAAGGACCCTCATGCAGCAGCAAACGCCATTCTTCGTGTCTTCATGGATTGGACCCCCATCTCATCTATGGCCAAGCCAAGGACTCCATGCAGGGACCAGGAATGATGTCCTGAGCCAGCTGAAGATCTGCCATGAAGATGGGGGTCAAGGGAGCTGCAGCCTCCCCACAGAGCCCCATTGGTGCCCCCAGTATCCTCATATTCAAGCAGAGTCTGCCCAGGATCCCGGCTGATCCCCACGGCCTGAATACACAACGAGGCCAGGAGGGAAAGGGGAGCAGCATTTTGGGTTGAATTCTTTGGAGTTTGGGTCTTTCGATTCCCTTTCTCACACCGCGGGCCCAAGAAAGGAGCAGTTCAGTGCTCAGTGTGCCAATGTCAGCTCCGGGAGAGGGACGCTGCCTGCAGGGAGGGAGCGCCGGGGCTCCAGAAGGGACACAGCAGGGATGGAGAGGGGACATGCTGGGGACAGAGGGGACACAGTAGGAACGGAGAGGACAGAGGGGACACAGCTCCCGGGGCCGTGCAGAGCGGGAGCCTGTGCTCCCCGCGGGATGCCTCCTGCGGGATGCGCCGGGGCCAGGCGGGAGTGGCGAACGGCAGAGGGGGCTGCAGGTCAGGAGGAGCGGGGACATCGCAGGGACACGGCAGGGGACACCGGTGGGGGGACAGGCATGGAGCAGCTCAGGGCTGCCAAGCCATGGAGAGGGGGGGACAGGGCTCTGAGTCTGCCCTAGGCTGGGATGCAGCCGAGGGGCACGGAGACATCCCAGGATGCGGTGGAGGTGATGCCACTGCTCGCCAGGAAACGCCGACCCTGGCACCGACATCTGCCCCCCACCGGGGCCCAGGTGGCTTCCCCAGTGTGGAGTTCAAGCCCAAAAAGCACCGGGGTGGTCAGATCCAGCCCGGGGAGGCAGCTTTATCCCAAGCCCGCTCCCGCGTTGCCGCTCCATGCGTGTGCACACAAGGTGAGAGGAGCTGAATAGTTGATTTCCCCAGCGGGTTTTGCTCCCGCTTGCTGTAAAGTTGTGAACAAAATGACCGGCCATGCATTGAACGGGCTTACATCGCTCTCCATATGGAAATGAAGATAATCCAAGTCTCAGCTTTGTGTTCTCCAGGAGGGAGTGGGGAGGGAGCGGGGGACCAGGGGGATGGGGCAAGCTCAGAACCGGGGGATGTATTCTGCCCTGATACCTCCCTCCTCAGCCAGGCTTCATCCCGAGCCAGCACTGCGCCATCCCTTCTCGCTCCATTGGGGTGATGAAGACTTTTTAGGGACACATCAGTTCCCAGTGCCTGGACAGATCCAGTTAAAGCTAAACCCGACCATGCACATGCTTAAATCAGAGCCTCATGTCCTGACATCCCCCCTGGAATACTTAGTTGCATAATTCAGCTGGTCTCTCCCTCTCTCTCTCACACACACATCCCACCCACACACGTCTGTTTGTTCCAAATAATAACAAAGAAGGATTATTCTTCCCAAACAAAGTCTTACTAATTAGAGAGACTTTTTTTTTGTCACTTGTAAAACCCTTGAAGTGCTGCTAACAGCAACTCATTTAAGAAAAACAAAAAATACCCCAGTGAGAAAATATATGAGCTGAAATCATCTCCAAAATGAAATCATCCATCAATGGGCACTTCTTAAGGCCACAGCTTGTGTGTTTGCTTCTGGATGTTGGTCAGTTTGCTTTTGGAGAGGACAGTATCCTGCAGTAATTGTGTTGGTTTCCGGACTTTGTCATTTGTGTGGCTTGTTCTTAGTTAAGTTCGTGTCTTTTGGGCTTCTTTGTGTTGCACAAACATACAGAAATAAACTACTGACTTTAAGAAGACCTGCTGGGTGGGGCTGGAGGAGTAGGAGGAAGCCCAGGGGATATGAGGTCAGGATCCTGTCCTGCTTTTGGGCTATATTTCCCTTGGCCAGCCCACAGGTGACACTGGGATCCACACTGCCATCCACACTACAGCTTTCAAGCTAAATCCCCCAGGCAGCAAGATCTGGGGATGGGGACATCCCCCTGCTGCGGTGAGGAACTCCTCGCTGTGGGACATGGGGGCGAAAGGTGGGCTGGGGAAGGACGGACCTGACTGGGTTACCTGCTCCAGTGAGAATAAGGAGATGGAGAGCTCCGCCCCGGGGTGGAGCCCTCCCCTGGGGCCCTGGGATGCTGCTCTTCCAGCTACACCCCCAAAAAAATCATGTGTATTTGGCAGCTTTACCCCAGCTGTCCCCACGCCCTCCAGCAGATCGCGGTGGGAGCGCATCCTCACGGTGTGCTTTGCCTACCTTCGTCCATGGAAAAAAAAGCGCATCCCAGCTTAGCTCGATGTCTTGGCTCCCCCTGTAGCCAGTGGAGAGAGAGGCAGTCCCAGACCCCCCCCTTCCCCAGCAGAGGGGTGCCTGCTGCCGGCCAGGTGACCTGAGGCTTCCCCATCCCTTGCCAGTACAGGTACTATCCGCCTGCTTCTGAGGTGCCACCAGATCAGACTGCACCCCAAAACCCTCATTTGGGGGTATTGCCCCCCTGCCACAGCACAGAGCATCCTCCCCAGGGTGGGTACCATCAGAGCTGGGCACGAGGTGCAAGTGGGGGGACCACAGCCACTGGGGGGATACCTGTACCTCTCAAATAGGACTGAAGAGGTTTCCTTAACCCTGAGCTGGGCTAGAATTCCCCCATGGCACAGGCGAGGGGCGATCCTGCCACAGCAGGTGCCAATGCCATGCTCGGGAAGCCTTGGCAGGGCAGGGACATGCAGCTGGCTGGAAATGGGGACAGCCTCTGGATCACACCATCCTGCCACTGGCAAATTGCCGTGACTTAACAAATTCCCGCTGCCGAGCTGAGCTGTGGAAATCGCTCCAGTGCACGTTCCCAGCCCCCTGCACATGTGCAGGCAGCAGTTTTGCTTAAGCCACATTTTCCTCTGGTGCTTGCAAGGCGCCTGAAGGGTCACCTGGTGATCAGCAATCCCCCAGCCAATGCCACCTCCCTTGGGAGCTGGGACTTGGCAGTCGGGCACAGCCCTGCACTCCTGGGGACCCCCCAGACTCAGGGTGGGCTTTGTCTGCATCTCACCACTCTCACCACCTTGCAACACACAGGGAACTGCGTCCAGCTTGTCCCTCATGGAGACAACCTCATCCCACCCCAGGCATTTGGGATTTTCTAGGATCATTTTATGCCTCACAGGACTTAATATATACTAAAGCTCTGTAAAGCACAGTGATTTTGGAGAAGAATTCCCACCATGCTGACTTTTATTTGCTTTGGCCTTGGGGAGTATTTTGGAAGAGGAGGCATTGCCAGTGGATCGCGTGGTGGGACAAGGTCTGCCTGCATGGGATGGCTGCTCCTGGCCAGGGGGATGATGCCTCCCAAAAGCAAAGGGAGCAAAATCTGAGGATGAGATTTTACCCAAAGCTGTGCCAGCTTTTGTGTACTGAAACAAGAACCTGAGGCAATCCCATGGAAAACCCTGATCTCTCCTGGGCCCCCAGTGAGGAGCTCATGGCACTCCATGCTCCCGCACACCCAGGGCTGGGAGGGGAGCACCAGGCTAATAAATTGTCTTGGACAGACAGAGATATTGGATAAAAGCCATTTATACACATTCCTGGAGGGCTGCTGAGCTCATGGACATGGGGGAATCGCAGTCTCCCTGGCCAGGAGCCATTCCTGCTGCACTTGGGATGGAAGGAGAAGGGGGCTTGTCACAGGGGTCAAGAGTCAGTGGGATGAGTTTCTAGAAATAAAGAAAAATGTACCATCTCCTTCTCCAAGGACTGACCACTGAACCCAGGGGTACCAGTGTTCAACCTGTCCTGCCACCCTTGGTTTGGGAACACAAGTGGCAGGAGCAGGCTGGCACCCACAGGCAGGAGCAGGCAGGTTTTGCAGAGAAAGAGGAGAGCTGATGTCTCCGAGGTCTGGGCCACACTGTCAGCATGACAGCCTGGGTGTGCGCTCAGCCCTGCTGCAAAAATCAAGCCTGGCTGGTTAATTAAAGACTCGGGCCCCGAGATGGGCTTTTTCAGTCCTGCAGTAGCAGTGCTGTAAAATTGTCACACACCATTTCCCGCGCAGGGGCCGGGGCAGCTCCTGGAGAAGCCGGTGGCTTTGGTTGGCAAGGGCTCATCCCATTCCCCCGGGGTCACTTCTCATGTGCTGCAGCATCAGAGTCAGGTTTTGTCCTGGGTAATCTCAGCAACAGCTTTCACTCTCCAGGTGGATGTCCAAGCCTGAATTTGGGCATCTGTCCTCCTCTCCGTTCATTTTTGAGGCCATTGCCAGGGGAAAGCAGCACATTGGAAAACCTCGGTCCTGCCCACGATCTCTTCTCTGCACATCCAAAAAAGCCACGTACAAACACAAGCCCCCATGGGATGTGCCCACCACTGAGTGATGCCCATTTACCCAGAGCTAGGGGGCTCTGATTTCTCACCCAACCCAAACCATGGCTTTTTTCACCCTAATTTGGCAGGTTTCTGTAGAGACAGGCTGCTTGCTCTGCCTAAGCATCCCAGACCTGCACTCCTTTGCTTCAGCAGCCACCCCCAACCCTGCTCTGCACCACACGACCCTGGGAGGGGCGATTTGGGGTGGGGGGAGAGGAGCAGAGTGGGGAGGGGGCGGGGGGCGTTTGCGGGTGTGTGCTTTTTATTTCAGTAATTCTTTTATCTTGTTCTCGCACCCTGAACAGTATAAGCGTTCATCAAAGTAATTGACGTGGATGAAATTAGCGCTTCCTGCTATGTCGGACAGATAAACTTTGCTGAATATTGATTTTGCACAAAGAAAATGACATGTGCTTGGTCCTCACCCTTTATCTGGACGGAGCAGGGAGATGCTGGGGGAGGCAGGGGGGAAGGAGGCAAGCCTTCGCTGGAGAAGCATCCATAAGAATTACTTTTATCTCTTCTTCCACGAGAAGACAACAGAAGATAAGGCTGGGAGACAGTGGTGGGGGAGGTGGGAGTGGGGGGATAAGGAAGAGAAGCCCAGCAGAGACCTCCACCATGGCTTCAACGCGGCACTGGAAGGGGTTGGGGGCTCTTTGTGCCGTCGCTGCCCTGACAGTCGTAGGATTTGGGGAAGATAACCGGCTTTTCAGGGACATGTGACACTAAGAAAGAGCAGAAAGAAACATGGGATTCTCTTTCCTCTCCCCCGACCCCGTCAGTGCATGTGGAGAGGGCTGGTACTGCCAGAGAGGGCAGGGTGTGTCCTCCTCCGAGAAGAGGCAGATGCATGGGGTGATGGACACCCTGGAGAGGGACGTGACATCCCCTTCATGCCCCTCAGATGAATCTGCAATGCTTGGGCGTGCTGGGAGCGGTGTGAACTCTGCCAGCCGCCAGGGGAGCAGGGATTTTGTGGGAAGGGAAAGGATGGGCTTGGAAAAACCCCCATGCAGGCAGGGAGCACTGCCATGATTAGATTTGACTGTAGAGCCTCGTTTTCCCTGGCTTGAGCCACGTAAAGCAAAGCATCTCCGTTTATGACATCGTGCTGCTTCCTTCCAGCATCACCAGAGGCAGAGCCAGAGGGTCACTCAGCAAAGCATCCCAACAAGTCAGCTCATCCACAGGTCCTCTGCTCCTCAGGAGACCAGTCCCCCAGCTACAATGTTTGCACAACAGAGCCACATCCAGCCCTGAGGTTTTGTGTCAACACCACACGCCAGGGAAAGGTGCTGCAGGGGAACAAAGCTTCCACACGTGCCAGTTTTCCCAAAGCAAGGGTCAAAGGCAGCCTTGGAGATGCACGTGCTGCACATGGGATATCTCACGGGGTAAACAGCAAACCAGCCTTGGACTTTCCAAATGCTACAGGGAAATTCAGGATTAAGCCTTCTTCTGACCTCAATGTTAAGCCTCCTTCAGAGTCACCTGCTGACCCAGGCCCATCACAGCCCTGACAGATCCTGATGAGCACCACCTTCTAATGCCACTTCTGGGCTGTTTTTGGAAAGCCTGACACTCAACTTGCTCAGTAAGTGCTTGGGAAGGATCCTGCTGTGTGACAGTTCAAATCCTGCCAGTGCAGAGCCAATAGAAGTCCATGCTCTCCCAGACCAGTTAAAATGACTCCTTAAAACACTGTGGACCGTGAAACAGTCAAATCCAGCACTTGTTTAACTTCCCACCATCCCAACAGCAGCTCACAAGTCATCAGCAGAGCGTTCAGCTCCTCCAGTTTTCCTGGGAATATCCATACCTGATGTGATATCGCAAATCACCCTCCCTGTGGCGCCAGGAGCCATTTCTGTGGCCATTTCCCTTGGGTGGTGCTCCCTTAGGGAGGCTGCATTTAAACCAGCACCTCTTTCTCCTTTGCACACTCATACACCAGCAGAGAATTAACACCCTTGGTGGATTTGTTCTGCTTCCCACTTTCCATCAGAGTTTCCTATTTCCCTGGGTAAAGGGATGCCAAGTTTCATCTCAGCTGGATCATTACAATTTCTGACTTCTCTTTCTTGATCTTTTTTTTCCTTTTTTTTTTTCCCCTAGATATACTAGGCCTTGGGAAAAAAAAGAATAAAAAATGCAGCCTTTGGTTGCTGCCTGTATTTTCTAGACACAGTGCCCTGACATTGAGAGCAAACAGTTATTAAATAAACGCATTGTTAGGCATGCTTTTAGTCCTGACACCTCTGGTAAATCTGCATTTATTATTTAGTGAATTAAGTGGTTTTAAATCAAGTTATAATCGGTGGGTGCCCTTGTGCTCGGTATTTTATATCCTCCTGTGCATGCTTTGTTTGCAATTTCTGTACAATTTCTTTAGGTGCATTATATATTTTCCTTGAAATAGCATCACACGTCGCTCGTTTGGGTACCCAGCTTCCCAGGAAGGCTCCTGCCATTAACAGTTTGATGCCCAGACCTTGTCCCTGTCCCTGCCCTACGCCAGGGAAAGACCCCTGCCCCCTCCCACCCAGGGCTACACCAAGGAAAGAGACCGTTGTAAAATCACCTTTATCACTGAGTTTCATTGACAGCCGCCCAGTTTGTGGGCTCACAGCTTGGAGGCCATGGAAAGTTTTGCCTGCAGGAGACACGTGATGTTCAGCGCTCAAGAAGCTTGTGGACCCCGCGCTGGTGAGCCCATGGCTCGTGGTTCAAAGGTTCACATGGGGAGGTCCCCATGGCACGAGCAAGGAGCAGCCAAGCTGACCCTGATCTGAGCAGCCCTTTGGGCGTCTCAGTCAGCTTTTCTTCTCCTGAACTGGTGCTGGTTGTTTTGAGCTCAGGTCGGTGTTTTGGTCACCTCAGCATCATTACAAAGGCCATCTGTCACCCTGCCCAGGCCTGTGAGGTCCCTCCTGCCACTTCTGAGCTTGCAGCTGCTTGGCCTGGAGGTTGCTGACTCTCCTGCACACCTTAGGCAGTGAGGGGGCTTCCCAAGGAAAGAGGTCCATTGCTGCAGGAGCTCTGTCACCTCCAAACCACACTCCCTCCTCCCCAGTTCTGCCCAGCCTGCCCAGTGTAGAGCACCAGTGGAAGGTGCTGCTCCATGTCCCTGGGAAACACAAAGCACAGCTCAGGAGGAGTGAGCTTCCAGCTGGTTTTATCCTTCCTCCATCCCAGTTGGTTCCCAGACTGCAACAAAGCCTCGTATACCATCCCCATGTCTTTGGGGAGGGGATGCCCAACTAGATTCCATCACCTGGCAAACCCCAGATTCCCACGCCCCAGATCTACCCCAATTCAGAACTTGCACCTGCCCAGGGGTCCCCTGTAGCCTGACCTGGGCCAAGTGCAGCACCCACCACTGCTCACCTTCTGCCATCGCCCACCTTCCAGCCACTCTCCACAATGTGGTGTCCCCCATCTCTCCATGACGTGGCCATCTCCACCTCTTCATGGTGTCATCTGACCTGGAAGACAGAGCCTGGACACGTCACCCAGTGTGGCACTGCCTTCTGTGCCGAAGACCAGGAGTAAGAATCATCTCACCTAACTTTTTGGTGACTTAAGTGAGCTACTACAGCCTGAGACCTGCTTTATAAGCCCACCCCCAAGGTTGCTTGAGTCCCATGCTTGCAAATATGCAGAAGAAAGGCCTTGACCAAAACACCGTGGTTTTCCAGGATGATTTTCCACCAACCTTGAGAGAAATCCTGCCCTCCCTCCTCTCTCAGACTCTAACACCACAGCTCTAGAAATGGCTTTGCCATTGTCCAGGTGCTGTTCTACCTCCTCCTGGATGTGGTCCCCTCTGTCACACATCATGGTACCCTGCTCAACCCCAGCTTTGTCATGGCCCTTCTGCCTGTGCCCACTTGCTGCCCCTCCTCATCCAACTCTCCATCCCATCCTCCCCCATGACCTGCCCCCCTCCTCATCCCCCTCTGTGCCTGTTTTCCCATTTATCTCCTTTGCCTGGTGAATATACATAAATATGAGCAACTGTGTCTGCAAGTGACCTTACCTGCCCTGACTAAATTCATGTAGTGTCTGTGAAGATAATTCTAAAGCCATAAGAAGATAATAAAAAAGGGAAAGATAAAAAAAAAAAAAAAAGGGCAAGCATTGTGGTTTGTATTCTCTTATCTAACCTTCTGCAGGCCCCGGGTGGGAGTGCAGTCCCTTGCTATTTAAAGGGATGCTGCTGTTGGGAACTGCTCGAGGCAGCTGCAAAGAGAGGGATGGCACAGTCACTGGTACCACCAGATACAGGGCAGGCCAGGCCAGGTCCTTGTCCACTCTGCAGTGCCTTCTGGCTGGGGGAGGGAATTCCCACTGCTAGCAAAATCCCCCCCAGAATATCTACCTGGACCAATCTTCCCCCCATCCTACCCAAATGCAAGGGGACGTCCCAGCTGGGAAGCCCATGGAGGCAGCAAATAGGTGTGGGACCTCCAGGATGAGCGGCTGTTGCAAAGAGTGAGCTTGGAAAGAGAAAAACAAATCTCTGGGTATGATTTTTAGGGTTTTTTTTTTTTTCATCTAAAAATCCTGCTGTAGCTGAAGGCAGCTTTTGCAGGAGAGGGCATTGATTGCAGGGACAGAGGGAATTATCACAGGCTGCATCACAGCGGTGTCACCTCTGAGTAGAATGGCCTGTCAGATAGATGGGAACACGGCAGCCAAAATGATCAGGGGAAACAAAATATGGCAACGAGACCTCAAGCAGATAAACCAGCAGGCCAGGGAGAGAAATCCTGAGATTTCCCCAGCTCCAAGAAATGCTGAAATCTCTGAAATCACTTTCCCATGGACTTAAAAACCTCTGCTGTCCAAGCTGTGCTGCAGCCACATGCTGGAACCTGGCTCCAGAGGCTGTGCCAGCTCTCCCACCCTTTCCTTGAAGGCCCAAGGCTCAGATCAAAACCAGCCTGGGCAACCCCAAATGCCTCTGAGCTTTGCCCAAAACTGTTTTGCCCTTCTTTTTTTTTACCCCTGTATCTTTGTGGCTTTGCACCACAGGAATCTAAGCATGATAAGCCAAACCATCATAGAGTTGGGAATAAAAAGCTGTGGAAGAAACAAAAAAAAGCCCTTAATGTGCAAAAGGAGGATGTGGTTAATGGGGTCACCACAGCTCTGGGTCTCGGTCTAGCAGCTGTGAGCCCTCAGGAGCAGAGGGGGTGCTTGGGAGACCTTTGCAGGGACATGGGTGCTGTACATGCATCTGCATGCTGAAGCATCCAGAGTTCCTCGGGTCAAGACACTCCCTGGATGAAGCTGCTCCCTTGGTCTGATCCCGCTGCTGCAAGCCCAACATCCCTGTGGAAGAGGAGAGGCGTTGGGGCAAAAAATCCCCCTCTTTTACCCCTCACACCCAGGTAGGACCTGATGGAGAAGGTCCTGCCTGGCCAGTGGCTGATGGGAAAGGGACAGGGATGGCCACTGGCAGCCCCGGGGAGCCAGATGAGGGACACCAACATGCCTGAGCCCGCGGCTCCCCCGCGCCTCCCCTCCCGCCTCCCCTGTACACGGCGAGGGCTTTCTGCCGCCTTTGTTCGGCAGCTCCGAAGTGGTGTCGCCACAAAGGCGGAGGTGAAAGGGGTTAATTCGGGGGACAGAGGTAGGATGTGAAGATGCAGAGCAGGACAATGGGCCGCCTTCCTCTTTTGTCAGCACGGCCATTGTGCCGCGTGTGAAAAATGAAATCTGTTTCATTTTCTTCCCAGATGCGATCGGGCGCCTCTATTTAGAAGCCATCAAAAAAAGCAATCCAAGTGCTCGGGGGGGGGGGGGGTAGCCCACGGGGGGGTGGGCACAGGCCTGCCAGACACGGGCACACCCCACCCCAGTACGGCCTTTATTTATTTATTTGGCGTTTAACATTTGTTTAGATTTAACCCACGCCCTGCCTCCGGCGTTCAAGTGGCTGAAACAATATTGGGAGTCAGCAGGGAGAGGGTTTGGGCAGTGCCGGGGCGATTGGGATGGGGTACTGGGTAGAGAGGTCCGGATAAGCCCAACTCCCAGCCCACAGGGCTCTCCATGCTCATCCCATGGCCATCACACTTGATGTCCCACCTTATCCCCTGTCACATACCTCTGTCCCTCTCTTGAACGAAGGATGGCCAGCTTTGGAGCAACTGTTAATCAATATTTCTCCTTCATCCTTACACAAGGAGATGAAAGTAGAAGGAAACCCAGTCCCACTGCTTTCCCCCCTCCTGTATCTCCCCAAACCAATCCCTGGGTTTGCTACCAATGTGAGAAATTTTCACCTCCAGTGAAGGTGTGAAACTTGGCAGTTTTGTTCCCTCCAAAGGGAATTACAGTCCTTGCAGAATGCAAACAAACAAACAAATGCAAATTAACTGGGAAAAACATGTGTTTTTTTCAATACACGTTTTAACCTTTGCCTCAAATTAACAAATCCAGATGGAAATTCTCGAGTTTTATTTTTTTCCCATCCAAATACACAGCTGGTTGTCCCTCGAGATGCCAGTGTTGGGTGAGAGGCACCTGGCAGCAGGGAATGGATTTTGGTGGTGGGCAGAGCAAGCCCTGAACCCCAGTCTGCTCCAGTAACCTCCAACTCCACAATAACAAAACAAGAGGGGAAGGTGAGCAGAGCAAAGGCAAAGCAAGGGATGTTTGACTGGGGAATCGGTGCCACCATGCTCCTGCTGCTGGGGCCTCACTCCTGCTCTCCTGAGACCAAACAAACTCATTCCAGCTGAATTATGGGGTATCCTGGGCTGGTCAGTGCTGCCAGCTCTCTCCTGGGCAGGCTGTGTCCCTCAGGCTCCCCATCCCCTTTGGCTGGGCACGGACAGATGTGGACAGGGCCATGCTGATCCTTTGTTCTGTACAGCCCCATCCCTGGTGCATTTTGGGACCTTCCCCAGCCACTGGGTGAGTGGCCAGTCCCTAAAGTGAGACTGGATTGGGGTCAGCACCGGTGCCAGCTCTGTGAGGAGCAGGTTTGGTACCCAGGTCAATTACCAATGTCCTCCCAGGTCTGCAGGCACTCAGTCAAGGGGCTGCACAGGGTGAGAAGCAGGAAAGGAGGCTCTGCGGGGTTACAGACATGCCCAAGGCTGCACAGGGAGCCTGTGGCGGGAGAGGACTAATCTGGTGCTGGGGCCACTGGGCCTCTTGACAGCTTCATTCATAGTCAGGGGACACAAATCCTGCTCCCCATCCCATCCCTGACCACCCAACCCCTCGAGGACCCACTTCAGTCACCACAGGCAGAGCTTGGGGCTGGAGAGTGACGAGCACATGCAGCTCAAATCCAGCGTCGTATGATCTCCCAGCAACAGCAAGTGGGATGTGGAGGGACACTGGGCAGGACCATCCTCCTCTTCCTCCTCCCCAACTCTTTGTGCCAGAGTCGGGCAGATGGGTGTTCCTGCCAGCCCGGTGGCCATCCCCCCTCCAAGCCCTGCTTCATCTGCCAGTCAATAACCCCGTGCTCCCATCCACCTCCGCATTGTCTCCCCACGCACAGGAACACATGTCCCAGCCTTCTGGCAGCCCCGGCAGGCACCGTCCCCGCAGCATCCCGGGAGAGGCGGCGGGTGGGACCCCACGGCCAGGGGAAGGCAGGATGGCAAGTTGGCGGAGAGACCGGGGGTGTCAGATCACATAAATCAGGCTCCGGAGCCTTCCTATTTAACACACTCTTCCCTTTCGAGTTGTCAGTGAAACCGTTAATTAATTAGCTAATCCCGCAATGAAGTGGATTCTAAATGGATCTCCCCTCCCTTCCCCCCATTTAGGTAATTACTGCTGAGGGAGCTTTTGTCAGAGTAATTTTCCAGCAGGGACAGCCCCGGCTGGCGGAGGGAGATGAATTTAAAGAGTGGAGGGGGGGAGGAAATAATAACGCAAAGAGGGAGATGAAGGAGGACTCCTCCTGTAGGGCAGCACACTTCGGAGTCATAGTTGGAGCCAGGACACCTCTCTCCTGGCCTCTCCTGGCCAAGGAGGTGACCGGCCTAGGACATGTTCAGCACCCACAGGTGGGAGACAATGGAAAAGGGTCACCTCAGCCTTCCCCAGGATGCTCCTACAGTGGGTGCCATAACACCAGCCCAGCTTCTCTCTGCTCACACACAGGCTCCAGCCTCCCCCAGAAAATTCCCAGGCTCGGGATCATGGCAGAGCCATCCAAAACCAGATAGGACAGGGTTTGAAGCAATCTGGCCTAGTGGAAGGTGTCCCTGCCCCTGGCAGGGGGTTGGAACAAGATGAGCTTTAAAGTCCCTTCCAAACCAAATCATTCTATGGCTTTATGATCCCTGCAATGATGGTGGTGAAGTTTTCCCACACCAGGCCATACCTGCCTGTCCCACCACTCAACCAGCACCTCCCAGCTACAGATATCTCATTCTGAAGAGCTCTCCACAACAAGTTGCTAGTCAGTAGGAATGAAGACAAAAGCCCAAAGTCCTGAAGGAGGTTTCTTTTCCAAGAGTGATGGGGTTTCCATGGCTGAGCAGAGAATAAGCCAGCACATCTCAGCCCAGAACCTGTTGGAGCATTTATTTCAGAGTCGAGGCACCGAAATAGGACTGGCACATCAGGAGCAGCACTTCTCCTTCATATCTTGCTCTTTCCATGCCCCTGCACAGCTCCAATCCTTTTTTGTTCCTCACTATGTCAAGCAAAGTCACCAAGTGAGGATTTTTCAAAGGCATGTCGAGTTTTAGATCCTCAGTTTCATGTCCCCAAGTTGTGCTGTGTCCAACAGAGATAGGCAGGAGTGGTGCAGGCTGCCTGCTGCAGCCCAGCCGCCTTTGAACTGCCTGGTGCTGCTCCGAAACACACTCCAAATGAAAGGTTATTGCTGGAAAATCACAGCTTGGCTCTCTTGTGGGTGCAGAGAAATCCCTGACAGCAGCCACACAGCTGGAAATGCACCCTCCCCTGAGCCCATTCCCGACCTCCAGGCATGAGGGGAGGGGGAGGTCTGATGGGTGGCAGAGACTGGAGTCTTGGGGATTTTTCCCCTTCGAGTGGGACAACATCCTAAAAATCTCTCTGGATCATTTCTACATCCTGGGGTGAGTAATAAAGGTGCAAACTAGTCCCAAGCTTCTGATGAGCATTTGCACATCACTTTAGGGTAGGAAAATCGGTTCACTGAGGGGAGGTTACTCCAATTTAACAGGTGCCTCTGGCTTGTCCCTAGGGAAAACATTCCCATCTCTTCAAGAGATTCTCTGAGCAGCCACCCTGCACCTGGCACAGAGTTTCACATTTTCCATCCTTTCCCACATACTAATTTCCCCTGGGAATCAGAGCAGCAATGTCTCCCCTTGGTAGCTCACTGGATGCTATCAGGCTCCCAGAAAAAAGTAATTACTACCAAAAATGACCTAAGAGAAGCACAGGATGGTGAAGGACCTGCTCTTCCTTGTTCCGGTGAAGTAGCGGAGAGGACCCTAGAGATGTTTGGGGGGGGATCATCAGGCTCTGCTAAGACTGTGGAAGATCCTTTACAGGTAGTCATGAAAAATCTGATTTTCTTTTTTACAGATAAGGCTGAGCAGGACATGGTGGGATGGTGGCTCAGATTGAGGATGTAAAATTAAAACCAGAAATGGCATGGGCTTAACACCACACCCAAAGGATGCTGGCCTGGGCAGCAGCACAAATGGGTTGGTCTGAGGGGCACTGCTCTGAATCCTCATGTGACACCAGCCCAGCTGTGCCCACACACCTCACCCAAAAGCTTGTGGCTGGAACATGCCACCCCTTCACCAGAAGTGCCTCCCTGGAAGGGCTGGTCCCATCAGGACGACATGGGAGGCGGGAAAACCAGCCCAGCTCAGTTGTTATCCATCCTTCAGCCACACGGTGCCAGAGGCTGTGACTGTTTTAATCTGCATTTCCCCTCTCACTCCTGTTAGAAACGAGGGTAGTCAGCTGGAAAATTAAGACCCAGGGTTGAACCCGGAGGGGCATTAAGAGGGACGGCTTGGCCCGCAGATCTGCAAGAGCAACCTGCCTCTGCCCCGTGGCATCGCTGTGCCACCTCGGCTCTCCTTCCCTCCCTCTCTGCCTCCCTCCATCCCCATCCCGGCGATCCCGGCGATCGCGGTGCGGTAAATCCCGGGTGACAGCTCCGGCGGGCACGGCGCGGTGCAAGCACGTCCCTGTCCCTGCCCCTGCTCACGGGCAGCTGGCGCGGGCAGAGGTCCAAGGTCAGCTAAGTGTTTAATGGGCCTCCTGCGAGGACCTGCCATGAAAGGCGGGCGGGAGAGGAGGCGAGAAGGGAGCATATGTCACCGCCTGAGCTCCGGGGCTGGGTTTAAGTGGCAGAGGGATGCTTCCCGTGCCGTAGGCAAGTGGGGAGGATTGCTTTCCCAAAGCCCTCCCTTTTCCAGGGACCTGCTGCGGCCTTTAGCACCCAAGTGCTCGTGACTGGAGCGTGGGTGATGGATATCTGGATACCCACCTGGCCAGGACAAAGGCCGGCAGAGCGTGGCCAGGAACTGCAGCTCTCCAAACAGCTGTGACCAAAGCCACGATGCAAAGCACACCCAAATCGAGCCTTCCTGGGTTTGGCCCCAGCTCTCACTGGTTTTCCCCTGTACTATGAGGATAAGCAGGAGAATGGAAAGGTGTGTGAGATGTTTTACATCATTGTGATCAGGAGAGAAACAGTGGGGGTGAGCTGGACCACCATGGTCCTATGAGTCCCTTGTCCAAGCACAACTGGAGCCAGGCACTCCTGGCATCTCACCGCAGTGCTGTGGGATTGATAAAACATGCTTCCAGAAGGAAAACCTTCCCAAACTTCTGGCCAAGCCACAAGCAGAAATTATTGACCATCTAGATTAATCATTGGGCTAATTCTTGGAGGTCTTTTTCAACCTAAACGATTCTATGTATTTAAAAGATGTGTAGACATGGCACATAATGTTCAGTGGTGGAATTAGCAGTTCAGAGTTAATGATTTGACGATCTTAGAGGGCTTTTTCAATCTTATTATTTCTCTGATTCCAGCAGAATATTTTCACTGTCATCCCAAAATGAAATAGATGTTACACTCTGACCCAAGCTCAACATCTTGGAGTTGTTGAAGTATTCTTGGCATCTGAGTGTCCCCTGTTAAATATATTGATCTCTTCACAACCACCCTGTTTTATCCTGTAGTGCCTCCATGCTGTACTACACCACAGTAGCTGATGATCCTCCTACATCAGACAATATCTGGATGAATTTGGGGATTTCAGGTGGTTTTCTTGTGTCTGGTACTTTGATGACTTCAAACAGCCACTGCTTTACTGGGCACCTTCAAGTCTGTTGAGGAAACCTTTCCCCACTGCTGCAGCCAAAGGCACGGGGTCATGTCCTTAGAACGGCTACTGGTCACAAATAACCATTCAAGTCCAAAATAGGTGTTGAGCCCCTTCTGAAATCAGGGCTGAAGTTTCCCCCACTGCCCTGCAAAACCTCATGCCTTCCTCCAAAGGGTAAAACAACCATCCCTGCCTCTGTCCCACACCAGCTTTCCCTCCTCCACCTCCACATAACCTGGCTCGTGACCCCTCTCATGACCAAAGCCACATGAAGCCTGAGGATTGTGCTCACCCCTTATCAGCTGGCTGGATTCTGTTGCCTGGGCATGGGTGGCATCCCAGGAAAACACAGTCCAGGCTTGTGTTTTCCCACGTTTATGATGGCTGGCAGCACAGGAGAGCTTGGCTGCATGGGAGGCTGCTGAGTCACCTACACCTCAGTCTGATTTTAACCAGCTGCCAGATTTTGGAGGGTAGAAGGGAAGAACAGGAGGTGTGGGGAAGAGAAAAGGGCTGGTGCTGAGCAGCACATCATGGGGTGAAGGGGCGGTGGAGAGGAGGCCACTGGGGACGTGGGATACGAGGTTTGCTTTTGCAGACTGAATCAAATGTTGGAAAGCTGGTGAATTAGCAGTGTTTGCTGAGCAAACGCTGCCAGGGAGGGATAGGCAGAGGCAGAGTGTTTGAGCACACAGTCCTTTATTTGCTAGCAAACACATCCAACTCCTCCTCTCCCCTGTTCCTCCCTATGCCTTCGCCAGCTTATGCTCCAAAGAGGCTGCATGATGCCTTCCAAGAGGAGGAGGGGTGAAATTCCCATGGGAGAAGCATTTTCTTTCACCCAGGTGTCTGCATTTGAGCAGCCAAGAGGGTAGTTGGTGGCTTGTGGGTAGATTGTTGTGTAATAAATAAACAAATAAACACGCTGATGTTCAACATTACTTCTTTGGGCTGTGTTTTTCTCTCAAACAAGGACTGTGCTTTGGATGGGGCCACTGAGGGCACTGCAAACCACCAGAACTTGGTGGGTATCACTGCAGAGAACCTCGTGCTCCTAGACTCAGGGCTCAGCTGCTGCAGAGCAAAATTGCTTCTTATCAGCCAAGACTGGATGGGTTTTTGGCCTCCATTGGCTCTTTGGATTCTGATACTGATGTCAAATCCCTCTCCCAACTGCAGTCTCATGGTGGGGAATTAATGTGGAAGAAGTTACCAAGCCTGTTCTGAAGATGCTGTTGGGAATATGCAGCCCTTGTCCCTTGGCTGGAAGCTTCTGTGCCAAACTGAAGTGCCAGGTCCTCTGTTGTGAGTGTACAAGATGAGCAATGTGATCTCCCTGTCACTGGTGGAGGTGTAAAGAAAGGAATCTGGGAGAAGAAGTCAAGGCATCAGAGAGGACAGTCCAGCAGGCTGAATTCCACCTCATGGTCAGGGGCTGATCAGCATTCAACTCATAGGGAACTGCCAAAATCACTTTCTCTTGAGGTGTTCATAATTTCATCTGGTTTTGAGTGCCTACACAACGAGTATGATCTTCAACCATCCCTGTCTGGCAGTCACCAGCTCCTTATTTATGCATCTAGAACTGATTCTACACCATGATGGTCTGTGAGCAGCAGCATTGGGTGCTCCAGGATGACCCTCAGCACACCTCTGCCAGCCATTTGTCCTGCTGGCTGTGACATCTGAGGGGTTTTTCTCAAAGCAAAGGAGAAAAGATGGGACCTGCGTTTCCCATCACTTTGTGACTTCCAGGCAAGTCCAGACACATCTCCTCTGGAAGCTCTGGACGAAAAACAGCTGTCTGCCCACCCCGATTCCTCCCAGGTACCCCTCTGCTCCTGGGTGTCCCTAAACTTCCTCCCATATTCCTCAGGCCTCCCCACTGTGCTCTGGCCTGCCGCAGCCTTTGGCCAACAGACACATGCCACAAATCTTCTTCCACTATTGGCCAACTCCTGCAAAAATGCTGGGTCCAGGTTGGCACCTCCATTCATAAAACAACCCCCAGCTGCAACTGCTGGATGGGATTTTATGGAACAATCTTAATGTTCATTCACCCTTTGAAGGCCAGGTGCTTAGACAGCAGCTGTGCTACACACGCTGCTGCCTGAATTACTCATTGCTGGCAACGTGAGCATCATTCATTATTAAACTGCTCCTGTGCTTGGCCTCAGGCTTAATCCAATGCCACCACAGTGGATACAGGAGAAATCCAGCCATCTGTAAAAGCAGGAACACCCTTCATGTCTCCCTCTGCCAGCAGTGACACTGCCCTTTGTGATGGTGGTGGCAGCTTTAATGTACCTCCAAGGAAGAGCCGTGCCCTGGGATCCCCCAGGCCACCACAGGAGAGAAGCAGTAGAGAAGAACATGCGCAAAATGAGACTTTTTCAAGACGTAGATTATTGGTGATGGGAAATTTTCAGCAACTATAAATCAGCAAAGTGGAGCAATGCTGATTTACACTGCCTGGCAGCTTGGTCCAGCATTGGGAGCTTTGTCTGGGATTAATGGGAGAAATTGTTGGGGGGAGAACAGTCTCATTACCTTGTCCTGGCTAATGCTTTGCTTTTCTCTGGTGCATGTTGTTGTTAGGAGCTGGATCTAATTAGTCATTGCAGGAAATGCCTCAGCCTCTCCCATTCCCTATTGCTCAGAGGGGAAGGGGGGAGTTAATCCTGGCCAACGTGGGAACAAACCCTCTTGTAAAAGAAGGTCCTGATCTCATAGTTTGGTCTGCAAAGAAGCACGTGCCCAGGCACACTGAACCTTCCCAGCTCCAGGAGGACTTGGACAATGTACCTGGGCTCTCCCACCAAAAAAACAATCTGTGAAACACTCCCCAATGCACTGACTGCCCCAGGCAGCACCAATAACAGCCACCCACACTCTGACTGAGCAGGAATATTGTGTGCAGGAAGAGGAAAACCATCCCTGCATCCCCCCACTGTTCATGGTGTGGGAAGAGGCAAGAAGAGCCAGCTGCTCTCCGGGCAAAGGGAAGACAAGGGTGCTCAAAGGAGCTTCCTACAACAGTCTCAAACACCAGAGACAGGCAGACTTAGAAGAGAGTCCAGGGAGGGGGGCAAAGGCACAATGCCACCCTTAAGAATAGCTCCTGGGCTCTGGGCAGATGTGGGTGACCCAGATGAGATTGCTCAGGACACTTAAGTGCAATCGGTGCCCTTGGGACTCTGATAAGGCTCGTCTCTGTACCCCCATTCCCTCCATAGCAGTTGGCTTTAGTGTTTTTCCATCAGGTAACAACTCAATAAATATGTGACCCTCCCACGAGATATTCTAGTTTTAGGTTCCTGGTCTTGTCTGCTGCTCTTTTCTTGTAGTGCACCACGTTTAAGGTTTCTGGTCAGTATTGGTTTGCAGATAGATTTAGTGACTGCTCTGTAGTCTGTGTAGAGATGAACATGTGACATTCACGTTCTGCTGATGCCCCTGGTTTCCTGTGTAGGCAATATCAGTGTGAGCAGGATCCCAGGCTCACAGGCCATGGTGATCCATTCCAGGTCTCTTTATGCAAGATCCTGGGACTAATTAGCTAAAAAAACCTGACTCCTTTCAAAGTTAGTGCCATGTCTCCAGTCTGGGCTCTTCAGCCGAGCTGTGACAACAGGGACATGTGTGCTTTGCACTCACACACGTGCTGGGTAAGGTCTGTTTATCTCAAAACACTGTGATGGTGATAAGTGCTCAAACAGCCCTGAGGATCTCCTCAACATGAGGATGGCTTTGATTCAGTATGGTGTTTTTGGCATTACAGGAAAGACCAAGGATATGATTTAGTCTGAAGTCAAAAGGTGGGGCAGGAGAAGAGGAAAGAATTTCCCACCTCCTGCAGCAGAACCAGCACTGGGAAATCCCTCCCCACACTCCATCAGCTGCAGTGTATAGTTGGCCATAAAGGCACATCTCCCCTTCTGGCACTGAACTAATAACTGGGACCAGGGAAGAGCAGACACATGTTGTAGTAGCCTGCCTAAGACCTTTACATGTCATAGAATCACAGATAGTTTGGGTTGGAGGAGATCTTAAAGCTCTTCTAGTTCCAGTCCCCCTGCCATGGGCAGGGACACCTTCCACTTAACCAGGTTTCTCAGAGCCCCATCCAATCTGGCCTTGCCTGTTCTTCTTCCTCTCCCTGTGCCTTCTCCAGGCTTTCCTGATACCATATGTTGGCTCCATCAGTCCCAGCTTCCCAAGCAGCACTAGAAGCAGGGAGCAGTGTCAGAAGGTGAACAGGGCCATCCCAGTTCAGACCTGCTCCACAAACACCGGGTTTGGTCCAAATGTTTTTCTTGTTGCCTGGCTGTTTGAAGATCTAGTGCCAGTTCAGTGTGTTGGCTTTCATCAGAAGCAAGTACAACTCAGAGAGAAACCAATGCCTGGAAAACAGTGCAGAATCTCGTTCTCCTCGTGGGGAGACAGGCTGCAACTCACCCCCAGTGGTGGATGTGCCAATCCCTTCCCCTTTACCAGGATGTCTTCACAAGTGCCCGCTGGGTTTGGACCATGCTGGCAGCAGGAGCATCCACAAACCCTGACCAGAGCTGTGTGCCTTGGCCAGGATGGGAGATTGTCCTTTCTGCAGAGAGCTCAGCATGGTAAATTCTCTTATCAGTTAAGGAAGGTTGATAACCCATTAGCTCGATCAGTTGTGAGATCTTGGAAATCACACCCAAAGACTTGCCATGGATAAACCCCCGTGGGGTGAAACAGTGAATCTCAGCAGATTCAATCTGTTTGCTGTTCTTATTTCCTAGTGGTTGAAGCAGAGCAAGGGCAGCCTCCAGGATCCCCGTTGCCTTTGGAATTTCTGCATTTTCAGTCATGATGTTTTCCTTCCTGAGACACAGCAAGAAAGACTGTCCCCACAACATATTAAGCACTGGCATCGTCACTTGGAGCTGAGCACCTCTGAGGTCCTGCAAAAGGTCATGCAGATGAAGTTCTGCCCGAGGTTCTGGGTCAAAATCATGGGCAAGTGAGCTATTTTGATCCCGGAGAGTTGCTGAATGAAAGCCTGGGCAGGTATTCCCACTACTGAGCTGTCAGTACCTCCACTGGTGTTTGCAGAGGGTGGTTCACGGCCTGGTGCTCTGAGACATTGCCCCTGCAGGCAAATTTCTCCTGGCTAAATGTGGGAGAAGACAAGCCTCTCTCTTGAGTGTCCAGTGGCTGGAAGGGCTGTTGCTCTATTGGCCTTTGTACCTGTCCAGGGACACCCACCCCACGTCTGTGGTGGGATCTCCAGCCCCTGGTGACACTTTCCAGCACCAGCTCCGTCAGCCCTCATACAGGCCATGGCTGTGAGACCCTTGTGCATCCTCCAACACCAGCTGACTTCTCCACCCTTTTCTCCCGAAGGACTTTGCCATATGCCTTACATCTGGAGCTGAAGAGACCATGAATAAAGCTTTCTGGGATCAAAAACCACATCGGAAAAAGTCGGGGAGTGCCAAAAAAAACCCTCCAGCATGGGGCAGGTGCAACAGACCTACAGATGCACGTGTGTGCGCACACACACACACTGCTCCCCATCTCCTCTCCCTCCTCCTGCTCCTTCTCTCTCTTTCATCCTTCTGAAAGAAAACCTGATGGTTTCTGGGCTTTGTTGGTGGTTAGGAGGACACTGGATAAAGAGTCTGAGAAAGTGAAAGAGGGTGCGCAGGGCTGCAGGAGGAGAAGGAGGGGAGAGCAGGAGAAGGAGGGATTCTCGGTATCTACAAGGGAATTAAAGCGCTTTTACCAGAGTGAAGAAATCAGCTAAAGAATGGCAGGCGAACAAAAGCAGCAAGGCTATGGACAAGTCTCTCTGAATAGATCCAGATCCCCTTAAGTTTGTAACACCCCCTACACACTTCTTTTTTTCCCTTCCCCCCCTTAAGCCTTTGCTCCTCACTCCTTCCAAGAACAAATGCAGAGCAAGGGGAAAGGAAAAAAAAACACCACCACAAGGGAGGGGAGGAGTGGAAGAAAGCTAAAAAAAAAATCAAATAAAATAAAAGGTAATCCTCAGCCACTTTGCCCCTCTGGGGGCTGCTCTGGGCCAGATTAAAGGTCCGGTGTGAAACCATTCTGCTATTCAGATGCGATAAGCAGGATTTACAAGCAAAGAGAAAGAGAGAAAAGAATGGGCGAGAGTAGAAAAGGAGAATTATTTGTGTCTCTTAATACTTGTTAAGCACTTCTCTTTTGCTAGACCAGACAAGACACAGCTATGCTCAAAGTCCATGCACAATCCTGCCCGTTTGTCCAACACCCCCGGCTCCCTCCCTCGCTGCCCTCCACTTTGCTTTGCTCTCCCCCTGCCCCCCTCCAAAGCAAGCAGGCAACACTTTGTTGCTACTGAGCTGAAATTGGTCTCCTCTCCGAGCGGCACACAAAGAGAATGGCAATTAACCTTCCTGTTCCCTGGTGACAGCGATCTAATCAGGGCTGCGCCCAGGCACTGCCAGCAGCTCAAAGGCAACAGCCTTTGTGCAGGGCGGGGGAGCGCGGGGAGGGGGCGTCCGGACACCTCCAGGGATGGGCTGGGTGCTCTGTGGGCAGCAAACTTGGATTATTTCAGGCCAGCCAGCTTGATTTGGAAGAGAAGGATCCAGCATGGTGAGGAGACCTTGGTGCTTGCTGTGGATGAAACAGAACCACCACCCTCCCTAAGAAATAAGGCAAGGACCTATTGGAGTGGGTGTAGATGAGGACACAAACATGCTTCGAGGGCTGGAACACCTCTGCTGTGAACAAAGACTGAGAAAGCTGGGGTTGTTCAGCCTGGAGAAGATCTCAGAGCCCCTTCCAGTGCCTAAAGGGGCTCCATGAGAGCTGGGAACAAACTTTTTGTTTGACTGCAAACAGCCTATAGCAATAGGACAAGGGGCAATGGTTTTAAACTTCAAGAGGAGATTTAAGGAAGAACTTGTTTATGTTGAGGGTGATGAAACAGCGGCACAGAGTGGTGGTAGATGCCCCGTCACTGGAAATATTCAAGGTCAAGTTGGACAGGGGTCTGAGCAACCTGGTCTAGTTGAAGGTGACCGTGCTCATGGCAGGGAGGCTGGCCTAGATGACCTTTGAAGGTCCCTTTCAACCCAAAATATTCTATGATTCTATGAAATTCTGGCCCAGTGCACACCTGCAGACACAGGTAGCGCTAATATCTGGTGGTCCCGTAGCACTGAAGGCAGAGGGCAGCAGGAGAATGATGTGACAAAGACATTGCAAGGGGGCGTCTGGGGGTGACATGGTAGAGCCTCCAGGTAGAGTCAGGCCCACCCCGTGTGGAGCTGAATGGTCCAAATAGCCCTCAGGGCCACAGACTAAGGAAACCAGAGTGTTTGGACTCTTCTCAGAAGAGGTTTATCAGTCCTCGCTGGTTCTTCATGTGCTTTAGAACTGGATGACAGGAAAACAATTCTTGTGGGAAGCAGGAGGGAAAGGTCAGGCCAACTTCCCATCACCAACACTCTTCTCTGGAGGAGGAAGACACTTGTGGTGCTTCATAGGCAAGAATGACACACTGAGACCTGCAAACATAGTCCTTGGTTTTAAAACTTCTGTGTAAGCTTGTAACAATTTATTATTATTTTTTTTTAAAAAGGGTGAAAAATAGGGTTGTTAGGAAAGCCACAACCATCCTTTACAAAAGAACCACTATTCACCAGTGACACTTTTCATTAATACTCCTCCACTCCATATTTTTCCAATTTTGTTTGGATTGGGGATGAGGAACAGCCAGTGACTTGCTAAAAGACCAAGAGATAAGTGTTGGGTTTGTGCTACATTCAAAAGGAGAAAACATGAACCTCTTGGAGGTCAGTCAAAAACTGAGAAATCTTTTCCTTTATTTTTTTAAACCTCTGTTGACCAGTTCTCTAATTGTGACCACGAACCCAAGTAATCCAAGCAAAGGTCTGAGAATCAGCCGTTTGCTTCTGGACGAGACTGAACTCAGACCCCAGCAGTGCAGGAAAATGGGAGTGAAATGTCCTCTTGCACCAAAACAAAACAAAATAAAACAAACCACACAGTCAAAAAGCCCTCAACCAAATTAAAAAAAAAAAAAAAAAAACTACCCAAATAAACACAACCACATCCCCCCAAAAAAACGCCTCAACTCAATCTTTTTCTTTTCTTGTTCTTTTCAAGAAAAGACTTAGAACTGTTGTTAGAGCAGTGAAAACTCACTTTTTCCTCATGTGTTAGAACAAATTTTCCCATGTGGCCAAGCAGGAGACCTGTTTCTGCACCTTGAGGACATCCTGACAGGAGACGGATGTTCCAGCTTGAAGCTTTGACATCATTGCCCGTCCCATCCATATAGGAAGCCTTGTCCATAATCAGCTCCTTAAAAACCGATTCCTGATAGTGTTGCTACACTGTGGAGCTTAAAGTTTCAAGCTTTCTGATAATGAGGGATCTTCTCTTTGTCTTCTCCAGGCCCTGGCACACCTCAGGGTGGGTTAGCACAAGCTTTGTAATCCAAAAAGGTGACAAAACCTGTCGCTTCCTAACTTGCTTAGAGGCCTCTCCGCTCAGGTTTAGCCCTTCTGTGCCCCAGCCTGGAGGAAAGGAGTGGATTGAGAGATTCCTCCTGAGCTCACCTAGGACCAACCATTAGGAAGGTGATCAAATCATCACCCTCTGCCCGCAGTGCTTCGGGGGATGATTGCATCCACCTCGGAGAGATAGGCACAAACATCTCAATTACACCTAAGAAGGAGCATAATTGAGCCTAAATTGATTCAAACAGAGGCAATTAAAGCAAAACTCGGATCCCCGCTGGGACGCCAAGGCACGGCTTATTTTTAACTCATAACCACAACAAAAAACAATCGTTAAAGGGCAGGATTACACCCCTCCCCTCCAGACAGGTTAAGGTGTCGGGTGGGATGTCCACCCCCACCCCACCTCCGCAGGCTGGCGGGGGTCCCGGGGCGGTGCTGAGGGGGCGTTCAGCACCATGGCCAGCAGCAGGGAGCTCCCCGCGTGTAGCGCTCCCACTCCTTCCCGCCGGCCCCAGGGCCACGGGAATGCTCCACACCAAGCCAGCAGCATTCCCAGCACGAGTCCTGCCGTGTTTCATCCATACAAAGGGAGCCTGCGGTCGCTTGGCTTGTTCTGCCCTGGGGGAGATAGAGAGGAGACCACATCGGAGTCTGCAGCTTCCCGAGGGGCAGCTCCGATCTCTGCTCTCTGTGAGCAGTGGCAGGACCCGAGGGAAGGGCTGGAGCTGCCAGAAGTGGGTTCTCAGGGATAAATTCTTCCTCCAGAGGGTGGTCTGGCACTGAACAGGCTCCCCAGGGCAGTGGGCGCGGCCCCAAGGCTGCCAGAGTTGAAGGAGTGTTTGAACAGCAGTCTCAGGGACGGCGTGGGATTGTTGGGGTGTCTGTGCAGGCTCTGGAGTTGGATTTGAATGGTCTTTGTGTGTCCCTTCCAACTCAGTTCTGTGATTCCTCTGCCCCATCTCACTGTCACAGCAAGGGCTCAATGTTTTGTGTGGGGCAGGTGGAGACTGGAGTGGGGCTGGATCACCAAATCACCAAAGCAATGATTTGGGTTGGAAGGGAACACTGGAGGTCATCTAGCACGCCCTCCCTGCTCCAGCAGAGTCCCCTGAGCACGTTACTCAGGACTGTGCCCAGACAGCTTTTTAGACTCCACAAGTAGGACAACCTATTCCAGTGCTCAGCCACTCTGACAGTAAAGAAATTCTTCCTCATACTCAGATGGAACTTCCTGCATTCCAGTTTCTGCCTGTTGCCTCTCATCCTATCGCTCAGTACCAAGAGGTCCATCCTCTTGGCACTCTCCCTTTGGATGCTTACAGACATCGATCGATACAATCCCCTCTCAGCCTTCCCATCTCCAGGATCGGATCATCATCGCTCTGTGCAGAGAGCAAACAAGAAGCATCAATTAGAAGTAATTACCACCCCCTCCCCATAACTTAAGAGGCTAATATTAGGCTTCATTTTTAAGAAAGGTAATTTGACGACCATAAATTACAATTATAAAAACTTCATTAGAGTCGGTAGCAATCCATCCACCATTGTTCTAATTACACACTGTAGGAGTAATGAATGCTAATGGTTTAATGTACAATAATTACCACAATTGAAAAATAATAATAATACAGAACAACCTCAGTTATCCAAATGTCATGGGGGACGTGGAATGGGTTGGGGTAATCATGGTTGCAGATAATTGAGGGGCTCTTCAGCATGATTAATAGGTGATGTGACCTCTGGGTGGGGAATGAGGAGTTTTAAATGAATGCAGTGTGGTCAAGTGAGGGAAGGCAGTGTGCAGGGGAAAAAAATCAGGCATCTTCCACCTTAGTTTTGAATTTTATTGGAGGTTTTCAATGTGAAGTAAATTTATTGGGTTTGTGCCACCTCCTGATGATTTCCAGGTGTGATTGGCAGGGTTTAAAGCAGAAATACAGCACTACGTTAGACATGCTGGGCAAAACACAAGAGGTAGTTTCAGCCCCTTGCAGCACAGTGACTACACTTGATGGTAGGATATTCCAGGTGGGATGGGGCCTCAGGAGCTCTCTACTCTAACCCTGTATTCAAATCAAGCTCTGAATTCAGACTGAGGTTTTCAGGCATTTGTCCAGCCTGTTCTTGAACCTCCAAGGATGAGGATCCCATGGTTTCCTTTGGCCCCTATTTCACTTCTCATTTATTTTCACAGTGATTTTAATTTCCTCATATCCCATCAGATCCTCCCTTTCATAAGTTTGTACTCATCTCCTCTCCTGTCATGCACCTCAGTAAAAAACCTGAATAACCCAGGCTTTCCTCCCTCCATCCCCTTGAACAGCCTGGCATTCCTCTGCTGAACTAATACCCAATTATCTGTATCTCTCTTTCACTTATTTATTTATCAATAGCTCAGTATACCCCAGAGACAGATTTTGCATTTATCCCTGCTAAATTCCTTGTTTCCTCCTGGCCAAATTTTCTAGCCTATCCCCATCCCTCTGCAAGGCTGCCCTGCCCTCCAGCAGGATGAATCCCACAGCTTACCATCATCCAGAAACTTGGGAAGGAGCAACCCAGCTCACCCTCCAGGTCACATATTACACAGGATGAACATATGAAACAGCAGAGGTCTTGGGACAGATCCCAGAATAACTCTGCTTGCAACATGAGAGGAAATAAATGGGTTTTGTTGGTTGTTGTGAGGGACCAAAGGACTTGGATGTCATTTTAGAAGGTCAGCTTTAGGCTTCTTCATTCTTGCCTTGATAAGCAAGCCTGATAGGAAGGGAAATGCTGAAAGAAATCAGATTTTCTGATTTATTTGCTGAAGGGTTTATAAGGTGTCACTTGAGCACTCCAGAGCCTTTTCTAGCCTTGGCCAAAGTCCTGTGATTGAAGCAACATGATAAGAGCTTGCTGCTAAAACATCCCTAAGAAACAACAAGCTGGGGCTGAGAAAATATTGGGCTTTGGGCTTTTATTCCTGCATTCTTGCTGACATTACAAAATGCAGAAAATCTCCTTCACGCAGTGGGGACACCTCTTGGAGCAGCCCAGGTTTAGGCATTGCTTCCCACAGACCTGTAGCCAACCCCGTTTCTGTAAGACATCTCTGGAACCTGAAAGCAGATCCCATCCATGTCCACAGACTGATTAGGAACAATGAATTCTTGATACACTTCCTCTTTAATAGGAACCTAATTTATAAAAATGCAGATAATATATCAATGGAAATTAACTTCACACTTTCCTTACCCTGGCAGGTTGAGCTGCAGGTGAGTGCAATGTAATTAAGAAATTAAAAGGTAATTTCCACATATGCTTTCCGCTAATCTAACTCAGCAATCATTTAATTTACAGCAGGGGGACTGGCAAGGAGGAAAGCCAAAATAAATAAGATAATAGTAGGTTTAATCGCTCAGTGGAATGGATATGGAACGGGGAGGTGTCTGTGAGGAGCCACCGGGAGAGGTGCAGTGACCCCTCTGGGGCTGCTGATTGAAAGCAAGCCTTGCTTTTAATTTCACTTCCAAGAGTTCAAACTTTGAGCCATCACCACCAAGTTTACTGAAGTTCTGACTTCTGAAATAACTTTTTTAAAGTTAGCTTTAAAAAGACCCTTCTTTAAGTTGTTCTATTTTCCGAAATCAATTGTTTTCCTGGTACCTGACAATTTTGACATCAAGACCTCCACGGAGACAGAGATTTTTTGCTGGGTCATTGAATCCTTTCCCATTCACAGTGGCTGGGATGTGTGGAGCACTTAACAAGAAATATTGCACTGGGAAAGCCCTGGGGAAACTGAGGCAGGAACTGGCTGAAAGCAGTTTCTCAGTGGCTTCAGCCCGCAGTGCTGATCACAGCCCTCGGTTCCCCTCCCCGGCCCCTCCACCCTGCACCTGCCTGAGCTCCAGGTGCCCCGGGGGAGGATGCAGGGATGCAGGGGAGAGGATTTGGGCTGGTATCTGCGCTGTGGGAACACCTGGAGCCATGCATGCCACAGCCTCCTCAATAGAGGCAGCAGCTCCGGCCCCAGGGCCTCAGCAGGGGATGCTCCTCATGTAACTCCAGCTTTTTGTTCCCAAACCTGAGCTGGGGAGTGGGGGTTGCTTCCCACCTCCCTGCTTGAGCCTGTCCCCTCCTCCACCCTCTGTGTCCCTCCATGCAGAAGCTGAGCTGCTTCCTCTCATTCCCTGGGGTCCCAGGAGCATTCATATGGGAGCTTAATCCTCTAGAGATGTGGGGACATGGGATTACCGGTGGTCCTGGAGAGATGGGGCCCACCTCCCCTCCGAGCAACCAGGCTGCCTTCATCATTCCACCCAGACCCTTGTGGAGACCCCGTCCTTGGAATAGCAGCATAGCAAAGACTGAAGCATAGACCTGTGTCTCCGTGGCAAGAGAGCTTTGGTGACTGCTGTGACACCCCTAAGTGGGGCTGCATTATCCCCTCTCAATAATTTATCTGATGAGTTGCAGCCTGCTTTTGTCAAATGAATTATTCCCAATGCAGAGGGAGGTTATATTTGTACTCTTCAAGCAGCTCTAGAAATGGTCAAATAATATTTGCCCAGCAAATTGTTAAACGGCAATTCTTCTGTCACTCACTGAGTAAATTATTCACTGAGCACTTGTTTACCTGGGACTGGGACTCCCTGCCTGCCTGTGCCCTGCCTGTACCCTGCCTGTGTTCTGCCTAGTACCCTGCCTGTACCCTATCTAGGATCTGCTTGTACCCTGCCTTGTACCCTGCCTAGGACCTGCCTGTACCCTGTCTATCCTTGCCTGGAACCCTGTCTGCTGCCCTCCTTGTACCTGGGTGGGCAGGCAGGAGCAGGAGGGCACCTGAGCAAAGTGGCAAAGGGGGTACATGTGTACCTGAGCCCCTGAAACCTGGCAGGTATCTGTGCTTCCTTAGGGATGGGGAAGAACTGCTGGGAAGCATGTCTGGACAATACCTTTAATTCCCCTTCTGTTGCATTTTCCCCTTCCCTTTTCTGCTTCCCTTCCTCTCCTTTGTTCCCTTTTCCCCTTTACCCCATCCCTTCCATTTCCCCCTTTTCCTCTTTTCTCCTCTTCCCCTCCCTTCCTTTTCCCTTACCTTTTCTCCTTCCCTTTTCTGCTTCCCCTTCCCTTCTGTTTTCTCTTCTATTTCCCCATTCCCCTGCACTTCCCTTTAGTTTCCCTTTAGTTTCCCTTTTCCTTCCCCCTTCCCTTCTGCTTCCCTTTCCCTTTCTCCCTTTCCTTCCTTTCCCTTCCCTACCCACACCCACACCCACACCCACACGCACACAAATGCCCAGCACAGCTCCATTTTCCCACTGTATTTCCCATGCATGGCCTGGGACAGCCTGGGCTCTCCAGCCAGTAATTCACTGATTGGAAAATGTTCCAGGGCAGGGGCTGAGGAGTGAGAGCCAGGAGCAGGGAGCCAAGGAGGGGGAGTCAGGAGGGATGAGATGGGAGTTCTCAAACTGCGAGCCCTAATACTAAGCATGTGGCCATATATTATTTTAATAAAGCCAGCACATCCTGCACTCACGACAGCTGCTGTTCCCTTTCTCTCATCCTGTGAATCTCATTTATTCCTCATTAGCAAAATCACCTGTTTGTCAAATAGGGACAGAGCTGTAAGACATTAAATTGTGCGAGGGCTGGCGGGGGCCTGGGGAGCGTGGGGAAGAGCAGGAGGGAGGAGATCCTGCACACGGATTGAAGCCAGAACTGCATGGAGATCTCTTGAAGGTTGAGATGGAAACAAGGATTTGGGAGAGTGGATTATCCAGCACTCTCCTTTTCCTTTCTGTTTTTTTCTTTTTTTTTTTTTTAACTCCTCCACCTGTTCTCAGCATCCTGGGAAATGATGCTGTGCACAACAAAGGGATGCCCAGCATCCATGTGCGGGAGTGCACCCACTCCATGGTCACCCATCACGTCCTAAGCAGCAAACAATTTAAATCCCTGGTTATAATTTTCCCTTTTGGAAGAGGTCAGGCAAAAAATTTCATCTGATTCACCGTTATTGGTTTGGGGTTTCTTTAAATTGAGTGAAGACATTGGTGGGGCTGACCTGTTCTCTCAAAGAGCCAGGGTTTTGATGAATCAGGATTTTCGACTCACATTATAAAAAAGGTCCCTGGGCTGCACTAAATTAAGTGTCTGTCTCCCCACCAGCCTGGCAATGGAACGTTTTTCTGCTGGTTTTGCAGCTTACTCGCTGCTTTTCCTAATGCCAGCCCCAGCTTTTCCCTTTATCAGTTGAGTGACATGAGGGGAAACAGCTGGCTGCCAACCAAGCTTTCTGGTTTGCTGAAATTCTCCCTGTTTTTTCGAGATTTGGAGTTTTGGTTCAAATTGGATCCAACCCAACCATGTGTGTGGGAAAGATACAGAGGGAAACTTGGGTAGGACGAGGAGATCTCAGCCCCCCCAGCCCTTGCTCACTGTTTGGGTGTTCCTTGTACCTCCTTGGCAAATGTAGGGGGGAAAGAGCCAGACAGCAGCTCCATGACTCCAGTCCCTTCAGGAAAGACTGAAACTCCACATTTTTCCCTGGAGGCTCTTTTGCAATTTGGAAAACTCCAGCTAACGTTGGAGGGTTTGATCCCAGCACTCAGATGGAATTTCAGGAATGTGCCATGGGAACCTGTGACCTGCTCTTGCAGCCAAGGTCTGTCCTGGGGGACATCTCCCAACTCCAGCCCTCCTTGCCCCAAGTGGGGTGAGCCAGTCTGAGGTTTGCAACAGGAGTCACCAGCTCTCAGAGAGGTAATTTTTAATCTTGAGGGAAAACAGGGACTAGTAGTGAAAGAGAGGCCTGTGTCTGTGCATCATTTTTCTACTTATTCTATTTTTTTTACTTACTCTCTTTCCTTCTTTCTTAATTTTTTTTGTCTTATCTGACCATCCTTCCATCCTCTCTTCACCATCATAATATTTTTTCTCGTTTCCCTTCCCCAGCATGCTTTCCTTTACCTCCCCATCCTTCCACCCCTTCCCCCAACCATCTCCTCTCCACACCTCTCCATTGACTGCTGCTGAATCCTTCCTCCCCACTCTCTGTACATCTCCCCACCTTGGTCTCATGGGGGACATGTGTGGGGACATCCAGTGTCCCAACTTGGTGGCCCACGTCCCACAGGCCCAAGCCCAGCTCACTTTGTAGCTTGATCCTTAGGGAGGTGCTTTATTACCCACCTCCTGGCTGGCTGCGAGACTGGGGGCACAATAGTTGCCTTCTCCCAGCTTGCAGCTGCCTTTAATCCACCTGCCCAACCCTATGGCAGAGTAGGAAAGGCAGAACCTGCCTGCACAGGGGCTGAGCATCCCGGGCTGGATGAGCTGCACCCACCACCACCCCATGTCCAGAGGGATGGATGTCATCCCACTACCCCTCATCCCTTCCCAGGCACCTTCCCCCAGGTGCCAGTGATGCCCCTGCTGTGCAGAACAGCCCTGTGTCCCCCTTCCCCACCCGTGCCACCACCACGTGTCCATGCCCCCGGGGGGGGGGGGGGGGGGGGGGGGGGGGGGGGGGGGGGGGGGGGGGGGGGGGGGGGGGGGGGGGGGGGGGGG
>JAWWEU010000037.1:4225735-4267299 GCA_035583155.1 Acropternis orthonyx | reverse complement strand
TCCCCCCCACCCCCCCTTCCCTCCTCTCTCTGAAAGTCATCAGGCCTAGCGAGGTCTTCTCCCACTTATGCAGCTCATGAATATTTAACAGCATCTGCTCTGGAGGCGATAAAGCCTACCAATCCTTGACAAATATGGCCTAATCTTTTCAATTTCGGGGTGCAAATATTCCTTCAGAGTCCTGTTTGTCACCTAGATTAATGACTCTGGCTCCCATAAGCCTTTGGTGCTAATTCAAGTGGTGGCTACCCGGACAGCGCATGGTGGAGGGATGCTGGGACACATATGAAGGAGAGATTACTCACTTGAGGGCCCTTTGCTGCAGGGTTTTGTTCCTCTGTTGGCAGTGGGGACGAGGAGGGGGGTCTGGCTGTTTGTTTGTTTGTTTGTTCCTCTTCGTAGCTCCCAAATATCCATCCTGGATCCGGTGTGGGTGAAGGGGGATACTGCCATGAGGAGAGTGGATGTCTCCCCCTTCCCGCTGCTTTCCCCCCTTCCCTCTGTTTTGATAGGAGCTGTGGGTTTGCCTCCAACCCTGCCTCCTCATTTTTTGTCACTTCATGTAAACAGCAGCTTCCAGGCCACCAAACTTTCCAGCAGCCTTCCAAACCTGGGCGTGCTCCGTGACTCTGCTCCGAGTTAAGCCCCATCCCAGGGCCTGAAGGCTGAGACATGGGATGAAACAGCCGGAGGAAAGAGGAAAGCCTTCATTACCCTGGTCCAGCCCACGCCAGGACCTCTCTGTGCTTCCAGGTACCTGCCCAGGAGAGATGCAGTGTGTGGGATTGGACAATGCTCAAGAGTCCATAGGAGAGGAGATGGTTTTGTCCAAGCTCTGGCCAGCGTTGACACTGATGGAACATTGCAAGAACCACAGCAATCCTCAAACCAATGCACAGCAACAGCCCAGGCACCTCTGGGCACATAAAACCATCTGCTTGCATTTATTTATTCCCTGATCAAGAGAGAAAAGTACAGAGGGGAGTGAGCAGCAGTGGGTGGGAGGGCAGGGAGAGAAGGGAAGGGCTGGAAATCAATACCAGAGCTGATCAGTGGTATTGACAACCTCACTAAGGGGCTGATGGCTCCCAACCACTGCCCCCATCATGAGGGGCTGCCAAAGGGACATCCCCAGCCTGGCTCAACACAGCCAAACATCAGTGTAGGCATTAAGGGCCGGCCAGAAATCGAAGATTTGCTATTATCCAGCAGTGGAAGAATAGCCTGGCCGGGTGTATCCATCACCACTCCAGCCCTCAGGGCTGGGAATATGGTGAGATTGCAGATTATTTATTTATATTGGGAATGCTGCTGGTGCAGAGGAAGGAGTTTCCTCCTCTGTGTTCTATGCTGGCCTGAGTGTGATGCACTGATTTACAGCAGATTGAGTTATGTTTTGGAACATCCTGTGGGAGATTAGTGGAAAGGTATGTTGAAACCTACTTGAAGATTTGCAGGTGAAGTTCTTAACATCATCCATTTGTACCACCATTTTTGTTGCAAATGAAACACAAGACTCATGGAAAGAAGGTCCAGAGAAACCTCTGGTCTTCTTGATTCAAAATTATTCTCTCTTATAGAAGACACTGAAAAGCTCCAGTGTGGAGGACATGAAACCATGAAGGTTCTCAAAAATGGGATTATTTTTACCTCTGGATAGTAAGTGGTGCTAAGGGTAGCATAGCCCAAAAATAATGGGTAAGCTCTGCATCAGGGAGCTGGATATTCCGCTGAAATATGAGTTGTCTTGGGTGTAGGAACCCTCTGAGATGAAGAGATTGAACCAAAAAACCTTTCTGCAGTGGTGGCAGCAGTCCTGGGTGTATGCAGGATAATGGTTCTGAGGAAAATGTCCTTGCTGCTCCTAGATAGAAAAAACTTCCACCTGATACAGGGAACTGCAGACCACGGTGAATATTTACAGCTCAGGAGCCAGAAGGAGTTATTTTTAGTTTTGCTTTACATTTCTGTGGCAGAAAATGCTTCCTCAGGCAGACAAAAGTAATATTGTGGATGAAATGAAAGTATGAAACCATCCTTTTTTTGCTAAGCAATAATCAGGAAAATGCTACTTTTCATGAGTTAGAAACAGAAGAAAAACTTCTGAATAAAGCAAAAGGAAATTTCTGAATTTGCTTTGGGAGGAAAAACTGCAAACCTGGTTTCCCAACTCGGCTCCTCCTTTTGGCTTTGCAGCTGAAAGTCAGTGTGATTTTTGTTTTCTCTTCCCTGATTCCCACACCTGCTACCGGCTTTTGCTGGATGATTCATGCTGGGAATCCAGGGCAGCGTTTGCAGCCCCAGCTCGTGGGCTTTGAGCTCCCCAAACCCCCTGAGTACCCACCACAAAGGCCGTGCAGGGGCTCCGGAGAGTGATGCCAGTCCCAGCGCAACCAAACCCTGGGGACTCACTGAAGGTTTGGGGCTGAACTGAGAGTTGAACCCCAGAGAGGAGAAATGGAGAAGGATGGGGGATCCCCACGCAGGGTTAGTACCAAAGCTCTGATTCCCCACAGCCAGCACCAACAACTCCAAGGAAAGTTGAAAAGACTGGCTCAGGAGAATAAAAGCCCACTGCAAAGCAAGGGAAGGGTCCAGGCAGTGCTTCCTCCGTTCATTTGCTTCCCTACCCCTATCACCCCCATCACCCCCTCCTTGTCTTTGGAAAAAATCAAAACCATCCGGGCACGGGCCAGGAATTCCCCTGCCATGGTCCCTGTGCAGGGATGGGATCTGTGCTGCTGTGAGGTGGCACTGACAGGCACCTTTCTGTGCTCAGCCCCCTCCCCGTTTCACACTGACTCACTGCCCGATGTGGGGACCGGGGTGATGGGGAGCATCCTACGGCCGCCTGTGCTGGCATGTCCGTGCCTGCTTCCCGCTGCTCCCTGCCCCCCTCTCCTTCTATTTTTTCCCTCTGAACAGGCTCCAAACGCCTTTGTAATACCGCAGCATCGTTAGGGCCCTCCTGAAACCGGGGCGGGGAGGGGGAGAAAGCGGCTCATTAGCTGGCCGCTTTGAAGTGGGCTCTGTTTGGGGTTCATTTGTATGCCGGCAGAAGGGAAACCTCTGTGTTTCAAGGATGTTTTTCTGGAGGGGCTTCCTGGAAACATAACAAACATGACCCCGAGGAGCGCTGCCCCAGCCCACATAGGCAGGCGGGAGATGAAACGCGGGGCTGTGCTCAGACCGGCACAAAGGCAGCCCCGCTCCCGGCGGCAGCCCGGCCAAGTTCCCTTGGAGAACACCAAAGCTGGCACTGAGGGAGTCTGTTTGTTGCACAAGCCATCCCTATCTGAGGGATACAGGATTCGTGGCTCAGTCCCGCATCTTCCAATCCTGTCTGTCCCCAAATACCATCTCCTCCTAAGCCCCCTGACATGGGCAGGGATGCCACCCACTACATCAGGTTGCTCAGGGATCGATCCAGCCTGGCCTTGAGACCACACGATCACAAATCCAGAGATCACAGGCCAACACAAAAAGGTGGAAAGCTGGGTTCCCTGTGTGTCCTGAGGCTCCCTGTCTGACCAAGCAGAGCCAGAGCTGGTGGGCTGCGCTTCTGAGGGGATCATCAGCCTTCCTGCCCCACTCTCTCCAAGTCAAAGGAATCCTGAGCTTTAGTGTTTTGAGGGACCTCAAAACACATTCCCAAGGTTCTCTACCTGCTCACTCCCCTGCTGTGCCCGCTTCAGGATGAAGGATGGGGATCTCCATCCCTCCCCAGCCAGCAGTGGGAATTTCCAAGAGAGGAAGAAGCAACCCTCAGTAAAGAGAATGCAGATGGCTCTACCTCCCTCACGCCGTCCCTCTCCCCTTCCCTTCAGCAGTCTCTTTCTCTGCCTGCCTCTCCCTGGCTCTGCCTTCCTCAGCCTCCCCTTCTCCCCCCGCGTCTCCCGCGGCAGTGCCGGTGACAGGGAGCGCTCGGAGAAAGACGAATTGAAATGACACGCGAGCTCCAGCGTGACTGCTGGGGTGATGCATGGGGAGCCGCCGCTCGCTGCTCGTCGTGAGTGGTACAGATGAGGGACTGACCTCCTCTGCCAAGGGGTCAAGGATGTTTGAAGGGCATAGCTACAGGCAGGGATGGGGGGAACGGGGCGGAAAACAGTCCCTTGTGTTTTGTCCCTGCTCCTGCCAGCGCCCTGGAGCACCTCAATGGGGTTTTAAAGCAGGTGACTCCCAAGTGTTTGCCTTTCTTCCAATGAAGCAGCAAAGAGTCATCTCAAATCTCCTGCCTCCTGCACTGGTAGTCCTGAGGGAGTGCTGGAGATGTTGCAAGGCTCTGCTAGCACCAGGATCCCAAATCCTGCCTCGTGCCTCATTCCAGGAGGATTTGCATTAGCACCGAAGCAGAAATGGGACATAACACAGCAGAGCTTTGCAAGTACCAGTCAAAATCCAGTGCTGACAGTGGTGAAGAGCTCTTCCATCCTCTGCATCCCTCCTGAAGTCCCTCTCTGTGACCTTGGCACCAGAGAAAGCCCTACCAGAGCTGCCAAACCCAAGTTCGCTGGACTGTCTCAGAAAACCACACTGGGCTTGGCCATGTGGAGTGAAGTGATCTCAGAGGGAAATGATTTTATCATCGGCTCACAGGGCGGTGAACTTGGGAGGGTCCTCTGTGGGTCACCTACCTTCAACTGACCCTCAGCAAGCCTGACTGAAATCCTCAACCTCTCCTTTGGCTTACTCTGCAGCACCGTGTTCACAGGGCGAACACTAATTCCTCTGGGATATTGTCCCATCCTTTGGGTTGAAGATCCAGTGGGCTCCAGCCTGGAGAAAATTATCAGACATATCTACTGTTCTTCAAATTGCTGTCTCAGGATGACTGGGAAATTCAGCTCAAAGCCACAAATTCCTGTCAAATTTGGCAAAGCATCTTGCCTAAATAAATGTGTTTTTAACTGAGATACCACACTGGAGAAGCTGGATCATTTCATCTTGATGTTTTTAACTGAAGTGAAGCAAATTCAGGTCTTCCATTTGCTTCGATAAAAGAGAAAAAAATGTGTTAAAAATGTTAAAAATAAATATTTTATTTTTAAACAAACATCTTGGTTGGCTCCAAAAAAAAAAAGAAAAAACCTTGTTGCTGTGGGAAGGAAATGGGTTTAGTTGCTTGAATAAAAGCAAAATTTAAATCTCATTTCCCAGTCAGCCACTCAAGATGAACTGGGAATCCCTCATGCCAGTCCCATTGCTCCCAAAGAAACACAGGGAGAGGTATGGGGGGGTGACAGCCCCGTCTGTGCCACCCTGGGATGGGGGGCACTGCCCAGCTCTGCCCAGAAACCCAAGCCAGCTTGTCAAGCAAGCAGGTTTTCTGAGACATCTCTGCCTCATCCCTGGGCTGAATGCCTGCCAGGAGAAGTGGTTGGAAAAGAGCAAGGAAGGAAAGGCTATCCAAGGCTGGACAGATGCGGCCAGTTGGCACCAGCCGCTAAATTACCAGCCAATTTCCCGCGCACAACCTGGGGACTTGGGCTTTCAGCTGAGCACATTAAGGCTGGAGCCCCTTTTAATTGCTGTAGATCTTAACATGTGTCCCTCAACTCCAGAGTCTTTGACAGCCTGGACAAAGCCAGCTCTCAAAATGGGGAAAATGCTGTTACCTGCTTTATTTGGGGTCTTGCTGACACGCTCCGGACCTGGTGCCGGCGCAGTTGGTGCGAGAAGATTCAGGCTTTGAGGTTGATTTCTCCTTTATCCCAGCATGGAGAACAGGCAGGAGCACCACCCCTGTGTTTCCTACTCCATGGATACCAAAAGTTGAGGGGCAAGTCAAATGCTGACCAAGGCAGGAGGCTGGGAACCGGCGAGGATGTGATGACCCTGCGGACGTGCCGCTGGCGCTCAGTTGCTCCGAGAGGCAGGACACGGAGCTGAGAAAGCTGTGAGACCCTTAGCAGGTCCTGTCAGCCTTATTCACACGTTATCAGATGGGGGAAGCCCAAAGGGCTGTGAGGGAGGTAATTAATCTTGGTCTCCAGCAGAAAGGCTCGGAGAGGAGGAGGGAGGTCAAAATGAGCACTGTTTGAGGAGAGATGGGAACTTTGCAAATGCTTGAATGGTTTTCTGCCCTTAATGTGAAGTTCACCCCAGATCTGAAGACACCTTCGTACTTCCCCCCCGATCTAATTTGGATTTTTATTTGGGATCATCAGTTTCTCCTCACCATAAAACACATCATCATCACTGTAAAGCACTTTTATGACACCTTTATCTGATTATCCGAAAGCACTTAATCAGCATTAACTCATTAAGCTTCCCTGGGCCTCGGTGGGAGGAGGAAGGGGTCGGTGCTGGCTTGGAGAGCAGCTCTGGGCACGGGAGTGTTTGGGCCTGCAGCTGAGGCAGAGCCACAAGCACCCCTTGTACACAGCTCCACAAGCATTGCCAGAGGGAACCCACTGCTTTTCCTCCATGGATCAAGGCTAAGCTGGACATACAAAAGGATTCTTTGGAATATCGACTTGCAGCATCTTTTGGGGATCAAAGGCAAAGCACCTCACACAGACTCTCAGCATCCCCAAATTGGTGCTAGGACTGCATCACCTGATCCTTGGGGTGGGATTGTTGTGTTTTACCTGCTTGCCACATGTCCTAACATAGTACAGAGGGGCTCAGAATATAATACAGTTCTGACTGTGAAGCAGGACAGACTTTTTTAAACAACCCTCCCAACTCACGTGTTTGATGGAAGCAAAAAAAAAAATGTCTACATCTGGAAGCTCTCAGAGAAGAACAAATTTCACTGATGGAGCTGTAGCAATTTTGCCGAGCCCTTGTAATACCCCAATTGCCTGTCGCAGGGTTGAGTTGCTGAACGTGGCCCAGAGCATCCCCACCAAGGATGCTTTGTTGGGTGTCAGCGTCCCACAGCATCCAGCACAGGGGGTGGCTGTGCCAGGTGGAGGGAGGGGGGACATACCTGACTCACCCCACAGTGGATGTGGGATGCTGTTGGCTCCCCCCAGCATGGACACCCCGGGGTCTCCTCCAGCAGAATGTCAGGACAAGGCGACCCCCCACCCACGGCAGCAGCGCTCGGTTGGTTATTCAGGGATGGCCATTCTCCTGGCTTCAATGGCAAATTAGACCCCTGGAAAGGGGTGGTGGGCAGGGTTGCCCATCTGCTCCTGTTTTTGTCCATCAATTAGGTCTCATTTCCAGCGTGCTGATTGTGGTTCATTGGTTTCCGCTTCACGTTCCGCGTGGTTTCCAGACACCATCACAGAACAGCTCTGCACTGTCTCCAGAGAGCTTTTGCCTTTGGACTCAGGCCATCTTTCCCCCCACCCCTTTTCTTTCCCTCTCCCCTACTGTTTTTGCCCCCCAGGTTCATTCAAACAGCACTCCCCTGGGACAGCTCAAAGAGTAGACCCTGACCAACCGTGCCAGGTGCTGCAGGATGCCCAGGGTGACCACCAGCACCCACCCACCCATCATTCCACCCACTGCTGTGTTCTCAGACAGCTCCAAATCCCTCTGCAGGGTCTCCCCTGCCTTCTCTCTCACCACAGCAGAACCTCTCCCCCACATCCATGTCTTTTTGGCTGGCAAAACCACATGTCCCCAGCAATATTTCCTCCTGATTCAAATCATCCCTCCATCACCCTGCTTCTCCCCATCAGTCCTATCACCTGGGCACAGGGATTTTCACTGCAGATGTGGAGCTGCTCTAGTTTGCCCAAGTCCTCCACACTTTTGGCCAGCAGAAACTTGATGTTCTGGGCCGTGCAAAGATCTCTCTTTCAAATCCCAGGCGACAGGAATGAGGAGACAGCACTGCTAGGAATGAGACAGGAAAGGAGACTCAGAGAGGTTAGAGGGCTCATGGTGAGGAGAAGGGATAAAGTGTAGCTATTTCTAACATCAGAAGCTTGAAGAGAAAAACTTTTACATCTGGACTCAGAGGGGTGGCTGGGTTATTTTAACATTTGGCAAAAAAAAAAAAAAAAGTGCCTAACTGGATAATGTGGTGTGGGTTTGGGACTGGATTAGAGGTCCAGCTTTCATGGCCTGGAAAATCCTGCCTGAGATTAGCAGGGAAAAGCCTGGAAGTAGATGTGAAAAAAAACAGATGCTTTTTTTGGGATGCATGTGACCATCCCACCAAAGGTGTGGAGTGGCAGGGACTTCCCTCCCCAGGCAGCCTGTGCTGGGAACTGCCCCTAGGTGGGCTCAGGGACAAAATGTGGGGGTCTCCCACACTGCCCCAGCTGTCAAAGCTGGTGTGGGGCATCCCAGGGCAGGGCTGGGGCTCAGGAAACTCATCCAGGGGTTCTGCCCTGCTCAGTTCATTGCTGCTGGGGGGGCTAAGTGCCCATGTAAGCATTTGGTTAACCTTATAGAGAAACAAAGCATCACTTTGTATCCCTGAATCAAATAATTGGTGATTCTGGTACTGAGAAAAATATAAAACAAATTAAAAACCCCCACTTTGGCAAGTGTGTGGGTTAAGTCTGTGTTAGTGTTGTCAGACAATAGAAGTTCATGGAAGCACCTCCTTCATATTTGAGCTCCTATCCTGATCTATCCTTGGCTGTCTGGATGGTGGTGCTGCTTCATTGGATCCAGGCACTTTTACCTCCAAAAAAGGTATTATTATTTAATTCCCTTTGCAGCTGCCTGCAGCTCTCAGTGGCCAAGCAGTTCTTTGGCTGATAAAAAAGCAGTTGAGCATCGCTCAGTAAATCAGTGGGAACAGAAGTGCTGAATCATTAAATCTTACACTGTAACCTATTTTAGCTGGGTTTAGAACATATATCCAGGATTGTGGATGGAGGCAACAGGCTTTAAAGGCAAAACCAAAACAAAACATCCAAGGGAAAGCAGAGAAATCTGTGTTTTTTCTGGATGTGGCCAAGATGGTTCCAGTCTATGTTAGTCCCTGCCTGCAGGTAAAAATCCTTTCCCCTGTGAAGAACTGCGTACTTTGGATTTGTCCTGAGTTAAAAATTTGAAAATAGAACTCTGATGGGTTTTTTTTAAATGGGGATTCTAAGTCAGAGCCAGGTCTGAGGGGAATCATGCAAATTCAGAGCTGCTTTCTGAGCCCTGGCTGCACCTTTGGGTCAAGCAGGTCTGAGCGTGAGCCACCACTTAGTGTAATCCTGCCTTGCCAACACAGAGAGGTGTGACTCTTGTCCCACAGAGCAGGTGGGATGCCCAGACTGGGCACAGACTTCCTGCAAACACTCATTCTCCCCATCCCACATTCCATAAGTGCACAACAAAGTTGGCATCCTATTTGGAGTGGTGGGGAAGTGAGAAGGAAAACTCAGCACCGGGACACAACACCTGCTCTTTCACTACTCACAGCCTGCCTTTTTTCTCCCTCCTTACTAGATGAAGGGAGAAGTGAGTTTCTAGAAGACACTGGGCAAAAGATCCCAGAGCAACCCTATCCTGGGGAATCTGTTGGGTTCAAGCATTGTTAATAACTACTTACACTCTTGTTTTAGCATCTTGCCAATAAGATAGAAGTGGTGGCTGCCCTCAGCGAGCTGCAAGGAGATGATGATGCTCTCAGAGCATCACCCAGAGGGATGCTCAGAGCTCTGTCCTGCCACATGGCCACAGCCAGAGGCTCTTGTCCCATAGACTGACCTTCAGGAAGAGTCTCTGCAGATATGCCTTCCCTCCAGAGCGAACTGCCCAGTGTAGAGCTGACTGGCTTATCTCAGGGCTCTGACATCTCCCACCCACCCTCCTCAGATATTCCCTTTCCCTCATGTGCAGTGACCCTAAGTCATCACCTCACCAGCTGCAACATCACCTTCCCATCCAGAGGTTGGAAAGCAGCATTCCCCATGGAAAAGCTGCTCCAGCACAGCCACTTTTATCCCAGACCAGGCTGCTTCTTGCCATTTGGGAGTGTTTTCGTGCTTGCTCCCAGGTGAAGTGACCGTTTGCTTCCCTCATTTTTGAGGCACTGAAATAGAATCTCCCTGCACACAACATCCAGCCTCACCCTTGTGGTGGCTGTATCCTGCTGGGCACAGAGCACAACCAAGGCATCTCCCCAGATTCCACAGCACCCTCTGCTCAGGCACATTCCCACTGCTGTCACCTTGCACAGAGCTGTTATCTGCTCTGAGGGATCAATGGTGAAGGAAAGGTCTCGGTCCTGCCCTGGTCCCTCCCAGGGGATTTGATTTCCGTTCTGAACTGGATGTGTACGACCATCAGACTTCTCCAGTTCAGAGCTAAAAGCAAACCTGGATAAGGAGATCTCACTGCTCACAGCAGCGACTTTTTATTGACCAGGCCTAATTTTTGAAGAGTTTTTGAAGTATTTCAAAGAGGGAAAGAGCTCCATAAACTCCTGTGAGGGCCTTCCTCTGGGTTAATACTGCCGATCCTCATGGACTACACAAGTAGGCATTCATATTAAACCCTAATATCAGAGAAGCAAACAGACGAGTGTACAGACAAATGGATGTTGGATGAAGGGAGAAGAGAGAAGAATGGGGAGCTGAGTGGGAGGAATGGCAAGCAGATACACACAGGGATGGAGGGAGGGATAGCAGGCAGGGGAGGGTACCATGGGATGGCTGTGCGAGCAGACACTTGGCTGATGGATTCAATAGACAGGAGGCACATCGGTGCGTTATTTCCTCCTCCTCCTCCTCTTCTCTGGCCAGCCCTGGGGCCATGCAGGGGAGCCCGGCAGCGGCCAGGGATATCAGGCAGCAGCAGGGCTCTGCCCTCCTGCCCGAGGACAGGCAGGGGCCGGGGTCCCACCGCTCCACGGGGTGCCCGCCCGACCCGAGCGTCTGTTCCCTTTGAAGCGGGTGACTTGCGGAGCCGCAGGCAGAGAGGATTTGGCAGGTCGGCACTTCTGCTCCGCGGCAGGCCCCATAACAAGAGGATTGGCTTCCCTCCCTCCAGCACATGGCTCTCCCTCCCCTCCGCGCTCCCCGTTGAACGGCAGCCCAGCCGGCAAGCCCCGACAATCTCCCGTCCCCCCTCAGCCCAACCTCATTGTCCCCGGGAGATGCCTCCTTCCCCCTCCCCACCTCTCCCTTCTCTTCCTGGCAAATTCTCCCCCTCCTCCTGGATCCAGCCGCTCTCATAATAGCATCCTTTTCATGGAGACAAATTGTCCAGCCGGGGGCTGCACCTGAGGGCTTTCGCCCTTTAACAAATAGCCTTTTAATTTTCTGCCAGAAGGGCATGGAAAGGGGGGGGAGAGGGAAAAAGGGGGGGCTGAAGAGGGGGTTGCACAGAGGAGAGAGAATCAATCAGACATCCATCTTCATCATTGCTGCCAAGGGACCATTTGCACTGGCTGGATGCCCCTGGGGGAAGGTGGGGTGAAAAAGAGAAGAAGTTGGGGTGAGGGGGAGGCAGGAGGCAGTGAGGGAGGGGGGGTCACAGAGCTGCGTCGCTTCTGGAATCCACATGAAATGGTTGCCCTCCAGAAAAATAAGCAGCAACTCTTAAAGCCAAGGGAAGGGAGCAGAGGGTTGTTTTCCAGCTCTTACTCTGCTCTCCAAAGATGTTGGGTCAAATCCAAGAGAGTCAGTAACCCTGGCACAGGGAAAAGCAGCAGCCAAGGGGAGCCAGCTCAGGCCGTGGGAGATCCCCATCCCTGTCCCCTGGAACTCCAACTGAGATGAAGAACAAAGAAACACCATCAGAGAAGCTCCATCAGCACATTTTCTTCCCAAGATGAGGTTATCACAGACATTCTACCACAAGGCAGAGGGGTCAGAAGAGCTTGAAATTTTCCTGTCCCTGGTTCCTGGAAAACGAGGAGGGAGTCAGCAGGTGAAATCACAAAATCACTTTCCTCTCCTCTCCTCTCCTCCAGATTCTCTCCTGCAGATGGATACCCAGCCACAGTGTCAGCTTTAGCTGGAATTTGTCGCCTTTCCCACCAAAAAATAAGCAAAGAGGTTAATTAGATGTTTGCAATCCAATTTATGTCTTGTTTGTGAAACCAGCATTTCAGCTGTAACCCAGGCTGGGAGCCCCTGTGCCCTCGCTCTTTTGCTAAATTTATTTCACAGCTTTGCAGAACTGGCTCAGCCGGGTCAGAACTCTTCCATTATCATTTTATCGCTGCCTCTTACTCTGTAATTACAAGCTGCTTCCCTCATCCCCTCCCTCCTCTTCTTCCCCAGCCCTCTCCAAGAACAAGGTGGGAGATGCTGGTCTTGCTTTAAGCTTCTTCTAACGATTTGTCTCACCCACTGAGGCTGGGAACGGTTTGGCCCTGGTTTCAACAGATAAGCAAGGGAAAGTGGCTGGGAAAGAGGGGGGGATGCTGTTCTCCAGTCCCCCCTCCCCAAGGATTAAAATATTCAGATGCACCAATGAATAGCAATGAGTGCTGGAAATGAAGGCCTGGAAACTCAGCATTGAAGAGGTTGGAGTCAACCTGGCACGAAGGAGATGAGCTGCAGAGTCCTGGTGTCTGTGGCACATCCTCTCATGTGTCCTGGGCTGACCCCCCAGACACTGACTGGGAAGGTACTGGTTGGCACAGACCAAACTGATGCCAGGATAGACACACAGAAGTGGCCAGCACTCTTCTCTGTGCCCTGTGGAAGAGTGTGGGAGGGCTTTGGGAGCCCTGTTGGCCAGCATTCCCAGGAAACTCTGAAAGGTCCTTGAGGAGCATCCCACAGAGCCAGGAACCAGCCTCTCCCTGGGCTTCCAGCACCTCCTCTGTGCACGTAGAACAGACAACAATGAGGACCAAGTCCCAGGGCTGGCACTGTCACCAGAGGACAGTCCCCAGCCAGCACAGTGGATCACTGTTGGGCTCCACTTGTAGATCCAGGACACATGGAGCAGCAAGCAGGATCACTACACCAAGTACCCTCTCCCTGACCCTTCTTGACATTATAATCCATCTTCTTCCCAAAGCACCAGCCTCCTCCACCTACAGTAAGGGGAAGAGGCCACATTCTCACCAGGGAAGGACCGTGTCCTTGTTCCCAAGCTCAAGACCTTCCCTGGCAAAGTTTAGGGAGATAAAGTAACAGGCAGAGAGAAGCCCACACCTCTGGGGCTCTGTAACATCTTGACCATGGGGACAAGTCACCACAGGACAGAAAACTGAGTTTGGGATAGAGGTGGCGCTGTCTCTGCCCTGGGAGAAAGAGATACTGCCTTGCAGTGGGGACAGGGCCTGGATGCAGCTGGACACGGCGAGCAGCGCCCTGCTTTGTTGCAAAATTTGGCTTCACTTCAGTCACCTGTGAGCACAAATCAGACAAGAACTTGCAGACAGCGTGAATACATACACACACAGCCAGCTCAATTGCCCATGAGAAGGTTCATGTAATTAAGAGGCAGCCAGCTTTCCTTTCTTGTGGCAAAGAAAGGATGGGGAAGGGGGTGTATTTTTCTGTGTCCATCCCCTGCAAGCAAATTCCTGCAGGACTGTTCACAGGAACAGGGACCACAGAACAGTCTGTGACCAGAACCCCAGGGGCAGGGAGGGGTGGACCACAGGCCCCTTCATGAACAAAGTGGGTCCCTCCCCATCCTTGGGAGAATTAAAGAAACCTTTTCCCTCCTAAATCCACAGTGCAGGGAGCCCCTCTGTTTTCTGGAAATGGCATAAGGATGGACCTTGCTACCGTGCCATGGTCTTTGTAACCCCTCCACCATGGGCTGGGATCCCCATAAGGTGGGCAGTATTTAACATTTGTGTCCACCACACACCCACACCACAAACACTCAAGTACAATTCCCAGCCCTAGAGCACACCTATCTCTGCCTGTGCCCTTCAACCCAGGCATGCCATGGTGTCCATGGACACACAACCAGCACCAAGCACAAAGACAACTCAATCCCTCCCTAAAACAAAGATCAAAGCCCCTGCTCTGCTCCACGCCAGCCCAGAGCTGAGGATACCACCCCCTCCCTCCGCTGCTGGAGGAACATTAAAACCCCATTAACCTGGGGTTGTTATTAATCATGCAACATTACCCAGTGGGGACAGCCCTGACATCTGAGTGCCCAGGCTCTCTCCGGCTCCCCCAGCCCAGCTCCAGGTGACACGGAGAAGGTGGGATTCGTTTATAACCCTGCGAGCGCGCCAGCTCCAGATAATGAATTTCCTCCACGAGGAAAAGGAGGAAAGAGCTTCACCGAGATTGGAAATAATCACCCCGAGGCAAGGCAGGGACTGGACTCCAGACGCCTCTCACCCTGTGGATGATAATCCCCTTTGTGACTGGGTTAAGGGCAAGGCGAGGAAACCACGATTTATCATCTGCTTGAACCACATCCATCCTCCAGAAGATTTCCAGCCGTGCTGCAGAGCACACCCAACAAGAGGCAGAGATCCCAGGACAAAATCAACCCCAGAGCTCGAGAGATGTTCACTTTGGAGACCTCCTGAGGACACAGAGTGGGCACCTTCAGCACACACCAGACAGATTAATGCCAGGAGAGCAAAGCCTCTGCCTGTACCTACGTATGTAGGCTGAAGCCCCATCAAGCCCTCACAGCTCCGTGATATTAAAGCTTTCCCCTCATGCATAGAAGCAAGCAGGGGGGCTAATTGCTTCTTATGACACTATAATGGTAGGACTATTTACACTAGATTAAAATCCAATTCATAATGAGGTATAATAACTTTGCAAATGCCAGGATTTGTCAAAGGGTGAGGAGTGCCACTGAGACAGAGCTGAGCAGCCTTGGACTTGGGGTCCAAGCCTTAATGTGGGAGGAATGGGCTCTTGGCAAGAGGGTTGATGGGGTTTTGTTGGCTTCTCCCTGTTTGGTTGCTTCTTCCACGGGTTAAGCAGACACAATGGTAAAAGGGAGTGTGGAGACTAGCACAGCCCTGGAATAACTTTACAGCCAAGTGGGAAAGGGAACTGCCCAGGGTCTGCACAGTGCGAGGAGCAAGTGAACTGTGTGTGGACAAGTGGTTGGACCATCCACAGAACTATCTGGGCTTTACCTACCATCTCAGGAACAGAGCTCCTTGTCCAGGGAAGTTTTGTTCCAGATACAGATAAGCAAAAATCCTCCAGTCACACTGAATCCCGTCAGGCACCAGGAGTGCTGAGGCAGCTTCCATACCAGGATCAGGCACTCTTATGGAAAACCTCACTTTGCTGGATGTCACACACTATGCCACATCATCAGACAGCCCCAGAAACTCATCCTCCCTGCCCAGTGGCATAGTGGCCCTTCCCACTCACCCCCAGTCCCGTTCAGCCACCCCCACCAAGGACATGAGCAGAGACACACACACAGCACCACCCTCTCCCCCCATGTTTTCTGGGGGTTCCTGTGGGGAGGGGGGATTCTTGTCCTGCAGGATGGCTGAGATTGAATCCAGTTTGGATTTGCTCCCTGCCTCCATTACATGTTTACGAATGTGACCTTGAATGAGCCCAGCAACACATCACTCCTGACGTGTTCAAAAGAGGTATTTATTTATTCCCTGCCAATGACATGGACTGATGGTGCCCTCTGAATTTCAAACAGGACTCGGCTCTGTTTTGATAGTCTGGGTGGCTCTGCTACAAAACAGACAGAGAGGAAAGAGCTCAACAAGCTTCATTTGGAAAGGGAACATTGCTCGCCAGATCCAAGGGCTCTGTGAGATTCCTGTATCCCACTGAGTGGGCTCACAGATTGCACAGTGTCTTTAAACAATGTACCTCAGGTCTCCAGTGGTCACCAAGGTCCTCTGATGGATATCAGCACTAGGGAGTGCTGCAAAGGACTGTCATCACCTGAGAAGGAACCACAGAAGACAACAAGCACCAGGTTTGGTGGAGCTGGTGGAGGTGCTCAGGTTAAGCTCAAGCTCTGATGTGCCAGTGTGACTCACCCTCCCAGGCTCTCCCACATCTCCACATCTGTTCATGTTCAGAACCAGCTGTATGCTCAAAAAAGCTGAACAGAAAACCCTCCAGAAAACTAGTTCTTCAGCACATAATGCTGTGAATTTGTCACTCATCCTGCTGGACATTCAGTACCCACAGCTTTTGGCTGCTGAGCCACACTCATCAAGGACAAGGAGAGCTGGAATTAAGATTTGACTTCCTAAAGGGCAAGACTCTTCTCTGTATAAACTCCTCCTCAGTGGAATCACTGAAGCAGCTACCCCATGCACAGAAACATAGGAGGAGTGTTGATTTACAAAAACAGCAAAAATCTCAACACTTTGTGCTCAGAGGCAAATCACCTGAGCCTCCAATACAGCAATTGAATTGTGCCAAACTCACATTCACATCAGCAAAGGGATCTTACTGGCCCCATGTAACACTCTCCCAAACTAAGAATGTCCCATTACCAGGGAAGAGCAAGCCCTATGCCATCCTCTCCAAGCAGTGTGAGACCTGGGACAGCAGCTGGAGTCAACCTGAAATCCATGTCATGCCACATCTCCATGGTATGGGTGCACCAAAGCAGAGATATTCTTACCGCTTGGGCCAGGTGTTTGCCTGGCATCCCAGTGAAATCTGGGAGTGTGATTTGGTGGGAATAAAAGTACTGGATCTCAAGCAGGCTTTGAAATTTTTGGCTAGACCTGAAGCTATTTGTCCATGGCAGCTCCCGGCAGTGGCAGAGCCAAGACAGTTCTGGCAGTCACAGGACTGGCTGAGGAACGCTCTGTCCTTGGAGGGCATGAACTGGCCGCAAGACCCAGGGCTCTGCAGGGGTACAAGATGTATGGGGAGAGGGTGGAGGAGTATCTAACACAACTTCTCAATCACCACCGCCAGGTAACAGCCACCCCAACAGACCTCGTGCCAGGGCTCTCAGATTTAAAGGAGCACCAAGTGCCTCCTCAAAGCAGAGCTGCTCCTCATACTCTTACAGGCAGGTCCTTTCTAAGGGGAGGCAGAAGCTGCTCGTAAAGCCAACCTCAAGCAGAACACATGGCTGTTGGGTGTATCAATATGTTCAGGCTGTAAAGGAGGAGATGTTGAGGAACCCAACACCTCCAGCCCGACAGATGGAACGAGGCCCAGGAACACCTCCGACCGCATGGCACCTCCTAACATCACCCCAGGAGGGGACGAGGCTTCTTGGCCAGAGTCTGAACCAATTATCTTCTGACAAACGTGATGTCCTTTGATTCACCAGCATCAAAAAGAAAAACACAATTTCCCCCCTTTCTGTTTTTGTTTGTGAGAGAGAGAACAAGCTGGAGCAGGCGGCAGAGCAGAGAGGGATTGAGAGGATGGCACTGCATCCCAATTGGAAAGAGCCAGTGGCCACTGCCCAAGTGAAATTCCAACTTTATGACATAATGGGCTTTTTCTAACCAGCGCTTGCTATTAACTTCGGCACTGGCTTAAACCCCTTGGCCTCAGGCACAAGCAAAGCAGAGCTCATACACTGTAAATGTTAATACTGCTTTAGCACTGTAATAAGCTAAAAGGTGGATGCAAGATCTGGCACATTAATTCCTTTTTTCATCTTTTTAGCACATTTCAGGGTAATATGAATAATAAATATTTGAGCTCATGAAGGTTAACGGATGGATAACCCTGGAGACTGGGACTCCCTGAGTAGGAAGACAGCAGCTCCCTTCCACATGTTGGTGCCTCCAGAAGTGATCCAGGGAATTTGCCTCCTCCTGAAAAGCTGGAGGTGCTTCTTGGCAGGGAAACGTCTGACATAAAAACTTGTTGCCTGGCATACTTGTTTACACTTCAAATATTTGGGCTGGGGAATGAGTAGAGGCAGTTGTTTCTAAGCATCACAGAGCAAAGCTGCAGGAAGAGAGGAGAGTCTCCCCCATTCCAGCACAAACTCTCAGTTTCCACTGAACAAGAGGCAGGTTTGGGTTCCAGCCTCAAAGCTTTTTAGGCATCTAATTCCTGCTCTAACCAGGTGTAGATTTACCTGGACTGAGTTTTAAACTTCTGTTGAGTCTCTTCTCACTGAGGGAATGTTGTAAATGCAGAGCACTGCATGGACGTGACCCAGACATCTTCATCAGCCCCAAAGCTCCTGGTCTGGCCTTGTTTTGCAGGTGCTGTGCCTAATTTACACGGCCTTAACTTACAGACTGCCAGAACACAGCTCCTCAAGATGAGCACCTGCAGATGCTGAGCTACTGGGATGGCTGGGTGAAAAACTTCCCTGGATCTGGCATAGCTTTGCACATCACCTCCAGATTACAGAAACATGCAGAGAAAGTCATACCGCTTTGGCATCCAGTCAGGTGCCACGAGGGAGCCACAGCTCACCCCAAGTGGTGCAAACCACATGGGCTTGCACAGAAGGAGTCTAGAAGGGATACAGAAAATTTTCTAATCCAACAAGACAGGAATACTAAACAAGGACAATATCAGGGGAGAAAGGGTAAGTCTAATGACCCAGGAAAGGATTTGAACCCTGTGCTGGAAGAGGAGACACCACAGCATGGTAACTCCCATTGCTTACCTGTCACAGAGACCTGGCAGGCAGTAACTCTTTCTGGGAGAAAAGGGCTCGGGATGAACATGAGTGTGATCCCCTGGGATGGAGGATGTGGGGCTTGCTGAGATTTCACCTGCTGTTACAGCTTTGTCTTCTTGACCCACATGGTACAGGGACACCTGAGACTGCCACATCCAGCAAGCAAACCCTCTGGCTGGGAAAGGCCCAGTATTCCAGCAGAAGTTCTACTGTCATTTTTCTCTGTGGTCCAAGGCTGGTGGACACCACGGCTGTGGGACACAGACAGGCCACAGCCCTTCCTCTGGTAGCTGGTGGTGGGGTGAGTGTCATGATGTGTCACTGAAGCTTAAGCTGCAGGAGAAAGGTCTTGACTATGCAACCAACCTGGGTCAGGGATTTAGTTCCCATCTTCACCCTGATGGGATTGTCCAGGAGCTTCAGGGGCTGGTGGGGACAAAGATGCTGCGTCTCCTCCTCAGATTTCTTTTACTCCCATCCCAACCAATGCTGCAGAAAGCTGGGATCGGAAAGGAGCACTTGACTTGTGCCACTCAGGGAGGACAGTCAGCGAGACAGGGTAACTGTGGGCTTGGCAGGAGACACGAGAAAGGCACTGCTGATGGAGAGAGGTGCTCAGGGTGGAGCTGCATGCCCAGAGCTGGGTATCAGGAGACAAGGGGTGACTGCTGGGAATCTCTGGGACCCTCATTAGGGAGCAAACACGCGGCTGAGGAGCACTGGTGGCCAGGAGATTGCGTGCCGGGGTGGGGGGGGGGGTGCGGCTGCGAGCCCAGCGATGCTCACGCACACGCGTTACACGCCCCGCGCTCGCCAAGCCACGGCTGCGCATCTGCAAGCCCTGATTTGGGGAGGGGGGAGCTGCCCACCGATGCGCCCCCCCCCGGCCCTCCAGCCCCCCACCCCCTCCCCTTTGCCTTTCGTTTTGCTCACTGTTGCGTGACCGCCGAGCCCCCCTCCCCTGGCAATCCTTGGGGGATATCAAGGGCAAGGAAGAGAAGGGTTACCTGGAGGAAAGGGTTGCTAAGCAACCCCCCCCTCCGACCTCCCCCCCCCCAAGCACCGCAAACCCAAAACTCGTTCCAGGCCTGCAACCAGATTAGCATATTAATGAGGCTGTAATTTCCCCGGAATTGTCTGCACGTCTATGCCCGCTCACAGCACACTGGCCCAGGAGTTTGCTATGCAAATAAACTGGTTTTACAGGCTGTGGCTTAATTAACTCATCAAGTTCATCTTCCTAACAAAAAAGGCAGACTAACTGCGGATTAATGGACCTGTGTTTGCTCTTCTTTCTCTCCCCCTCTCACCCACTCCCTCCCGGAGGCACTGCCTCCCTCCAGACCCTTCCACTCCCGGCCGCTCCAGCCTCAATGCTGGGGAGATCCTCCAGCCTCGCAAGGAGATAAATCCGGGGAAAAAGAGATGGGGGGGGAAGGAATCTTAATACCGCTTCCAGCAGAGTCGGGGAGGTTTCCTCATCGACTTCAAGGGGAATAAGATGGATCAGGCCTCAAGGATGGTAATTACGCCTTCAGTCGAAGCTGGCAGGTGACCACTTATGAGAAGGAGGTGGCACATCGTGACACTGTCTCGTTAAAATGGTTGTCTCTGTGCGGATCAGGGGTCAGGGATTTTGGGGAGGGGGATTAAGGTACCGTTTCTAGGGGAGCTCTGGCAATCCTGCTCCTTCCCTTACAGTGCAGGGTCAGAGCAGGTGAGAGGGATGCTCTCCCTCCTGGGTTAATTAGAAAGGCCCTTCTTGCCTGCATCCCATGCTCAGCAACATGATGTCTTTTGGAAACAACCCAAAAAAAAAAAAAAAAAAAAAAAAAAATTAAGGATAAGGATTTGCAGAGTCACTGAGGGAAAGTTCACCTGGCCAAAAGTCTGTATTCAGACTGGATCGGAGTTCCCTTTGAACATTAACATCATTATGGCTTTCTTTTCCTTTTTCTTATTTTTCTGTTCCCTTCTTCCTTCCCTGGGAAGAGGGAAACATTTTCCTGTGGGACCTGAATGGGGTACAGACGTCCCCCCTTGGTTCACACATGGGCTGGGGCTTGGAAGCATAAGGAGCTGGCTGAGAGCACTCAGCCCCCAGGCTGTGTGTGAAGTGACTCCACTTGGAAATGAAATGTCTGAGCATATCTTTTTCTTTTTAATTCTAGCTGTATTGTTAGTTAACTGTAGTTTGACCTCCAGGGAGGTTTTCCGTGGCTCAGAAGGTGGCCTGGGATACTGAATTCAGAGCCTAGGGTGGGAATGGTTTCTTTGGCATTCGTAGCATGAATTGTGCCAGCCAGATCCATAGAGCCCTGAAAAGTGGAGAGCCCAGAGAGACAAAAAGGCAAGGGAAAACTGAGGAACAGTTAAGTATCTGAAGGGAAGGTGCCAAGAGGATGGAGCCAGGCTCTTCTCAGCAGTGCCAAGCAATAGGACAAGAGGCAACAAGCAGAAACTGATGCCCAGGAAGTTCCACTGGAACACGAGGAAGAATTTCTTTCCTGTGCAGTGACCAAGCACTGGAGAGGTTGCCCAGGGAGGGTGTGAAGTCTCCCTCACTGAAGATATTCCAGAGCCATCTGGATGCAATCCTATGCCATGTGCTCTGGGATGGTCCTGCTTGGACAAGGAGATTGGACCACATTATTCACTGTGTTCCCTTTCCAACCTGACCCATCCTGTGATTCTGTTGTGACCCCAAAGCCATCCAGCTTGAGCCCTTGGCCTCCAACCTTTGCTGGGCACAGCAGACCTGCTGCCCATCGCCACCACAGCCTCTCACTCCCACAGCTCTGGGATCTGCTCCTGCAATCACTCATGACTTTGCCCTTGGGGTGGGGAAGGGTCTGGTTCCCCAGCCAGCTGAGCTACCAAAGACCTCTCCCAGCTGCTCCATGTGCTCAGATCTGCAACATCTCCTCAGAAAACCTTGGCAGAGGTCCACACCTCCCTTGAAAGAAAGTTTAGGGGCATTCAAATCACACTCAGCTGAAGACCATCCCTCTTCCTGTCGCAGTCGTCTTGGAATGGACTGAAGTTAAAGCTTTCTTGCTAAAGTTGGTTTAGACTAGGCAAAGTCCTTGAAAAAAATCTGACTGTACTCAGAAGCTTTTCTACATTCACAGGGAAATGGACTGGCTGACCTAAAAGGTCTTTTCCATCTTTAATTTCTGTGGTTGTGTGATTCATCCCTTTTCTTTGAAAGTGTTTCCTACATGAAGGGAAAAAAATGATACCAAATAATCTCTTTTCATTTCCTCTCCTCATTGTCAGAGAATATGAGAGGTGAGAGATGTGTCTGCTGTGACATTAACCGAGCAACGGAACAGAAAAGGCAAACCAGGATTCAGCTTAGCAGCCAAGAAAGAAGCTATTCATGCAAGGTGGGGTAGGAGGAGATGTGCTGGAGACAGCCTTTCCAGGAACACAACTCCTTTCTCAGATCATGAGAAAACACGGAGCTGGAGAACAACAAACATCTCTCATCAGCAGAGGAGTGGCCACATCTCAACTGAGGAGAAGACCTCCCTCAGACTGCTGCTCCCAGGAGGCACATATAGCAGCTTCCTGGGATGCTTTTGGGAATCAGTAGAACCAGCTGGGGGTTCAACATTCTTAACAACCTTCAGGAATTTGCCTCCTATGAGCTTGGCTGGTTTCCTCTTAATTCATTCAGCTCTTGCAGTGAGGGGTTCCAGAGATAACCCACTGCAAGAAGTGCAGTTTGTGTTAAATCTTGTTTCTACCACCTTCACCTGAAGGCACAAAGGGGAGTTGAGTTTCACGTTGGAACCTCGCTAACTGCTTCATGTAGGAAATGCTGCCAAAGACATCACACAATCTCAGAAAGGAGAGAAAAATCTCCTGAGGTCAGGCAAGACATTCTCCTCAGAGTACAGAAGGACATCTTTCCATCCTGAAGCAGCCCTGCATGGGGAAGGACTGGGAATTACCCAAGTCCCTTGACCTGTAGCCACCAGGCCACTCCTCAGCTTCCCACACCTGCTCCCTGTCCCAGTCCCTGGGGTGCTTTCCCCAATCCCATACGACTCCAGGGAAGTTGTCCCATCGCTGTAAAACGTGTCCACCACTGTATCCCTCTCCACTCTGGATTTCTCACAGCCCAATGATGAGGTTTTTCTCTTCCTCTGTGGCTCTCAGATGACCTTGGCGTCACCTCGAGAACTTCTCATGAGGGACAAACTGCAAATCATCAAATTATTCCTTTTTTTGTGTTGGATAATGTCTTTCAAACCATCCCATTTGCTAATCCTCCCTTTCCCAAATGCTCAGAAGCCAACACAGGGGTGACACTCCTGGAAAACCTTCCCTTGCAACTGGTTTCTGCTTTAAAATTTGAGCATGAGGTTGGACACATTCTCCCATCGGATGATTTCCAGAAAGACTGCGGAGTCACTGTGTTTTGAGGGAGCTGGTGCAGACAGGCTGGCACCCAACTTACAGCCACTAATCTGATGGCATCAGGACGGGAAGGCAACAGGGGACAGAGCTGCTGCTGTCCCCAAAATGAGGTGGAAGTGGAAGGGGACCAAAAGGACAAAGCCCTGTAGGAAGACCAACTCAGTAGCCGATCCTGGTTCACTTCTGAGTGAGGTTTTGTCAGAGATTTGGGGATCAGAAGGGGTTTGAATGATAACTACCCATCTTCAGCTGTCACCCAGGAGGTGCTTATTTGAAGAATTGTTGTGACCATAATGTAGGACTTTCAGCTCTTTTTATTTCATTGATTGAGAGGATTTTCATTCTCTTTTTTCTTTCATTTTCTGGGAGCAAGAGGAGCACTATAAACCCAAAGTCCTACAGCATCACCTCTTTCAGCAAAATGCATTTATACAGATTTATTTTGTTTGAAACAAAGACTAAAGGTAAGTGCTTACAGAGAGGGAATCACACAAAATTTTAACGTTTGCCAGATACTGTTTCCATCCATAATACCAGCCCTTTTCCAGATGACATTCCAGGACACTGTTTTTTAGGGGTTTTTTTTCTTTTCTCCAATGTAGCTGTTACTTCCACAAATGGGAGAAAACATTATTTTTTCTGACACGAGACAACTGGGAGACGAGGGAATCCAAGAAGTGGAAAGCTGGATCTACACAACCCGAGCTTTGAAATTAAAATTTACCCTTTTAGGATTAACGAGGAGAGTGATAAAACAAGGGAACAAATTTACAGAGGGAGACATCAACTCTTTCATCATGAGCAGTCCCTCAGCTGGCAGTGGCTCGCAGAGGAGGCTCCTGCTTGCCCACAAGTCACAGGGCAGGATGCAGAAACTGCAGGGCAAGTCTCTACGGCTCACACTCCGTGGGAGGTCAGACTACACACTCGTCGGGGTCCCTTCTGGCCCTAAAATCTATGAATCTATTGATGCTCTGAGGCTTAAAAAGCAGCAGCTGCTCCTATGCAGCACCTAGTTCTCATAAGCATTTGGAATAATGGATCCATATTGTGCCAATGCATACTAATGTTAATATACATTTGCAGCGCACAATGTGATGGCTTTGGAGACACCCAGGTGTCAGATGGAATCAGTGTCAGTGACACACCGTACCAGGACTTCGTGGCAGGTCCCTGTTGGCTTCTCCAGTGGGAAGCTTTAGTTTCTTTGAAATTATTGTGTTTATCCCTTATGTTTCTGGAGGGGGGCAGGGCAGGGGGGGGGAAACAAAAAGAATAAACTGTGTCAGGCCAGCCACAGAACTGGTGTCCACAGTTTGTAGCTAGCCAAAACCTGCTTTCCACAGGGTTAAAGGTGTGGATGTGAGGGGGGGAAAAGAAAGATGCTGTAAGAGGAGTGCCCAAGGAGTGCCCAAGGAGTGCCCAAGGAGTTCAGAGTTGCATCCTTCTGTTCTCCCCACTAATTTCCTCTCATGCACCAGTGCAAAGAAATTAGGAGCCAGAGCCTGGTGCTGCTCCCAGCTCTGTGCCCGCTGAAGTCCAGAGAAGTTGCACAAAACATCTGTGAGCCAAAGACCATTTGTGAGCCTGCCCCTGCCGGATTTAATCCCCCCACCTTTCAAGTGCAGAATCAAGTTCAGATTCTGCAAAGGGTAAAAGGCCTCTTTAGTTGCTGCCTCGGGTTGGGATTGTGGAGGCTCACACCTCCAGCCCTGCTCCCTCTGCACCCACAGGGCACGTGTGTGAGTGTGTGTGGGTGTGCAAGTGGCTGTGTGAGCAGTGTGTGGGGTGTCAGGGGAAGGTTTGCACCCCAGATTTGACCTGTAGAATTTGTGAGGGTGTGGAGGTGTGTCCATGTGTGTGCTGTACCTTCACATTTATATATACACATGCACATTCCTTTATTTTTTACAATAAGCAAGCCTGCATCAACCTCAAGGAAATTCCCTGCCCAAATTCCTTTGTCACAAGGCTTTACATGAGCCCACGTGGGACACTGCCCAAAACATCATTTCTTTACAGAAATACAGTACAGTAGCACACCATGCAGCAAGTTCTCCACTGTTTGAATGCTCATTTTTCCCAAAGGTAGTTGCCCAGTCAGTCGCAGTGCTGGGGACAAGGGGACTTTGTCACCACTCAGGCACTGCAAGGGTTAAGGCCATCCCTGCTGAGGAAGGCCTGGGTGGATGGAGGCCTCCTTGGGAGCACCTCAGGACTTCATCCCATACACTGGCCGATGTGAGGGGTCCTTCCAGGCTGGCTCTTGGTCATCCTCACCTCCCTCTGTGAGGAGTCACTTCCAATGCAAAAGCTAAACATATGTTCCCCCACGCTGGTATTTTATCTGCTCCAAAAGCTTAAAAAAAGAAGGATCACGAGAAAAAGAACACAAAAAAAAGGAAACAAACCAACAGCTTCCCAAGTCCCCAAAGACTCTGCTCCCCTTTAAACCCTCCATGGCCCCCCACACAGTACCCTGCTGCTGGATCTTCTCTTCTGCCTCCTGGACAACCTGGTACCAATGGGTACCCCCTTTAGTGGAGTGGGTAGGACTGTGTTGGTGGCCCTGCTCCTGGTTAAGAGAGGCAGGTGTGCATTTCTAAGGAGGATTAGTGAGGTCAACGGGGATGGAGGAGAGAGGAATGCAGGGGAGAGAAATCAGGGTGGCTGTGTGCCCAGGTGACAGTGACAGGCCAAGCACTCTCACCAGAACTGCATATTAGGCAGTTGATGAGGTTAGAGAGGTCCCGTGCAGTCTTCCCATTCCCTGAGGAAATGGAGGTTTTATCATGTCCCTACTCAGCTTGAGGTGCCTCTGCCCCAGCTTCTCACCCAGGTTGTGAAACGGGTGTTGGAGCAGTCTAAGCCAAACTCTCAGCCCCACTCCTGGCCCCAAGGCAACCCCAGGAAGGGCTCTCTCCTCTGGCCCCCACAGAGAGAGAAACCTCATCCCCTTATATAAAAAGATGGGGCTGAGGAATGGTGTCAGCTCCCACGGAGCCTGGGAACGTCAGAGAAGGCAGGGCCACTGAGATGGGTGTTGCAGGGGGAATGTGCATGTGCGAGGGCTGGTTCTGTGTGTGTGCATGAAACGTGTCACAGGGGTGTGCTTTCCAGCCATGGAGGTGTGGGGGATGAGGATTTGGGGCATGCAGAGAGCGTGTGTGTGAGCAGGGTCTGTGCACACGCGTGGACAGGCATGAAGGAACACAGGGAATGTGCAGGTTGGGTGGTGAAGGCGGGGAAGGGAGATACATGTGTGCAGGAGAGGATGAGGCAGACAAAGAGCTCTGCAGGCAGGCAGGGGGAGACCCCAAGCCCTTCACTGGGGTGTCAGAGCTGGGGGAGCCAGGTCAGCCCTTGGTGAGGACCCCCCGCAGACGGTCCGGCCGGTTCGCTCTCCCGGGAGGGACAATGTGGGTGGTGGAGGGGTGTGTGTACAAGGACAGGAGCGTTTGTGCAAACGTCCAAGCGTCTCCTCCCCGTGACACTCGGGCTTCGCCACTTCGTTTTCTCGGCCTCCGGCGTCCCCCCGCAGCGTGGGGCTGAGCTGTGGGGCTGCCCCAGCCCCGCTCTGTCGCCGCTCGGGGCGGGCAGGCACCGGCATTCCGGGGTTCGGATTTAATCACAGCCGCTAGAAGAGTGAAAATAAAAGAAAAAACCCTGCTGAGTTCCCGCTCGTTCCTCCCGCCGCGGCAGGGCCGGAGCTGGCCGTGTCCCGGGCAGCGCAGCCTCGCCCCCCTCGGGATGAAGCACTGGGGGGCCACTGGGAGGATGGGGGGTCCGATGGGCGTCTGGTAATTGTGTCGTGGTGTTGGCAAAATTTCCAGGCTTTCTGGCCAACGCATCTTTCTGTGGAAGGAGGGAAATGGGAAAGCAGAGAAAAACAGAGAGGGACAGAGAGACCGGTTGGAATGTGTGTGTAATGAGAGGGGGAAACGAAAAATAGAGCTGTAAAGGGTGTGTGGGGAGAGAGAGAGAGAGGGAAGGAGAGGAGAGAAAGAAACGAGAAAAAAATGAGAAAGAATTGAGAGAGAGAGAAAAAAGAAAAGGAGAAAAAGAAAAAAAAAGAAAATGGGAAAAATTGGGAAAAAAACAAAAGGGGGAAAACAGAAAAAAAAAAAAACGCACAGAAACAAAATGAGAAAAATAGAGGGGGGAAAAAGAGGAGAAAAATAGTTTGTTTTTTTTTTTTTAAAAAGGGAGAAAAACTGGGAGAAAATAGAAAGGAGACAACCGGGGCGAGGGGGAAACAACGGAAAACCAGAGAAATACAGAAAACCAGGAAAAAATATGAAGGGGGAGGGGAAGAAAGAGAGAACGCAAGAAGGAATAAATAGAAGAAAACTGTCAAAAAAATTAAGAAAAGCAGAAAGAGGAAGATCGAGGGAGGGCGATCGAATGCAATAGAGAAACATGGGAGTGGAAGGGCCGGCCGTGCCCGGTGCCCTCAGAGCGAGGCAGGGGCGCTGGACGGGACAGGGGAGAGGCCGGTTCAGCACCCTGGAGAGCTCCACGACACGGAGGCACACGGGGACACGGCGGGGGACCCGGCGGTGACAGGGCCAGGCAGGGCTCGGGGGCCCGGCGGGACCCAGCCCTGCTCGGGGTCGGGGTCCCAGCAGGGTCCCTCCATCCCGGGGCTCGGCCCTGCCGAAGACACCGGTGTCAGATCGGTCCTAGCGCGGGACTCCGAGTCCACTCGGGACGTGGAAAGGAGGGAGCAGCGTCCCTTCTTCGCTTTCCCCCGGCCACTCTTCCCGGCAAACCGCTTCCCTCTCTCCGCGGAGCTGCCCCCCCATACACACCCCCCTCCCCCTGTCGCCCCCCGTGGCTCCGCGGCACGCTCTGTGGCGCCTTCAGACCCCCCGTGCGTCCCCCCGAGTCTCCCCACGGTGCCCGCTTGCGGGGAGATGGGAGCGCTGTAACCCGCCCCGCAGGTGTGGGCCGTGCGCTCCCCCCTCCCTATTTCCCAAGCAAACCCAAGGGAGGGGAAAGACGCAGGCGGGCATAGCCTGAGGGGGTCACCCCACGCCCCGCCAGCTTTGGAGGTCCCGTGTGCGGGGGGTACCTGGGGGTAAGACCTCCACCAGAGCCCTGCTCAGCCCAAACCTCCGACGGGAGCACCAGGACCAGCTCCCTTCTCCTCCCTGCCTTACAAACAGCAGCGCAGCCCCCAGCTCCAGCCCTGCCCGGCCGTGTGCCCCCCGACCCCCCCGCTCCGGGGGCTTCTGCCCCGCCAGGGCGGGCTCCCCACGCACCGGCTCGCTCCGTCCCGCCGCTGCTATGCGGAGCTCCGCGGTTGCCGCCGGCTTTTCTCATGCAGATTCCCTCTTTCACACCTCCCAAACAAAAGCAAACGGGGGCATCGCCTCGCCGTGTCAACACACACGCTCATTAGCGGGGAGGCGGCGGGGGGAGCGGGTGGGAACGGCTCGAGCAGCCCCTCCGGGGGGGCGGTCGCATCGACGGGAGGTTGTAGCGGGCCGGGGATCACCCGAGGGAATTTGGAGCGAGTTCTTTGCCGCATGCCCCTCAAGTCACTAAGTTTCCAAAGGTCTGGGTTTGCCTGTCTCCGCTTCGATTATCGCAACACAAGCTGCTCACAAGGCAGGCTTTGCCCACCCGCGATTCGGCACCGTGGGGAGCACGGGGCCACGGCGGCTCCGGGCCTGCTCCGCTCTGAGCAGGACCCCGAGCAGCGGGCGGGTTAGCCCCGGGGAGCCGTCGGGGAGGTGGGAATGCGGCCCCAGAACCGTGCTGGAGCCAGGAGGGGCTGGGGGGGGGGGGGCAATAAAAGCTTCGCCAAAAACCTCTACCCCCGGGGGGAAAAAAAGATGGACTGATTAAAACGGCAGTGGGGGGCGGGAGGCCACTGGGGAAAAGTCGAACAGGGAGAAGAGGCACCTCGGTGAGCGCTGACTGCCCCCAGACCCGAGAGCGGCTGCCCCGGCCGGGGTACCGGGGGGGTGTCGGGGCGCTCCGTGGGCCCCGCTCCGCACCGAGTTCGCACCGACGTGTTTCCGAGCTCCGTGGCCGCCGGCGGTACGCGCTCCGTTGATTTTTTTGTGTGTGTCTTCACTTTTGTTCGGGTTGTTTTTTTTTCCTTTATTTGTTTATTTATTTGTGGTTTGATTTATTTTGCTTTTTTTTCCCCCCGTTAAACTGCCTTAACCGAGCCCGGTCCTACGGCCGCTCCTCCTCTCTCGGGGCTTCTCCCTGCTCCCGACATCGCCGTCCGTTCTGTGCCTTTTCTTCCACCGAAACCCCATGACGGAGCTCGGAGGGAAGGAAACAAAAAATTCGTTAAAAATAAGAAAACGGGGGAGAAACCCCAAGCTAAAAATCCGTCGGCTGTTCGTTTGCATTTGGACCGCGATGAGGTTGAGGGGGTTGGTTTGTTTGTTTTCTTTTTCACACCCCCCGGCGATTTCATAAACGCCGTGGGGAGCAAAGAGCTGGAGCATCCCTTCTCCCCGGCACCTTCCTCGGACCCCTGGTGAGGGATGGGGAGGAGGGGGAGAAGGAGCGATGGGTCAGGGGGGCCCGGCTGGCACCGTGGGGGCTGCGCGGGGCTTTGTGTGCGGGGCGGGGGTGCCGCATTGTTTGCCGGCGGTGCGAACACGCACACTCGCGCACTCACTCACACTCACCTCGTGTCCCCCCGCCCCAATAATACGGAAATTTCCATGTCCCAGCTGCCTTCCCCTTTTAACCTTGGTATTAATTTAGGACGGATCTTTTTAAACACCCCTGTAATACATTCAGACGCTGCTGGAGGTGTATCTTTTTTTTTTTTTTTTTTTTTTTTTTTACTCTTTTTTTTTTTTTGTACCGTGGGTTATATTTACACCCAAAACAAAATAATTACACTTTTGTTGGCGAGAGAAAGCTGGTGATTAGACTGTGGTTCTTTGCAGCAAACCCTTTCTCAGTGGTACACCAGGACAATTTTTCACGGCTGGGTGAAATCAGACGCGGGAGGTAATGAATCCTGTGAGCTATTTAAATTTACAATTTGTAACGCAGTCACTCAGAAACGCCTATGGCCCGGCGAGGAGATGCTTGCTGGGTTTGTTTAATGTTAAAACCTGCCCCGTCCCCCCTCTTACCGGGGGAAAGGAAGGGAGCGCGGGGGGAGCAGCCTCGCCCGCCGGCAGCGGCCCCGCGGAGGAGCGCGGAGCCACCGCCTCCCACCGCGCTCGGGCTCGGAAAACCCGGGCCGGGCAGAGCCGCGGAGCCCGGCCCCGCTCCGCGCTCCCTTTCCGGCGTGATCGCCGCCTACAACCCCAAAAATAGTTGGAAATATCCACAAAGTCGGCGGCGGAGCATCAGAACAGATAGATAATTAATTACAAAACACAGGGGGAATATGCAAACCGCGTATTACAAATTCTACAGGGCTTAACTGATTGGAAACAGATTATTATCTTGTTTGTCTTTTGTCTGTTTCACTTATCCCTCTGCCGTCTGTTGTGTTGTAAGTTGATACACTTTATTCTTGAAAGGGGATTTTTTTTTCCTTTAATAATATAGTAAATTCCATCAACATCTTGTATAAGCGACGCTGCTTCTCCACGCATTACCCTGTTAAAACACAAAAGGTTTATTAGTTACATATAGGCGGTATTATGGGGCCTGAATTACCATCTGTTACCATAAGGGAATGTGGCCCGGGGGGGGGCTGTTGCTTGGGGTGTTTTTTTCCCCTCCTCCCCTTCCCCTTGGATTTATTTATTCCTTGACTTTCAAACGAAAAAGGGAACCGAGCGCGGCCGCGGGGAGCGGGACCACCTGGCATCGCCCCCCAGCCGCGGCCGGACCCGAGCAGAGGTCCCCAACTCGGGTCCCGAATGGTGGTGAGATGGGCTCGGGAAGCACCGGGCGGCCGGGACCGAGCCCACGGGAGTGTGCAAGGCCGTTGGGAGAGGAGCGCGTGTCCGTGGGCACAAGCAAAGGCGCTGGTGCCGTCTCACGCACCCTTTTATGGATTATCCGTACGAACCAGATTGTCCATACGATTATCCATAGTATGGATGTGGCACACACACACACACACACCCGCACTCAGTGGGGCAGTCCGAGTCGCCCCCCGCGTCCGCGTTCCTGCGTGGGATGGGCAGCCTGCGGTGCCTCCCGGCGGGCTCACGGCCACACTTGTGCCTGTGGAGCTGGTCCTGTGTGCGGGGGCACTCCTCCCCACAGACACGCGTGCCGTCGCGGATATCCATACGCTCATCCCCTTGTATTAAATCCCTCCGGGCTGCGGGGCCGGAGCGGGGCCTGCCGGTGCTCCCCGTGCCCTGTGCCCGCTCTCGCCCTGCCCTCCGACCTCGTCCCGAAATCCGCGGAGTCTACGGCAGGAGAGGTGCCCGCATATCCTCACACGGTCCCGCGGCTCCCAAATCCCCCAGAAGCACCCAGGGAATCCCGCAAACTTGGGCAGAGCCCGGCGGGAGGGCGTCCGCAATCGGCTGCGGGTCCGGTCCCTTCTCCTCCTCCTTCCCGTGCCTTCGCCTTTCTTGCCCATTTCTCCCCTTTTCAAGTTGCTGCAGTCTTACTTTCCTTTCTTCTCTCTTCCCTGGATTTTTTTCTTCTGTCTTTGTTGTATTTCTTTTCCCTCCTCTTCCTTGCTCGCTCAGTCTGGCGTTTTTCGCTCACGCTTCCTTTTTGGTTTCCATTCTTGTTCATTCTCGCCGTTCGTTCTTTTTATTTCTTTTCGCAGCTTATTTTCTCTCTTTTCTTCTTTTTTCTTAATTTCCCCAAGTTTTATTTCTTGCTTTATTTATTTCTATTTATTGTTTTCTTTCCTTCAATTATTCCTTCTTTTTCCTCGTTTTTCTTTTTTTTATTTTCCCTTCCTTTTCTGTTGTTTCTTTCCTTCTGTTTCTTCTTCTTTCCTTCCTTTTCTTTTTCGTTTACATTGATTTATTTTTCTTCACTCTCCCTTTCACTTTCACCTCCTCTCCCCTTTTCTGTGTCTTGTTTTCCCGTACGCATTTTCTCCTTTTCCTTCTGTGTTTTTTCTCCTTTAATTTCCCTTTTCCTTCTCTTTTTTGGTTTGGTTTTGGTTTGGTTTTGTCTTTAACTTTCCTCCCCGAATCACTTTCTGTATTTTCTTAATTCGATTCTCGTTCTTTCCACAAACATCTCTACCAGCGGGCACACACAAAACGCCCTCCACTTCCCGCTGATGTCCTTGTGCCATGGCGAGTTTGTTGGGATTTTGGGATGTTTTTTGGGTTTTTTTGGCAGCTACCGGGAGCGCTTCCGAACTCCAGGATGCTCCACAGCCGCGGAATGGTCCGGGCCGGAGCGAGGGAGGAAAAAAAAATACATCTACATAATTTTATAGACAAAAATTTAGATTTTGGCTGGAGAAAAAGACGGGGAAGGGGAGTGGAGGTCCGGCCTTTTCCTGCCTCGCCGTCTTCCTCCTCTTTCCCTCACGGCCGAACCCCAGGGCCACCCTGTCCCCTTTCGAAATTCCAGGGAAACGGAGGGACAGGCGGCGGGGCCGCCCCCAACACCGATCCAGCTGGGGCAGCAGCCCCCCGATCCCAAGCTAGATTCCCCCCTCGTAACCTCCCCTGACCCCCTGGCAGGGTCCGGTCCTGCCCCCCGTCCCTCCCGCGGGTCACAGCTTCGCCGCACCTGGAATTAAAGAGAAAACAGTCTGGGAAGGGGTAGCGCCCTCCGCCCCCCGGGCCGCCCCCCCCGGGCCGCCCCTTGCCCCCTCTGCCCCCGTGGAGCGGGGAAAGGGCGGGGGGAGCGGCGGGCCCATGGGACAAAGGCGGGTGGCGGTCGGGAGCCCGCATACCTCCGGGGGAACTTTTCATCCCGCCACGCTGCGTGAAGGAGCCCTCGGCCCCCTCTCCGTCCCCACCAACTCCTCCCCCGCCCAAATCCACCTCCCCTCCTTATTCCCCCACTGTCTGCTCTCCCAGTCAAAAGCATCTTTCCCTCTTGTGCAAAACAAATATAAACCCCAAAACCAGGTGATGCTGTCCCCCAGAGCAAGTCGGGACCCCTCAACTCCTCCCCGAGCATTCCGTTAAAGGAAATAAACACAAACTCAAACAAAAATAAAAGGAAAAAATGGTGGGACAGCGGGTTTTTTGGTGGTGCCCCCCCCCGGCCCCCCAGCCAGGTGCGTACTCACTTCGCGGCCCAGGTACAAGCCACCCTCAACAATAGAGGCGCGTTGTTTTTTTCCCTCTGTGCCAAGCACAAGGCTGGAGCCAATTTAGATATGCTATAAATTAAGAGGTTGCCATGGCTACCGCCCTCCCATTGGCCGCATCCCGGGTGACGTTGCCCCCGACGTCACCAAATCTGAATAAGGATGCGCGAATTACTACGGCGGGGGACAAAGCTGGCGATGGGGACAGCATGAGAGTGGCGGCGCGGCGGCGGCGGAGCACAGCGAGGCACCGGGGCTGCCGGCTGCAGGGGGGGGTTCATGCACCCCTCCCGCCGCGCCCGCTGCCGCAGAGCCCGCCAGCAGCGCGGCCGCCGCTCCGCCGGCTCCCGGGCCGCTCCGCCGGCACCGGAGGGGGGTTTGGGGGGGCTTTTAGTATTATTGTTGTTATCATTTCTCGGGGGTGGTTTGGATTATTTTTTGGGGGGGGCATCGTTTTTTCCCTCCCGTCGTCGAAGCTCCGGAGAGAAGAGGGGGAAGAACTTGACAGCCGCCCCTCTCCCCTCCTCCCCTGAATTTTTTGTTATTCCCTCTTCTACATTTTTTTAATCTTTATTTTATTTCATTTATTTTAATTTTATTTTGCTTTCTTTTTTTTATTTTATTTTTTTATTTCCCTTTCATTTTATTCATTTTTATTTTACTTCTTTTCATTTAATTTCGTTTTATTACAATTTTTTAAATTTTATTTGTTTTTCCTACGATTTTTTTTATAATTTATTTTATATTATATTATTTTCCCCTGCTTCCTTTTTTTTTTTTTTTCTTTTTTTTCATTTTTTTTTTTTTTTTTGCCGCCGCCGTGTGTCGGCGTGGGGCTGGCTTCTCCTCTTGCGCGTCTCCATCCCCCGGCGGAGGTTATGATGGTGCATTGTGCGGGCTGCGAGAGGCCGATTTTGGACCGCTTCCTACTGAACGTCTTGGACAGAGCATGGCACATCAAATGCGTCCAGTGCTGCGAGTGCAAGTGCAACCTGACCGAGAAATGCTTCTCCAGAGAAGGGAAACTCTACTGCAAAAATGACTTTTTCAGGTGAGTCGTCATCCCCCGCTCCAGCCCCACCAAAGGGCAGCGGTGGGTGCCTCTGCTGCCTCCCTGGGATCTCCCCCGGAGTTTTGGGGGAGCTCGGCGGGGTCCGCTCCCATCCCTCCCTGCCGGGGCTCCACACCGAGCCTGCCCCGCCGCTCCATCGAGAACCATCTCCCCGGCCCTGGGAAGCCTCGGAGGGGACTCCGCGGGCTGCGCTACGGCCGCTGCTGCCGCCTGAGGAGGGGGGCAGCGAGGCTGTGCCCCCTCCCCAATCTCCCATGACCTTTCTCTACGAGCCCCGGGCTCCTCTCCATCGGTGCCGCCGCCCACCCCGTCGCATCAGGCCCCGGTGGGCACCGCGGCGGTGGCCCCGTGTGTCCCCCGCCTTCGTGCCCAGGCCTGGCGCTCCTCGCCCCCCCTTCCAGGACCACAGGCCCCGGTGAAGACGGTGGCCAAAACCTCCCCCACCGTCCCCCCCAGAGGGAGCCCGCACCTTAAACGCCCCTAATGACCGCGATAAGGTGCCGCTGAGGAAATTAGGGGCCGGGATGTGAAGAGGGGGCAATGACTTATGACTCCTAATGCTCTCACTACATCAACGTCACGGCGAGCAGCGAGGGAGGCAGAAGTTGTGCCGCGGCCGGAGAGGGAGAAGGGGGGACCCTGCTTGGCGCCCCGGGGCCTGGCAGCCCCCCGGGGACCTCGAGGACCCGGCAACGGTAGCCCCGCTCCCGGTTCTGGAGGCAGATTTTTTTGTCCCTCTGGGTTTTTTTTTTTTTTGGTTGTTTGTTTGATTTAGGGTTTGGGGCTTTTTGTTGCTGTTGTTCTTTTCTTTGCTTTTCTTTTTGTTTGTTTTGTTGGGGTGGGTTTTTTTGGTTGATTTTTTTTGTTGTTTTCCTTTGTGTTCTTTTTTTTTCCCTGTTGTTGTCGTCGTTTTGGAGGGTTTGGGGTTTTGTTTTGGAGGTCTTGTGGTTTGTTTTGGTTTTTTGTTTTTTTTTTTTTTATAATTTCATTTTCCCTTTTTTTTTTTTTTTAACCTTAAGAGATAGCTCCCGTCTGATTCGGATTCCCCGGAAATGTTTTGTTTTCTTTTTAAAAAGGTATCTCCTGATAAAAAAAACCAAACAAAACAAACAACCCCCCCCAAAAAACAAACAAACCAAACAAACCCAAAAAAAACCAAACAATAAAAAAAGTCCACAAAAAACCCCACAAAATCCAAATCCGCTCTGGGAAGGAAAAAGCCGGAGATTTCCAAAGCGCTTTTCCCCACCTGGAAGAATTCCTCCTAGGGAGAGCAGGACGGGCTGGGGACCCCGGGCTGCCTCGAGGAGCGCAGCCCCTTCCTCCGCCGCTCGTTGTTCTGGGTGCCCTCCCCGCCCGCCTCTCCCTTTTTCCGTCTCTTTGCCCGTGATTAGCCCCGTTTTCTGCCCGGGATTTTCAGGCCGGAGCGCCCCGTTCCCCTCCAGGGTGACACCGACTTAAACGAATTCCCCCCGCCCCGCGGAGCGCAGAAGGGACCCCACGCCACCCTCCCCTCCCTTCCACCCCTTCGGGGGGCAAACCCGGGCTAGGATGATCATGTGTGTCCCCCGCGGGTGGGGACAGCCCAAACCCGCGCTCTCCCCGCAGTGCAGCGCCGGGGCTGCCCGTGGATGAAGGCTCTCCTCATCCTCGCCCCAAAGGTGAGAAGCGACTGTTCCCCCAAATTTTCCAGGGAGAGATCTGGAGGATCGGGCCCCCGCAGTGGGATTTGAGGAGGGCGATTAGGTATAGCTCAGGCACAGCCGCCGCAGCTCATGGTCGCCGGGGCTCCAGCTCTCTCTTTTCTTCCCCTTCCCAGGAGGTTTGGTACCAAATGCGCCGGCTGCTCCCAAGGGATCTCTCCCAGTGACCTCGTCCGGAAAGCCCGGAATAAAGTCTTTCACCTGAACTGTTTCACCTGCATGGTCTGCAACAAGCAGCTCTCCACGGGCGAGGAACTCTATATCATCGACGAAAACAAATTTGTTTGCAAAGAGGATTATTTGAACTCTCCCAGTTTGAAGGAAGGCAGCCTCAACTCAGGTACGAGCGGCTCAGCCCGCCGCACCGCACCGCACCGCACCGCCCCTGCTGCCGGGACCGGCAGCGCCGCCGGTACCTCCCAGTGGAGGCACCTCCTGGCAGGGAAGGAGGCTTGGATTTGTGGGGCGAGGGGCTGCACCCCGTGGCCAGCCTGACTCCCCCGGTAATCGCCGCCACCGGGTCCGGCAGGAGCGGGCAGCGCCGAGCGCGTCGCGTAGAAGCCCCGAGCTGCCGGTGCTTCCCGGTGGAGGCGTCTCCCGGCCGGGAAGGAGGTTTGGATCTGTGGGATGAGGGGCTGCACCCCACAGCCAGCTGATCCGCGGGAGGAGGGAGGGATTTGGGGTGAAAGGTTTCAAACCGGGCGGAAGCCTCTGTGACACTCCCCATGCGGGATGCGGACACGCGTGGGATGAGCTCCCTTCCCTCCCCGCCTTCTGGCTCCTGCCCCGCGCACGGCCCCTAAGGCAGCGGGGATGTGGGGCGGTGGGGAACCGGGACCACCCCCCGGGCTGGCTCGGGAGACCCCCAAGCCCCGGAGCCGCCCCTGTGAGTGTGCCCGGTCCCCCCGCGCCGTGGGCCTGATCCTTCGCCTCCTTTCACCCAGAGGCAAAGCTCCCATTTGACTTCCTTGGAAGCTGTCTCTGCGTCAGGAGAGCAGGGCCAGGCCCCCTCCTGCTGCCCCAGCCATGCCGAGCGCCCCTGCTCACCCCCCTCCGTGGGCTCTCTCTCCGTCCAGCACCCGGGGCCGGATCCTGCCACGCCAGTCAGTGGGGCCGCTGCTGTGAGCGAGGCGAGTAGAGCTTGGCCTTGGGGGGGGTGCTGGCTGCAGGGTCCCCGGGGGGGGGCATCGGTGGCTGGGGGCGGGGGGTGAGCCAGGCTTAAGGCAGTGACTGGGGACCCCCCAAGCCCCGACAGGGACCAGTTGCATTTTTCCCAGTGGCGCATCCCGCTTCCCAGTGTGAAAGGCGCAGGGGGGAGAGAGGGAGCGTGGGGGGCTGCAGTGGGCCTGGGGGATCGCCCCCTCCCCAGCTCCCCCCTGCTGGCATGGCGCGGTGCACAGGGCTGGATCGGGCAGCGCTTGCCTGGAGCTCTGTGTGACGTTGAGGGGATGATGTTTTAAGGGTACTAGGGGGGCAGAGGCCGTCTGCACCCCTTACTGCTCTCCAGCACCCCTCAATCCCTGTCCTGGAAAGCAGCTGAGCTGGATGGGCCGGGGAGGACAAGGAGAGGGGAGTCAAACTCTCCCCTAAGTCATCCGCCCCCCTCCTTTCCTCTCTGGGTCTCCTTTACAGTGTCCTCATGTACAGACAGGAGTTTGTCCCCGGATCTCCAGGACCCCATGCAGGACGACACCAAGGAGACGGACAACTCGACCTCCTCGGACAAGGAGACCACCAACAATGAGAACGAGGAGCAGAACTCGGGCACCAAGCGGAGGGGCCCTCGCACCACCATTAAAGCCAAGCAGCTGGAGACCCTCAAAGCTGCCTTCGCCGCCACCCCCAAACCCACCCGCCACATCCGAGAGCAGCTGGCCCAGGAGACCGGCCTCAACATGAGAGTCATCCAGGTAAGAAAGCCCCAGCTCACCAGGAGGGAGGAGGAGGGGTCCTGGTAGGAGCCCAGATATTTCAAGGCTGTGACAGTCTCCCCCAGGTGCTGGGAAAGGGTTGGAACACCGAGATTGTTCCCTCAAGGAATGGGGACAGGCAAACCCCATCTGTCCCTTGCCAGCATCACCTCAGGCCCAGCCGTGCTCCCACCCCATGCTGCTGTGGGTGAGCGAGGATCCCCCACCCTGTGCTTTAATACACCCACCCCATGGGAAGGGATGGAAACCATTCCCAAAACGTGAGCCCGCCTGGCTTCCCGTAGGGCCGAGCTGTATCTCCAGCGTGCCAGGAGATGGATGCTCCAGCCTTGTGGAAGCAAGGAGCATCTATTGCTCTCTGCAGGCAGCCGGCACTTTCTTACCGCACTGCCCCTATGAAGAAAATCCCTGCGGAAATGTAGGGATTAATGGGCTTTAATAGAGGCATTAATAGGGGAGGACTCTCCGGCTTTGCCGGTAGAGAGCTGAGATTCCCGGCTCCTGGCAGAGGGGAGCAGCAGTCCCGCAGGAGTGTGATGTGCGCGTTCCTCGGAGCTGCCCCATCCCTGGAGGGGGGTGGGACAGTAATCCAGACACCCCACCAGGCTGCTGAGGCGTGCGGTTCGGATTAGGCGACGTCCGTGGAGAGGCGGTCGCGTCTCCCCTTTCCCTTTCATTTCCATCCTCACTGCCGGCTGTTCTGACTCCCTGCCTGCTGCCGCAGGTGCTCGTCACCCCACTTCCCGCTTTCCGCTTGCTTCTGCCGCGATCCAGAGTTCTATCCCCTTTCTTCTTCCCACTTTTCCTCCCTTCTTCCCCCTACCCATAGGAGAAATTTCTCCCTCCTGTAGTTTCTGGCTGCTCTCTCATTTGCAGGGACAGATAAGCTGAGGACGTGCATGTGGGAACGCACCTAGGGGAGAGAGGGGTAGAATTCTAATAAACCTTGTTATCTGGGGGGTGCGGAGTGCACTTTTTGGGGTATAAGCAGCAGGAAGGCAGGTGGGGCGCCAGTGTCATTAAAAAAACACCCAGATGTTGAAAAACCCAGGTTGGGTGCAAGATTTCCAACACTTTCCCTGACCAGACTGCGGGGGGTGGGATGTCCCTGCCCCAGAGAGGTCCCTGTTGGGCACTGACACCAGCCCGGCCACAGGTCTGGTTCCAGAACCGTCGGTCGAAGGAGCGTCGGATGAAGCAGCTGAGCGCGCTGGGCGCCCGCCGACACGCCTTCTTCCGCAGCCCCCGCAGGATGCGGCCCCTCGGCGGCCGCCTCGACGAGTCCGAGATGCTCGCCTCGACCCCCTACACGTACTACGGAGGTGAGGGACCGCCCGCGGGGACCCTGCCCTGTGTCCCCCTTTCCCCTTTGTGTCCCTCCATACCGCCCTTCTCCGCGGGCGCTCCGCTTTTCCTACCGCCACGCACACACGCGTGCCCGCATCCCTGCACAGGCGGCCACGTCCACGCACCCCCCACGCCCCGCCGGCGTTGCGGGGCCCCTCTCCCGCGAACAAAGCCCCAGCTGCGGGGCTTTTGTCCCCCTTTCAGGCTGCATTTGTTCCAATTACCTCCCGGGCCCGCAGCATATGGAAGGTCACTGCCGCCCCCTCCCCGCCGCCCCGACGGGACGGGATGGTCGCAGCGGGGTGGCCCCGCGCCTCCCTCTCCCCCCGCTCCCTGCAGAGCCCCCCACAAAAGCTGCATTTTCAAAGCCTCCCATCTGACCAGGGGCTTTCCAGGCACCCTTTCCTGCCCTGAAGTTAGTTTCTAGATCCCTTCCAGGCTGCTTTAACTTACATGTAGTTTCGCCATTATACAGATATATATATATATATATATATATATATATATATATATATTTCCCCGGTTTATGTATTTATTTTTTCCCTATTATATATATCTTCCCCGTTGTGTATATAATTTCCCCATTATAATATATATTTTCCCATTATATTATATATTTTTCTCATTACGTGTTTTCCCCTTTTTATATTTATTTTCCCCCATTCTCTTCATACATATTTTCCCCCGTTCCCTTTATATGTTTTTTTCCTCCATTAATTAAGCACTAAATTGAGCCCTTTTTCACCCCCTCAGCTGTCCCAGCCCCGTATTCCTTGCCCTCCCTCCCTCCAGACTGGGCAGAGAGAGGGTGATGGGCTGTGCAGCCCCTAGGACAGGTTTATTTCTCTCAGATTAGGCTCAAATTCCTACCTGGCTTTTTGCACCCCACCTTCTGGGAGCCAGCAGAATGTTTTGAAGGGGAGAGGACTGCTCTGGGGTGCAACAGGATTTTGCAAGGTTTTTGGCCCCGGGGGACCGGATCCATCCTTTTTTTTTCCCCCCCCCTTCCCACAGATTACCAAGGTGACTATTACGGACCGGGAGGCAACTATGACTTTTTCCCCCACGGGCCGCCCTCCCAAGCCCAATCCCCGGCCGACTCCAGCTACCTTCAGAACTCAGGACCCGGCTCCACACCCCTGGGACCCTTGGAGCCCCCCCTAAGCGGACACCACTCCTCAGAAAACCAAAGGTACACGGATATGATCTCGCACCCCGACACCCCCAGCCCCGAGCCGGGGATGACCGGTTCGCTGCACCCCATCCCGGGGGAGGTCTTCAGCGGGGGGCCCAGCCCCCCCTTCTCCATGTCCAGCAATAGCGGCTACAGCGGGGCTCTCTCGCACCCCAACCCGGAGCTCAGCGAGGCGGCGGTGTGGTAGGCTTGGCGTGGGCACGCGTGTGTGTGTGTGCAGGGGGAAAACACCCCCCTCGTCCCCCCCCAAGCCCACGCGTGTCGTCCCCACCCCACCCCCCGCCCCGCCTCCCACCTCCTCGCCCCGGACCAGGGCGCATCACCACCGTCGTCGGATAAAGATCCCCCCCTCCGGTGCCAAAACACGCCCCTGCATCTCCCCCACCCTCCCCATCACTGCACCCCCTGGGACCTTGGGGCCACCCCGCTACCTCCCCCCTCCTGGCACCTTCCCCCCAACAATTTGGGGGGTGGGCAATGAACGGTGCCCAGCCCTGAAGACCCCCGCCGCTGTCGGGACCACCTCTTGGACCAAAGCTGAACTCGCCTGGACACAGGTCCCACCGCCCAGGTGGCACCAGGGGAGGGGGGGCTGGGGCAGGGTTCCCCCCTGCTAATTAGCATCCTTTTTAATTATCCCCTGCCACATCATGGGAGGGGAGGAATGGGGAACAGCAGGAATAACACCCCCCCTCCCCATCCCAACCCGGCGCCTCTCCCTGCCCTTATTTTTGTTGTTCCCATTTTATCCCCATGGAGAAGGTGGGTTTGGACCCGGTTTTTGGTGATGGGGAGAAGAGGGGATTGGGGAGGGGGGGCCAGGCCCAGGGCTACCCCAGTGACTGGCTGAGATTGAGTTCCCACGTGGTGGAAAAGACACCAGAAAGAGGCAGAAACAGGAAAAACACAACAAAAACCCAATAAACCCCAGAACTAAACCAACCCAACCACAACAACAGAAATTACACCTGAGCCTCAATGCTGAGTCCCGCCCCAATGATTCCCAGAGGCTCCAACAATTTAAGGATGTATTATAGTTTTTGCTTCTAGTTTCTTTATTTTGTATAAAGGAGAAACAAATAAAGTATGTTTTTGTGTTTACTGATTATTTATTGTACTTTAGTCATCGGAGGCTCCAAATTTTTCTATTTTGAAGGCAGGGAGGGGGTGGCACCCGGGAGGAGGGTAAGAGGATGGGGGAGGTGGGGGGCGGGGGGGAAGGAAGGAGAATGGAACAGGAAAGAAAAAAAATGTGTTTTCTGAAAGCGTTGTGGGTTTCCTGTCCCGGCTGCCT